>JASJET010000194.1:7945000-8467500 GCA_034092305.1 Diaprepes abbreviatus | reverse complement strand
TAAATGGAACACCCTGTATATTTTAACATTTTTGGATTTCTGAGACAATTCTAGATCAGAATGTGACATTTTAAAAACTTTTTACGTCTACTTCATTTTTTTAGAGCCACTTTAAAAATTGCATCTAGGTGGCCATGATCGGACGCAAACTAATCTAAGGGCCTTAGATGATGTCAAAAAAATACAATCGCAAAGTTTTAGTTACTAGTATGAGAGACAGGAATAAGACAAGTTGACAAAATTACGTTTTCATTTCTAACTATTAATTTTCAAATGGCGACCCCTTTTTGACAACTACTTTTCGAAAAAAACATTCTTTGACGAATCTAACGGTATTAATTTATTTGCGATTGGATTAGATATAAGAACAGAAATTAAATATTATTAAGCAAAATACTGGATAATTTATTTACTTATGACAAGTGCGCCATGGACAGCCATGATGCATAATAATTTGCAACTGTTTTTATCAAGTCTTCTTTGGAAAACAAAGCACTCACTTAAGTAGGACAGACGTAAAAGTTTCTCAATTTTCGTTAAGTTTAGAGTTCTTAGAGCGTATGTCCCTGTCATTATCTACTTAAGTGAGTGCTTTGTTTTCCAAAGAAGACTTGATAAAAACAGTTGCAAATTATTATGCATCATGGCTGTCCATGGCGCACTTGTCATAAGTAAATAAATTATCCAGTATTTTGCTTAATAATATTTAATTTCTGTTCTTATGTCTAATTCAATCGCAAATAAATTAGTACCGTTAGATTCGTCAAAGAATGCTTTTTCGAAAAGTAGTTGTCAAAAAGGGGTCGCCATTTGAAAATTAATAGTTAGAAATGAAAACGTAATTTTGTCAACTTGTTTTATTCATGTCTTTCATACTAGTAACTAAAACTTTGCGATTGTATTTTTTTGACATCATCTAAGGCCCTTAGATTAGTTTGCGTCCGATCATGGCCACCTAGATGCAATTTTAAAAAGGGCTCTAAAAAAATGAAGTAGACGTAAAAATTCTTTAAAATGTCACATTCTGATCTAGAATTGTCTCAGAAATTCAAAAATGTTAAAATATACAGGGTGTTCCATTTAAAAATTCAAAACCGGGGCCACTTCCGGTGAAACCGGAAGTGGCCGGAAAGTGGAAAATATGCGAAAACTCTCCCCTTCACATACCATTTACCTGTACCAATTCTCATTTTGATACACATAATACTCTTAGAAATTATGACTTGTCTAATAGATTCGTTGAC
The DNA here is from genome assembly GCA_034092305.1 of Diaprepes abbreviatus. NCBI lineage: Eukaryota > Metazoa > Arthropoda > Insecta > Coleoptera > Curculionidae > Diaprepes > Diaprepes abbreviatus. The sequence continues at coordinate 8,466,256 of JASJET010000194.1, read as the reverse complement.
ACCCGGTATGTAAATGAATAGTAAAATTTAAGAATAATTATTTTACCTGATCATTATTTCTCAGAATTCTCCATAAAGCTTGCATGAGCTCAGCTCTCACAGGCTGTATGTGTTCATAAAGGAAGTCATGCTGCAAATTGTCCACGCACAACTCTAATGTTCTCAGACCTTGACTTATTAGGAGGTGTTCGCCGTTTAAGGCAGATACCTAAAAAAGAACATAACTATAAATATAGGTTTAAAGACTTAAAAAAAAAAAAATTTTTAAATTGCATAATTTATATATTAAAGAAAACGGCCCCAGCTCCGCTCCTCGAGTTACAATATCAGAGGCTGTATCCTCGAACTGGGGAACGTGAAGTGAACGGTGAAAGGATGGCGAATGTGTATTTTTGACGCGTTTATCATTCATGTCCTTGTTCGCCTGGGGCCCTATCCTCGTAAGTGTGATGTGAAAGGTGAGGTGAATGGCGATGTGAACTTTTTGACAGTAAAAGCCGTATTCTTAAAAAGCTAATGTTACCAAATATGAACGTGCTAAAACCCGAGAATTTCAAAAAATAAAATTGATGACAGATTGAATTAAGCTGTCAGACCGAAAATATTCGTAGTATATTTTTGTTGCCTTTTTAAGCAAAAAGTAGTTTTGGTACTTTAAATTAATCGTCAAAAGTAAAAAAAAATACTGCTATTGTTATTTTTGTGAAGTTATTGATTGTCATTAAAATATTTGTACTTTGCCTGGATTAAATTTATCTTAAATTGACACTCTAGAACTGTTAAACAAAAATGCATACAAAGAGCCAAGTACTTGGAAGATTCTAATATATAAAGAAAAGGGGATATCAAAAAAAGCAGCAATCATATATACAAAAGTAATATACTGATAGTAATTGCAGAAAGTCAGCACTTATAAACCTTGAAGCGGTGAAAATTACCACTCTACGTAGTATGATTAAGAGCCATCATCCCTATGCACTATGGAAACTATCCAATCAGTTATTTATTGTATGAATTCACAAAGTGTCCAGCCTCTTACTGCAAGATGTTCTGTCCTGACAAGTAAATTTGAAAGAAAACCTGAAACTTCAACGAAGATAGTGAAACTGTTTATGACCAGGGACCGAAACCAAAGGCATGACAGAATACGTCCATTAAAGATACTGGCGGATCTCACATTCAACTTTAAATATATATATTTTTTTATTTTATAAAGATTTGTAGAGGCTTGAAGATAAAATGTACCATAAATAAGGTTTTTATGCTGAAGGACATTCGTTGGTCTGTAGGGTTCATATTTATATGTCTCGATAAATTATAATCATAATATTTATTTTATTGTAGTGTCGTATAGTGTTTAACACAGTCTAATTAAGTTAAGTGCTGTAGTTAACATAATTTAAATATAAAATTTGTTACTTATATAAATAAAAGTTTCAGATAGCTTACAAATTGTGATTTTCAAATTTATTATAAGTCGCGTCGTGAAATGAATTATGTTAGATTTAACTGTTTAAAACTAAGGTATTCAGCTGTTATAAACACAAGTATTTATGTTAAATCCATAAGCAGAACTGGCCCTAGAAAAAAAATTTTTAAATAGCACACTCATAACAATTGAGTTATGAACAGAATCTCCTGTAATAATTTTATATGTCTGTAATCTCAAATTTGCTTAATATTTGCGAGACATTCTAAGGATATTTTATTAAAAAGTTTGAAAATATTAAAAATATCTGGGTACCACCTAATTAACGTTTCAACTGTTTATTCAAAAAATAAAACGTCTTAAAGAAACGGTTCGTCAACATATTATTTTTTTTTAATGACAAGAAATTTTGAAGAACCACAAATAAAATAAAAATTTTTAATACTATTTAATTTTTTGAAATTCGTGCGTTCAATATGTCATTTAGCGGCTGACATTTCATTTGCGCATGTTTCACCGTTCACTTGCCTTTCACCGGGCGAACGAGGATATGAGCGATGAACATTTCAAGAATACGCGTTCGCCACCTCTTCACCGTTCACTTCACGTTCCCCAGTACGAGGATAGGGCCCCAGGTATGAGTGTGCTATTTAAAAAAAATTTTTCTAGGGCCAGTTCTGCTTATGGATTTAACATAAATACTTGTGTGCATAACAGCCGAGTATCTTAGTTTTAAAACAGTTAAATCTAACATAATTCATTTCACGACGCGACTTATAATAAATTTGAAAAAATCACGATTTGTAAGCTATCTGAAACTTTTATTTATATAAGTAACAAATTTTATATTTAAATTATGTTAACTAGAGCACTTAACTTAATTAGACTGTGTAAACACTATACGACACTATAATTAAATAAATATTATGATTATAATTTATCGAGACATATAAATATGAACCCTACAGACCAACGAATGTCCTTCAGGATAAAAACCTTATTTATGGTACATTTTATCTTCAAGCCTCTACAAATCTTTATAAAATAAAAAAATATATATATTTAAAGTTGAATGTGAGATCCGCCAGTATCTTTAATGGACGTATTCTGTCATACCTTTGGTTTCGGTCCCTGGTAATAAACAGTTTCACTATCTTCGTTGAAGTTTCAGGTTTTCTTTCAAATTTACTTGTCAGGACAGAACATCTTGCAGTAAGAGGCTGGACAATTTGTGAATTCATACAATAAATAAATGATTGGATAGTTTCCATAGTGCATAGGGATGATGGCTCTTAATCATACTACGTAGAGTGGTAATTTTCACACGTTTCAAGGTTTATAAGTGCTGACTTTCTGCAATTACTGTCAGTATATTACTTTGTATATATGATTGCTGCTTTTTTTTGATATCCCCTTTTCTTTATATATTAGAATCTTCAAGTACTTGGCTCTTTGTATGCATTTTTGTTTAACAGTTCTAGAGTGTCCAATTTAAGATAAATTTAATCCAGGCAAAGTACAAATATTGTAATGGCAATCAATAACTTCACGAAAATGACAACAGCACTATTTTTTTTTACTTTTGACGATTAATTTAAAGTACCAAAACTACTTTTTGCTTAAAAAGGCAACAAAATATACTACGAACATTTTCGGTCTCACAGCTCAATTCAATCTGTCATCAATTTTATTTTTTGAAATTCTCGGGTTTTAGCACGTTCATATTTGGCAACATTGTCTTTTTAAGAATACGGCTTTTACTGTCAAAAAGTTCACATCGCCATTCACATCGCCATTCCCATCGCCATTCACCTCACCTTTCACATCACACTTACGAGGATAGGGGCCCAGGTACTTTCCTTGTTAGTAATTGTTAATTTGTATTGCACATTTTATTTTTGGGTCAAGGCAATAATTTTTTCAATGAACTTCAGTCAATTATAAGTTCTTAACAAAAATATATGTATACAGCTTGTTGACAATAAAATACATATTTCCTTACCAGTGGATCCATTAACATAGGCAAATACGGTAGCAATGAACTCAACCTTACTGGCACAGTTAGGCAAAGCTCTACAAACAAATCCTTGATGCGCTGTTTGTGCAACCCGCTCTGTAATCGGTTGAGACCTTCTAGGAGGTTTTGGTAACAAAGGCAAAAATTCCTACAAAAGAGAATCCCGTTTATTTGGATAATTTTAGAATCCAGAATTTATCTAAAAATTTTATTTTGAATATTTTCCTTGATTTTAACAATTTTTTAGTGTTCCATATTTATTTATTATCAGATTACATAACAGGCAACAACCCAAATAGTACAGTGAACAACAAATACATCTACAAATCTAAGATAACATCAAATCAACAATTGAAAACCTTACGTTCATCAGCTTACAAAGCAATGACATATTAAAATTAAAGAAAAAATTGAACACTAGTGGAATGTTTTAAAACATTCATAGCCAGATTCACTAAGAAGATTTAAAATTTAAACCCGATCTAGTTGCCATGAAATTTAAATCTTATAGGTGGCCAGTTTTGTTTTGCTTCTGATATTGTCATTATTTATATTACATATGTCAAGAAATAAATGCTTATATAGGGATATTAAGGATAAGAATCTTACGATAAAGCCTTGAAATATGTAAAAGACTTACTTGTGTCCAGAAAATAAATAAAGTTCTCCATTTTTGCCAGTTCAGTAGTAAAACAAAATGATTTTTTTATTTTTGTATTTTAAAACTTGCTCGACTTATTATTGCTCTTGTCAGTTTAAGCTTTCTGCTGTCAATTTAGGGAAGTTTCAAATTTAAACCAAGTTAGTGAATCCGGCTGTTATGTTTCTAATAACAATAGTTCATGTAGCATTTAAAATTTAAACGAATTACCTGATAAAAGCAAATCATGGCTGCCGCCACCGATAGAACGAAATAAGGCCCGCAAAGTAAGAAATAATTATAAGGTTCTGCAGCTGTCATAGCTAGTTCCATAGACCTAAAAATAAATGAATTATAAAATGAATAATCAAAAAATATTTATTATTATTTTCAATATAATCATCTCGTATTTCAATACATTTCCACAGCGTTTTATATATAATATATATATATATATATATATATATATATATATATATATATATAAATATATATAAAATATGTAGATAAGTTTTTGTCCATGTAATTTAAAATAAAATAGAATAAAATATTAGCGAAGCGGACGTGAAAATTTGTCAATCTACATGATTCTCGTATTAAAAAGTGCGGAGCACTCCAAAATATGGAAAAACTCCGGGTCCGACCGATGGCGACAGCGCTGTTTCGTCCTAATATGGGACTCGTCAGGCCACCGCATTCGGTACAAACCATCATCTCGCCTTTGCATCGTATAAAGCTGAATTTATAATCAAAACACAGCAATAAGACGACAAAGGCGACATCTCAATGATCCACTTAATAATACAAGAACCACACAGATTAACAAAGTTTGTAAAAGAACCGTCATAATGGTGGCGCGACGGTGAATTAAAACAGAAATATGTAAAATCGAGTACACGAAACGCGCTGCCCAAAGGATAGGGGGTGGTTAAGCATTTTTCGGTACTGGCTGTTTAAAGAGCCAAACAAGTAAATAAATGTAGATAAGTTTTTGTCCGTGTAATTTAAAATAAAATAGAATAAAATATTGGCGAAGCGGACGTGAAAATTTGTTAAACTACATGATTCTCGTATACTCGATTTTACATATTTCTGTTTTAATTCACCGCCGCGCCACCCATATGACGGTTCTTTTACAAACTTTGTTAATCTGTGTGGTTCTTGTATTATTAAGTAGACCATCGAGATGTCGCCTTTGTCGTCTTATTTGCTGTGTTTTGATTATAAATTCAGCTTTATACGATGCAAAGGCGAGATGATGGTTTGTACCGACTGCGGTGGCCTGACGAGTCCCATATTAGGACGAAACAGCGCTTTCGCCCATCTGTCGGACCCGGAGTTTTTCCATATTTTGGAGTGCTCTGCACTTTTTAATACGAGAATCATGTACATTGACAAATTTTCACGTCGCATTCGCCAATATTTTATTCTATTTTATTTTAAATTACACGGACAAAAACTTATCTACATATTTATTTACTTGTTTGGCTTTTAAACACGCTAAACGATGCTCTCATGGTGGGATCGTTTGGTGCGGCACGTGGCTTTGGCTGCTAAAATAGGCGGTAGGCTTGCTTGCCAGTACCGAAAAATGCTACCCCTATCCTTTAGGCAGCGCGTTTCGTGTACTCGATTTTACAAATTTCTGTTTTAATTCACCGCCGCGCCACCATATGACGGTTCTTTTACAAACTTTTTTATCTGTGTGGTTCTTGTATTATTAAGTGGATCATCGAGATGTCGCCTTTGTCGTCTTATTTGCTGTGTTTTGATTATAAATTCAGCTTTATACGATGCAAAGGCGAGATGATGGTTTGTACCGACTGCGGTGGCCTGACGAGTCCCATATTAGGACGAAACAGCGCTGTCGCCATCTGTCGGACCCGGAGTTTTTCCATATTTTGGAGTGCTCTGCACTTTTTAATACGAGAATCATGTAGATTGACAAATTTTCACGTCCGCTTCGCCAATATTTTATTCTATTTTATTATATATATATATATATATATATATATATATATATATATATATATTATATATATATATATATATATTATGCCCTCAAAATAAGCTAAAATCGCTGACTTCATTTCATTATCCGCGTTAATTTTTTTTCTCTTAGATCAGATTTTAAATATTAAGTAAAGGTTTCTTCCTCGAGCAGCAGTTAAAAAACCATTCCTTTAGTTCAGGTTACAATACAACCGTGATGTCTACTGTGCCGGTATTTCTATGCGTGATGTCTACTGTTCAAGTATTTTAATTTTTGAAAAGGGGCTATTTCTTTACTTTGATCAAGATATTTTATGACGTTTTAGAGAGATTAAAAATTAAGTGAGAATAGACAACAATTACTTGAAGTCAGATCGAAAGTATATGGTGGATGGTTGATTTGATGAGGCCACATTTTCAAGCAGCAGCCACACATTTCATGTTATCTTGCTCTCACATTATCTCTATCAATCAGTATATTTATAGCGTTCTATGTCATTTTGCCGTTTATACCATGTTGTAAAAAACTGAATAGACTGTTGAAGGCAATGGGAGTTAGGAGATCGTGCAATGGGAGTTAGGAGATCGTGCAATGAACGAGTGGGCTCATTTCTAACGGGACGTAACAAGATCAACAATACTTTTTCCTCTACAAGAGGATTCTCACAGTTACTGTTCCTGGCTTTCATGAATGATCTTGCTAACTATATGGCATATGATAAATCTCAATTAGTCCTCGAGACTCTCTTCCTCCCTCCCTCCCTCTGTGACCAGCCCATCGACTTTCGTTCTGCGTCTTATCTCGGTGTTTCTAATCTTGTCTCTTAATGATATTCCAAGCATGTTTCTTTCCATCGCTCTTTGGACTGTTTCTAATTTTTTAGTGGACTTTTTGGTGAGGGATATGGTCTCTGATCCATACGTACACACCGGTAATATGCATGTGTCGTATACTTTTCTTTTTAGATTTAGGGGAATTGAATTATTTTTCAGGATGTATGCAAGTTTACCGAAAGCGGCCCATGTCAGCTGTGTTCTTCTTTCTATTTCATCATCCTGGTTTGATTTCCCTAGTCTGATGTCATGACCCAAGTATACATAGTGTTCGACGTTATCCATCTGGTTCTGTATTATTATGTTTGCCTGTTCGTGGCTCATTATTTTTGTTTTGTTGTAGTTCATTTTAAGGTCTGCAGATGCGGATACGTCATTTAGCTGTTGTAGCATTTCCATATTCCGTCGATGTTTATACTTTTGATGTCCCATTTAAGTTCCTTAAAAATGTCCTCTAGGACTAGGGTGAACAGTTTTGGCGAGATAGTGTCCCATTTAAGTTTCTTAAAAATGTCCTCTAGGACTAGGGTGAACAGTTTTGGCGAGATAGTGTCCCCTTGTCTCACTCCCCTTTGTAGTTTTGAGAGTATCAGCCCTTCTTAAGTCGAAAACCTAACCATTGCACGATACTCGATTTTGAGCATGTTAAAATTTTAGTGGACAATCCATATTTTCTTTAATGATATCTCAACAACCAAAGAATTATAATTTTGTATCGGTAAGTAATGAGCATCAATTAAACAATATAAACTTTAAGGAAGTTCACTCGTGAAACGGCTTTTCTTAGGAATGTGATCGAATTTGAATATATAGTTTAGAAAAGTGTCTTTTATTTAATTAAAAAAAAAACGAAATAAATATTAACAATTAAAATATGCATAATTAATATGCTGGAGATCACTACATGTAACAAGATGCCAATATATTTTGGAATATCTCAAAAACGGTTTTTACCATATTTTTAAAAGCTAATGCGACCTAAATCCAAAAATTATGAATTTTTTTAGAAAAAAAACGGAATTTCTTGATCGTTTTGTTTAGAAAATACAGATTTTTTAAATAAAACATAATTGAAAACATCTAACGCGTAGTGGGGTACAGTGAACACAACTTGGCAACGCGTGATAATTCAAACCTAAGTTAGTTAGGTTAGTTCTTCAGAATGTGACATTTTTTTTTAATATATTTCTCGATATTTTTATTTATGTTCTCAATGTGTTGGAATGTCAATATAACAAACTGTATAGGTATGAGACTCACACTATATGAACGTTACTCTACACAAGTTTACTCTGTAGACCATTCAATATAGACATTGCGGCGCTGCCACATTTATCATATTTAATAATAATAATAATAATAAAGGTCTTTATTTAATAAATTATTCTACATTTATATTTCAGAAATAGTGGGCGAGTTTTCAGTTCGTCCTAGATATAAAATATCTTTGACGTCTGTTCAGCTAACCCACAAAACTAAATGTAATGAAAAACAATTTAAAAAATTAAATTAAAAATGTCACGAAATATATCAAAGAAAAACCAATATTCAACTTAAGGAAAAATTAATTAACAACATAAATATTAACCTGAATACAGTTCAATAATAATTTAAAAAAATATTAATAAGTCTTAAATGAAAGAAAGAAAAGAAAAAGGTTCAAAGACATACCCAAGAAAAACGCACAAAATTCACTCAGACACCCAGGATGCTCCCCAAACCATGGTCCTAAATCTCCGTGCTGACACCGATCTACCCAATAAATCAATGGCATAATTATTTAAGTATTTGGCAACATTATACGAAAACGATCTCTTGAAACAACTCCAGCGAGTGGGAGGGAATAGTAAGCTTTCCCTTAAACCGAACATTAATATTATGTACATCGCATCGAAATCTGATTTTATTATACAAATATGGGGTGTTTCTTGATTAAGTATGGAGAAAATTGACATGTAGAGTGCAATTGCCCCTCTGTCGCATGTCCAACCAACCGATCTCTTTTAATTTATAAGTAACATGTTCGAATTTCCGTATCCCCATAAATAAGTCTTAAACAGAGTTTTGTAGTTTTTGTATTCGTTTAGTGTCCAAGGCAGACAAGCATGGTCCATAGACCGTATCACAGTAATTCATATGCGAGAGCACTAAGCTGTCGCAAAGCAAAGTCTTAAGTTCACTATTTAGAAAATGACGATTTTGAAAAATGAGTTTCAGGTTTATATAAGCTTTTTTTAATGACTGTGTGATGTGGTAAGAAAATCTTAGATCTTGATCTAGGTGAAGACCGAGGTCTTTAATTGTATTTTTAAAAGTTATGTTAACATTATTCACCTTTACTAGCTCGCTGTAGTTACGCATAAAATTATCCCTATCATTCTTCTTACCAAATAAAATAGCTGTGGTTTTTTGTGGATTCAGTTTTAAAGAATGACCACAAGAAAACTGAACCAAGTTATACAAATCAAAATTTATAGCAGACACTGCCTGTGGACATTCATCAGGGTAAAAGGATAAATACAGTTGTACATCATCAGCATAGTAGTGTTGTTTGCAGGATTTAAAGACGTTTGGAAACATAGAAATATATATATACTAAAAAGTAGAGGTGATACAAAGGATCCTGCGGACACCAGTCGCAATATCCAAAAAAGCTGACTTCTTTTCCTTATAAACAACAGCCTGGGTCCTCCCCGTTAGGAAGTTTGATACATTCCTATTGCTGATTTTGATAAGCCAATATAATGAAAAATGGACCTTAATACCTCATGTTGCAGGGAATCAAAGGTTCTAGAGTAATCGAATAGGCATAAGCAACGTCAACATGCCCGGTCAGTAGCCTGAAAAATGTCGTCAGTAATATCTAACAGAGCTGTACTGCAACCATGACCCTGTCTAAACCAGATTGAGAAATTGGTATATTTATTTGTTTCGACATGTTCCCGAAGTTGATTATCAATAACTTTTTCAAATATTTTGACAGCGTTGGTAATATACTAATTGGTCTAACATCGCCGAAATTTTCAGGATTTGAATTTTAGGAAGGGGGAAACACACGAGCCTCCTTCCATTTTTCTGGCACGACCGAATGTAATATGCAGTAATTAATGATATGCGTAATGTATGGTAATAAGAAAGGCATACAAAGATTAATTATAAAATATTAATACCATCCAGGCCTGTTGCGTTACTCTTAAAATTTGAAATTATTTTTAATATTTCTATTCCTGAAATGGTCTTGAAACAAAGTCTGATGACACTAGGCGACTATTTTGATAATATAACAGTTGATCAAGATGAGGGGGTAGATTTGGTATAGAATTTATGAAATAAGAGTTGATTTGTTCTAGATTTGATAAGTGATCAGGTAAATCGGAATCCATTTTTTTACTTACTTTTATATTAACTAAATTTAGATTAGCCCACAGATGTTTTTTGCTGATTTCGGCATATGTTTGATTAAAGAATGTTCTCTTTTCCCGCCTCACAGAGGCTGTAAAAGTTTCGTAATAATTTGTAATCATTCCAATCGTTCTGCGATTTTGTTTTTTTATACCTACTCAGAGCTCTGTCTCTATCTTTCTTTAACGCGCGTAATGCCCCAGTAAACCACGGAGCATACGGCTTAGTAATTCGATAAGTTACAAAAGGAGCATGTATGTCCAAAAGAGTAATAATATTTTGACTAAAAAAGGCCACCTTATCGTCAACCGTATCCAAATCAAAAATATTGTTCCAAGGAATGGAGCGTAAATCATATTCAAATTGAGTATAATCCATGTTTTTAAAGTTACGAACAGTTTTAAATTTTTGTTTCGGTTTGGTAATCAATATATCTACCATCTACCGCACAGGAAACTAGTTCATGGTCAGAAAAATCAACCGGCTGTACGCTTATGGCCGAGACAATATCAGACGATGTTACCAAAATATAATTTTTTAATACTTTAAAGTTATTACTGTATAAGAATGTGTCTGTATATTGAAAGTTAACTTGTGTTGGGTACAATCTCGTACAAAAACAAAATTCTTTAGGCCAGAGAATCTTTAACTTTTGGTACTTACTTAAAGGCTATACTTTTGTCTACGACTGTTGCGTGTGAACTACCTTAACATCGTCAGTTACTCTGAAGTGGGTAAGTCTTAAATATTATATAAATACATACACACAGAAATTCAGCTAAAAAGAGTTATAATGTCAAAGCAATTACGTCATAATGAATTTGGTATACCCAATTATAATTTGAAGTTTTTGAACACAAGTTTACCAAATTTCACTAGAGTGGAATAATCATAAAAAAAAACAAGAAACAAATTAATCATGAATTTGAACTAATCTGAACACAAAAATCCGTTTCTAGACTTATTAAGCATATTAAGCATTTCCTTATATACTGGCAAATTATATGGAACCTCTAACGTACTTACCTATTTACGATCTGATGTAAATGGGGCATCAACATATTCTCGTTTTCTTGAGGAAACAATGATACACTACCAAAAACCAACTTGAGCAATTTCAAGTAGAGATTACTTCTTTCTAAGTTAGAACCCATCTCTTCCATCCTCGCGAGAAGGTATTCAACCAAGACGGTTGCAAAAATAGGGCTAGTGGCTGGGTTTGCCAGTAGAATATTGGGTAATAGGCTGTAAGGTAGGATTCTGGAAAGAGCAGAAAAATAAAATAAGTAAATAATAAAACAAAACATAACTGGCAGACGTGTCGGTAGAATCGCATTTGGTATTTTAAGGTTACCTTCAACATTAAGCACTGCAGATTATTGTTTATATATGTATTAGGTATCCTTTCCAGCAGAGAAGGAAAGAATATATACAAACAGTTTGTTTCCTGCAAATACAAATCTGGTCCTCTCTCCACCTTATGGTCTCGTCAGTGGAACTGTATCGAACCGAGAGCAACATTCGCAGGAAACAAATGCTATATAAAATATAAATTTCAAAGTATGTCGGTAGGATATTAAAAACCTGCCGACTTCAATGTCAGACTGAAAAATATCGCCAGTCAAACGACATCTATACAATCATCGGAGTAATGCGAAATTTTTTAAAATCAAATTTTCAGTAAGAAATAAAAAATCTATCTGCCGTATTTAAATAGTTGTTTATATGTAAAGGGTTTTCCAATAAGAGGTGTCATTTTGAAAAGCCCGCTATTTCGGTAGATGTCACTTTTGAAGCTGTAAGTTTTTGACGTTTGACAAGTAGAAACTACGCCATAAATAAAGATGGAACGATACACGCTTCAACAACGCATTGAAATTATTAAAATTCACTATAAAAATGGTGAAATTTTGGCAGAGACGGTTCGTAAAACTAGAACATTTTTGGGTCGTCATGAAGCACCTTGTCGGAGCGCAATAAAGAAATTGGTGAAAAAATTCGAGCTGTTGGGACAAGTTAGTTATGTGAAGAAGAAAACCCGTGCACGTCGCTCAAGAACAGCCGAGAATATTGCTGCTGTAGCCGAAAGTGTTGAAGAAAACCCAGGTTTGTCCATTCCTCGTCGTTCTTTGGAACTAGGGATTCCACAAACGTCATTACACCGTATTTTGCATAAAGATTTGGGTCTTAAGGCTTATAAAGTTCAGTTAACGCAAGAACTCAAGCCGGCCGATCATCAACAACGTCGTGCCTTTGCTGATTGGGTTCTTGAAATGCATGAAAATGATCCGGAATTCCATCGAAAAATCATCTTCAGTGATGAGGCCCATTTCCACCTCGGTGGCTTCGTCAACAAACAAAATTGTCGCATCTGGGGCTCGGAAAACCCAAGAGTTATTGTTGAAAAGCCTCTCTATCCTGAACGTGTGACTGTTTGGTGCGGTTTATGGTCCGGCGGGGTCATTGGACCTTATTTTTTCGAAAATGAGGCTGGAGCAACAGTTACGGTGAATGGATTGCGCTATCGAGAGATGATTAATGATTTTTTATGGCCGGAATTGGATGGTATTTATCTGGACCACGTTTACTTTCAACAAGACGGCGCTACGTGCCACACAAGCAACGAAACCATTGATCTTTTACGGGAAAAGTTTCCGGGCCGTGTTATCTCTCGAAGAGGTGATCACAATTGGCCACCGAGATCTTGTGATGTGACACCTTGCGATTTCTTCCTTTGGGGCCACGTGAAAGACAAGGTCTACGCCAACAGCCCAGCGTCGATTCAAGACCTCAAAGATGGAATTCGTGAGGCTATCGAGGACATAGGGCAGCCACTTTGCGATTTGGTTATGGAAAATTTCATGAAAAGGATATGGTCCTGTAGGCATGGTCGTGGTGGTCATTTGGCTGATGTTATTTTCCATCATTAACGGCATACCTTCCTCTTTATAATGTAATAAATATCCGATCATTTATCTTAAAAAATGGCATTTTTCTTTGAATATCAAAATAACACCTCTTATTGGAAAACCCTTTATTATCCTTTCAAGCAGAGAAAATGAAAGAATATATACAAACAGTTTGTTTCCTGCAAATACAACCCTGTTCTCTCTCAATATGCGTTTCAACCACCTTATGGTCTCGTCAGTGGAGCTGTATCGAACCGGGAGCAACATTCGCAGGAGACAACTGCTATATAAAATATAAATTTCAAAATATGCCGGTAGGATATTATTATATTCTTTATTTCTTACGGAAATTTTTATTTTAAAAAATTTCGCACTGAAGATTATATTTAAGGTTAAATACTTTTTTTTAAAGAGAAACCACTAAATCTACTAACCAAGTTGTCTAGCGCCCCTCGTAAATTTCGAAGACCATAAAAAGTAGTAATCCACTGATACCGATATTGATATTGGCGAAAGGCCGATTATCAGTATTGGCCAATATACGCAAATTATATATTATTTTTTCTTTATTTTCTTGTGATTAGATTCACATTAAAGTATATTTTTTTAAAACATCAAAATTTCAGTGAGAAATAAAGAAATCTATCTGCCGTATTTAAATAGTTGTTATATATGTAATTCTCCTTTCAGGCAGAGAAAAGGAGAAATATATACAAACCGTTTATTTCTTGCAAATACCGTTCTGGTCCTCTCTCCACTGACGAGATCATAAGGTAGTCGAAACGCGTATGGAGAGAGGACCACAGACTACTCCAGTGATTCATAGATGTCGTTCGACTGGCGATATTTTTCAGTCTGACATCGAGGTTGGTAGGTGGCAGTTTGCAATATCCTACCGACATACCTTGAAATTTATATTTCATATATCAGTTATTTCCTGCGTATATTGCTCTCGGTCTGATACAGCCCCATTGACGAGATCATAAGGTGGTCGAAACGCGTATGGAGAAAGGACCAGAGCAGTATTTGCAGGAAATAAACTGTTTGTATATATTTTTCCTTTTCTCTGTCCAAAAAGAAGAATTACATATATAACAATTATATTTTTTTGTATTAAAAATTTTATTTTCGGAAATAATTGTCTAAAAGTTAAATCTTATTATAATTATTAATATACATATATAAATCAATAACCCATACATTGGAAAATTAATTGTTTACAAGGTAACATTAAGCAAATTTTTGTTTAAACCACTACTAATATTTACAAACTATCAAGGACTTGTATTTTGTATTCAGGGATATGATGACTCAAAAATGAAAGGAATTTGTTTTTGCTTTTAAGGGGATATATACAGTGGTGGATCCAGCCTATCTTTTTTTTTCTTTTTTTTTTGGGTGGGGGTAATATCATAAAAATATAGTATGGCAAGTGAAAGCAAGTTCACTACGGAGAGGGGGGATGCCAACAACATTTACATTCCTACATAAGAGGGAGGATCGGGTCTATTTTTTCGTATTCAAAGCTCTTGGGGGACCGAACAGGAGTTATCGTCGGGGGAGATACCAACAACATTTACATTCCTAGGTAAGAGGCAGGGAGGGGTCTATTTTTCTGAATTTAAACCTTTTGAGGAAGGACGAACGCGAGTTGTCGACGGGGGGGGGGGGGGGATGTCAAAAACCTTCAAATTCCTAGGCTAGAGGCAGGGACGGGTCGATTTTTTTGAATTCAAAGCTCTTGGGGGGGGGGGGGGGCAATCGTTAACGAACGCGAGTTGTCAACGGAAGGAGGAGATGGCAACAACATTCATATTCTTAGTATAAGAAGCAGAATCGGGTATATTTTCCTGAATTCGAAGCTTTTGGAAGAGGCGATATACTTTTTGGTTAGTTCAAAAGCATGCAAAAGGGTATTGATATCATCGTGGAGAATATTTTGAACAACAATAAAACCTTTTAATGATAAATCTTTGTTTTTGTTTGTTATTCTATCGTAATATGTAAAATAAAAAATATACAATAGTTAAAAAAATAAAATTTAAATGCTTATTTGCCACGTCTCTGACTAACTCTAATCCCTTAAGATCCTTGAGGTAAATTAAAAAGCGTTCATAACATTTATAATGAAATGATCACTCACCTTGTATACTCTTTCTACCAAATATTCGATCGTTGTGGAAAATATTTCATGGAATGTTCGGGAATTCATCATTGAAAATACACCACAAAAGTGTTCCAGCACTTCCTTTTCGTCTTTTGTTTTGACAGTTTGATTAACCTAAAAGCAAAAAATAAAAATATTTCAGAATCTTTATTCTGGAAAGTTTTAGTTCCATTGTGGATTAGAATGGCAACTTTCTATAAATAATTCAAAGAAAATTGATAAAATCCTCGTTTAAAATAAACACTTAAAATATTTAGGAAATTACACAGGCCAACTATGAAAAAACTTTTATAATAATTTTAATGGGCCCATAGAATTATCGGCAGAGGGATTTGATATAACCAGATCAAAGATGGAACACGCAATACGGCTTGTAAAAAATGGTAAGGCACCCGGACCCGATGAAACACATTCGGAATTGCTAAAACTATTTCTACAAGAGCAATCACTAAATGTTTTGTTAAGGCTGTTTAATTTAATCTACAAAGTGGCAAAATTCCTAAGGATTGGTTAATTTCTACCTTCGTGACAATACCGAAGAAGCGGAACGTCAAATGCTGTAATGAATACAGCACAATCAGTGTCATGAGTCATGTTTTAAAGATATTCCTGAAAATCATTCATGCCCGTATGTACAGCAAATGCGAAGAGAACATGAGCTATATACAGTTTGGTTTCAGAAATGGGATGGGTACACGTGAGACTTTGTTCAACATGCAGGTATTGGTGCAGAGAGTCGAGAGATGTCGAAATGTGTCTGTAGACGTGTTCGCGTGTTTTATAGACTCCGAGAAGGCTTTTGATACCGTCCAACACGGAAACTTTTTGAAATATTAAGAAAACATAATCTGGATCGGAACGATCTCCAAAGACTTCTATTTGCATTCCACACCATAAGCAAGCAATTCAACATGAAAATATCCATCGATAAAACTAAGTCAATTGTAATAAGCAAAGTGCCCTTAAGATGCAAACTAGTAGTGGATGACAAACCAATAGAACAACTCATGACCTTTAATTACTTAGGAGTTGAAATATCCGCAAACCAAGACAGAACAAGAGAAGTAATAAACCAAGTAAACAAGGCAAATAGAATCTCAGGAAGCCTGGCGGATATAATATGGCACAACACATACATGAGCAAGGACGCAAAAACAAAAATCTGCAAGACCTGTATTCGACCGATAATGACGTACGCAATAGAGACGAGAGCTGACAACACAAAAACAAAATCAATTCTAAGAACTGCCGAAATGAAAGTATTAAGAAGAATATCGGGATACACATTAAGAGATCACATACGCAATTCAACAATACGCGAGGAACATGGAATGCAGGATATAGTAAGATGGGGACGGAAGCGCAGAAGAGCCTGGAATGAGCACGTAGGAAGAATGGCGCAAAATAGGATAGCGAGAATCGCCCGAGATAGAACACCGGAAACCAGAAGACCAATAGGTACACCACCTAAAAGATGGAGAGAGTCCTGGATTTCAACATCAAATGAGATGAATGATTGAGTTGGAAAAAACAGGCTGTAAGCCTATAACAAGAGGAAGAAGAAGATAATCTGGATGATCGAGATATAAGAATAATAGTTAATCTCTACTGGCACCAGAAAACAAAAATAAGTAGACGGAGAGATGTCAGATGAGATACAAATAATGCGTAGAGTGCGACAGGGATGTGTAGTATCAACTCTCTTATTTAACTTGTATTCTGAAAAAAATCTTTCAAAAGGCGCTATATGAAAAACACCAAGGCATTATATTATTAACGGTACGGTCATAAATAATCTTAGATACGCAGACGATACTGTACTTCTCGCGAATATACTGGAAGACCTACAAGAACCATTAAACTGCGTGGTAGACAAGAGTAGAGAGATGGGGCTTAAGTTGAACATCAAGAAGACAAAGTGGCTGGTAGTAAGCAAGCAAACAGATGTGTTCGGTCGTTTAGAATATGACGGAAAACCCATAGAACGTGTTCAGCAATACAAGTATGTGGGATGCACACTTAATGAAAACGGGGACAACACACAAGATATAAGGTCTCGAATAGAACAGGCTCGAAGCGCCTCTATCAAAATGAAGACCGTACTATGCAGCCGTGATATTGGTCTATCTTTAAGGACACGTATTCTTAGATACTATATCTTCGGTATACTCTTGTATGGACCTGAAACATGGACACTCCCAGATGCCATGTGTAGGAGATTGGAGGCCTTTGAAATGTGGACTTACCGGTTTAGGATGCGAATTTCGTGGATGGACAGAATTCGAAATACAGAAGTACTAAACCGAATGAACAAACAAATAGAAATCATACACATCATCAAAAAAAAAAAGAAAATTAGATTATTTCGGACATATTTTACGTAATGCAAAATACCAAGTGCTTCAACTTATAATGCAAGGGTAAAATTGATGGCAAAAGAGGTCCAGGTCGTCGTAGAATATCTTGGCTGAAGAACTTACAGCAATGGTATGAAGCCAGCACAAGGACGCTTTTTAGAAGAGCGGCGGACAGAGTTCAGATAGCGCTGATGATTGCCAAGATTCGTTAGGACGAGGCACGTTAAGAAGAAGAAATAATTTTAACAAAGTCCTGTCTTATTTGGTGTGCTGATTCCGAATATAATAATAAAAAAGTCGTATTATCCACCAATTTCTCATATTTTAATATTAAATAAAAATAAATTTTATTATTCAAAACGTATAAAAATATTTTTATTCATTTAAATATTATTAAGTTGGCAATACATTTTAGTGTTATAAGGTTGGCAAAAAAATCAATTGTTATTATCGGTAGTTCAGATAAATTACACAGCTTTTTGTTTTCTTCCAGTTAATATAAACTCACACTGCAGTGTTTAACCTATGTGCTTTTTATTCACACTTTAATATGGCTAATCGTGGTTGTAAAAACTCTCCTAATGCTTTTTGTTATATATGTGGTGATTTTCTAATTACAAAACATGAAAGGAACATAAGTCACTTTGTAAAAAAAAGTATACTTTGCATATTTTGGTGTAGAAACCGGTAATCAAGACAAATGTTAGGTTCCTCACAAAGTGTATTATGTTTGTGTCGAGGATCTTAAGAAAAACTTTGCATATTTTGGTGTAGAAACCGGTAATCAAGACAAATGTTAGGTTCCTCACAAAGTGTATTATGTTTGTGTCGAGGATCTTAAGAAATGGTATAAGAAAGAGAAGAAAGCTTTTAAATTTGCAATTCCCATGATATGGAAAGAGCAGAAAATCAGTCAAATGGTTGTTATTTTTGCAGCATAGATGTTACTGAAATTAACTTTAAAAATAAGAAAGTAATTGTCTATCCTAACCTTACTTCAGCTGATTAGCCGGTAGGATATGGACCGGGACTTTCTGTCCCTGTGCCACCTGAGCCTATAAATGAAGTACAGTCCCGAATTTAAAGAAAGTGAACCGAGTGATGATGAGTTTTAATGTTCTCCAGAAAATTTAAAACCACAGTTGTTTACACAAGCTGAGTTAAATAATTTAGTGAGATATTTGGGTTTGACAAAGAAGAAAGCAAAATTTTTTGATACCAGATTAAAAGAAAAACATTTATTGGAATTTGAATCATCTATTTACCATTATAGAACAAGAGATGAATAGTTTGCTCAATTTTTTACGCAGGAAGAGGATTTGGTTTACTGACGTGATATTGACAGTCTAATGAATGAATTTGGCATTGAGTACAAGGAACATTGGAGACTTTTTATCAACTTATCAAAAACTAGTTTAAAAGGTCACAGATCACCTACACACCATAATAATAATAATTGAAAAGTGTACCGAATATAATGTACCGTTCCATATGGCTTTTGTAGATTTTCAGAAGGCATTCGACTCTGTCGAAATTTGGGCAGTATTACAATCCTTAGAAAACGCAAGAATCGATTCAAGATACATAAACATCATAAAGAACATATACGAAAATGCAACCATTCAAATAAAAATAGACGACAAGACGAAAACGAACCCCATAAAACTACAAAGGGGAGTGAGACAAGGGGACACTATCTCGTCAAAACTGTTCATTCTAGTCCTCGAGGACATTTTTAAAGAACTTAAATGAGACATCAAAGGTATAAACATCGACGGAATATACTTGACCCATCTCAGATTTGCCGATGACATAGTCTTAATAGCAAGTAATCTCCAAAAATTGAACGAAATGCTACAACAGCTAAATGATGTATCCGCATCTGTAGGCCTTAAAATAAACTACAACAAAACAAAAATAATGAGCCACGAACAGGCAAACATAACAATACAGAACCAGAAGATAGAAAACGTCGAACACTATGTATACTTGAGTCATGACATCAGACTAAGGAAATCAAACCAGGATGCTGAAATAAAAAGAAGAACACAGCTGACATGGGCCGCTTTCGGTAAACTTGCATACATCCTGAAAAATAATTCAATTTCCATAAATCTAAAAAGAAAAGTATACGACACATGCATATTACCGGTGTGTACGTATGGATTAGAGACCATGTCCCTCATCAAAAGTCCACTAAAAAATTAGAAACAGTCCAAAGAGCGATGGAAAGAAACATGCTTGGAATATCATTAAGAGACAGGATTAGAAACGCCGAGATAAGACGCAGAACGAAAGTCAAAGACATCGTGAAGGAGGTTGCAAAGATGAAGTGGCGATGGGCTGGTCACATAGCCCGATATGAGGACAACAGATGGACACGAAGAATCCTGGAATGGAGACCGAGGGAGACAACAAGAAGCACGGGAAGACCTCAAAAAAGATAGGTAAACGACATAAGGACAGTGGCGGGCAAACAGTGGATGAGATTGGCGAAGAATAGAGAAAGATGGAAACAGTTGAAAGAGACCTACATCCAGGAGTGGATGGACAGAGGTTGACAAAGAGAGAGAGAGAGAGTTTAAAAGGTGTATTGTAACATAATGGAAATACTTATGCTTTGCTGACTCTTGCTCATTCGGTCCATATCATGGAACGTTACGAAAATCTTAATATAATTTTACATAAAATTAACTATACAGCTCATGATTGGATGCTGTGTGGAGATTTAATAATTGTCTCCATGCTCCTTGTTCAACAAAAGGGATTTACAAAGTTTTCATGTTTTATATGTGAGTGGGACAGCAGAGCAAGAGATCTATATTGATCCAAAAGAGTAGATTGGTAAGAAAAACTTTGACACCCGGCGAGAAGAATATTTTGCATAAAACACTATTAGGCCCCAAAAAGATTCTTTTCACTACACATAAATATGGGCTTAATAAAACAATTTGTAAAAGCTTTGCCTCGAGATGGTGATTGTTTTAAATATTTCTGTAGATTTCCTCATTTATTAGAAGCTAAACTGAAAGAAGGGGTTTTCGTTGGGCCTGATATTCGTAAATTGATGTTCGATTCCAACTTCGAAGTAACGATGAGTACAAAGGAGACTTGGATATCATTTAAAGAAGTTGTGACTAGGTTTTTGGGCAATGCGAAAGCCCCTAACTATGAACTTATCGTAACTAGTATGATAGAGAAGTTCAAAAATCTTGATTGTCTGATGAGCCTTAAAGTCCACTTCTTGCACAACCATCTTGACTTTTTCCCGGAAACTTAGGTGATGTGAGTGAAGAGCAAGGGGAACGATGAATTATTTTTTTTTTTTTTTGAAAATATGGTAAATATAAATTTATTTCTAAATGAATTACATAATAATACAACTTTTTAAGAGTATTCTGTTAAATTTTTGCAAGAAAATCTTGAGAAATAAAACAATGATAGCAAATTTTCGCAGACACCTAAAAAAAAGTTGATTTGCGGTGAACGTCACTACTCATCACTGGATCATCTGATGACAAAAAACCAAAAAGATTTCGTTAGCTTATAAGTTTTCTGAGGTAACGCCGTCGAGATATTTATTTTAAAATGATTTTTCAGTTTTTAGTATCAAACGATTTTTTTTTTGATTTTTCAATTGAAAAATCGACTAATTTGTTATTGTAAAACAAATATCTCGACGGCGTTATCTCGTAATTTGTATAAAGAAAAAGTGTGCAAAATTTGAAAACGATCGGATGAATAGAATTTGAGTTAGAGCGTTCACCTACTTTAAAAAAGCTAAGTGTTGGAAAAACGCGTTTAAAAAAATTATACAAAATAAATAACGCAAGTGTATAAACATTTAGTAATAGATATAATTTTGAACTAAACAGAATACAGAGTATATGTGGGGCATTCATTTCATATATATATATATATATATATATATATATATATATATATATATATATATATATATATATATAGGGTGTTTTTATAGAGGTATAGAACTTTAAGTTGGCAACACTTTTTTTAACTGGCGGCCATTTTGTCAGCTGTCAAGTGATTTATGTTTAGTTTGGTTTGACATTTCAACATGAATAGACTGACGCCTGAACAACGCTTCCAAATTGTGCAAATTTATTTTGAAAATCATGGTTCTGTTCGAAATACGTATCGCGCACTACGTCCATTTTACGGTCAACATAATCGTCCATCAGAGCAATTAATTCGATTAACTATGGAACGTTTTCGCACCACGTTTACTCTAAATGATAATACGCATCCACAGAGACGTCGTACAGTGCGTACAGAAGAAGTCATTGCTGCTGTAGAGCGTAGCGTAGAGGAAGACCCGAATCAGTCTATCCGCCATCGTGCACAGGAATTGGATATGTGTTCATTCACTTTATGGAAGTGCTTACAAAATCCAACTCGTGCAAGAATTGAAGCCACACGATCACCTAGCAAGGCGTATATTTGGTGAATGGGCCCAAAACAAGATTGCCGTTGATCCCGATTTTCATAAGCGAATTTTGTTTAGCGATGAAGCTCACTTTTGTTTGAATGGATACGTCAATAAACAAAACTGCCGTATTTGGAGTGATGATAATCCTCAAGTGTATGTTGAGACACCGTTACATCCAGAAAAACTGACTGTTTGGTTTGCTTTATGGGCTGGTGGAATCACTGGTCCGTACTTCTTTAAAAACGATGCTGGTCAGAACGTTACGTCAATGGTGACCGCTATAGAGCCATGATTACTGACTTTTTCGTTCATCAATTGAACAACCATGATGTGCAGGAGCTGTGGTTTCAACAAGACGGCGCAACATGTCATACAGCTCGTGCCACAATTGATTTATTGAAGGCAACGTTTGGTAACCGCATAGTTTCACGTCTCGGATCTGTGAATTGGCCTCCAAGATCGTGCGACTTAACGCCGCTTAACTATTTTCTGTGGGGATATGTGAAGTCGCTAGTCTACGCCGATAAGCCCGAAACGATTGATCACTTGGAGGACAACATTCGCCCCGTTATTGCCGATATACGGCCACAAATGTTGGAAAAAGTCATCGAAAATTGGACCTCCAGATTAGACTACGTCCGAGCCAGCCGTGGCGGTCATATGCCAGAAGTCATATTTAAATTATAATGCCAGAAGGTTATCTTTCGAATAAAGTAAATTTCATGTCAATTTAAAAAATTCATCTTTGTTTTATTCCATTTAAAAGTTCTATACCTCTATAAAAAACACCCTTATATATACATATATATATATATATATATATATATATATATATATATATATATATATATATATATATATATATATATATATATATATATTATATAGGAATTAATTTTTCTTGAACCATTAAATATGTTTTTAGTTGATTATTTTCTTGGGAATATGATCCATTTTTATAATTGAAACTACATATATAAAGTAGTCATACTTATTGTATATATATTTTATATTTCAGGACGTTTCGATTCTTTCGAATCTTTTTCAACTGAAGGTTTCGGCGGATTCTACAAAAATGTACATTTTTAATATTATTATATACGGAATAAAGGGTTAAAAACTTACTATTAAGAACAGAGATTTTTGTTTTAAATAAAAATTAATTACATCACAAATCAATTATAATCACACACTATCTTGTATATTAACTTTTCAATAGTATTTTTAAAAGTCCAGTTAGAAGAATGGACACTACATTTTTAACCCTATAACTGCCTTGACTTGACTGAATGTGGAACCCAGATGGTGTATGTTTTAGGTACTTTAAGTGGCGTAAAAAGTTTGGGTCTTTTAATTGAAGTGATATCTTTCTGAAAAAATATCGTGATTCAATTTAGAAGAATTGAAAGCGGAGAATTATTTTTATTTATTATTTTATTTATTTTAGAAATTCCCTTATATTGGTTTAATATGTTGAAATAAATTTGATTTAGATTATTAATGTCTGTTTTATATTTGTATATATATATATATATATATATATATATATATATATATATATATATATATATATATATATATATATATGTATATATATATACACGCGTGGGGGAAGCTGCCAGACGTTGTGGATGCGCAAGCGTCAAGAAACCGTTCGAATACAGTTTATAGCGCGCTGAAGAGCTATGATTCAAAATCCTGCAGCTCCGTTAATTTTGCTCCGATCAGCCTAAAATTTTAACTGGATATTCTTGAAGAGTTGTACTATCGAATAAGACAATAAAAAATTGCAAACATTTTGAAAAAACTACACCCCCCCCCCCCCCAAGGTAAATTGGTTTAAAAAGGTTTTATAAACATTTTTTTGTTGACCTGTGTACAACTTATGCGAATCAATAATTTAAATTCTCCAAAAACCTTCCCTGAATGTATAAAAGTTTTGTCTACATACCCTTTGCATTGGTGCTCCCGGCTGCGGTCCAATATTCAAAGTATAAATATCCAACGCTTTCAACGCCCATTTCACTAGTCTGACGAAAACCAGTGTTTCATGAGGCTGAAAGTGTTTGGTTTGGGCTAGTGTTTGCCCTGTTGCAGTGTTACAAGCGGAGCAACCCCAGGTTATTGTTTTAACACCACATACCTAAAAAAAATTGTCAAAATGTTTAGAAAAAAAAGTAGTAAAAATTTAATTGAATAAAAGTTTGCACAGTTATACTGAGCTACATGTTGGAAAGTAAGTTGGTTTACGAAAACTACCAAAGCTAGGAACTTTTAGCATTTTTATATTTTTGCTTTACAAATATTACTATTTATTGAGTATATTATAATTAGAAATAATATTTAATTTGTCATGTCCCATAAATTTAGCCAAATAGCTCGAACCTCATTCACTCATCCCAAATATACTCAGATATCGTAAGGATGGAGCTCTATTATTATTATTATGATTTACAAGCCAAACGGCTTCGCACTCCCTCCAGGGATTATTCACTCATACCAGGCATACAAAGACGCCAAAAGTATGAAGCTCTGTGGGAACCCTTTCCATGTTATCGGGTCCTAGGTGACGTTGTCTGCTGCATTTCCCATGAATTTTCGGACGGTTCGCGCGGTTGCTAGGAGAATTGCTTTCTGCATCGGTTTATAAAGATGCTCACTAAGGCCCAGTCCCTTGATGTTCTGCAGGAGGTTCTTCGGTATCACTCCAGTTGTTGACAGTATTATGGGAATCGTTTGGACGCTGTTCATTGCCCATTGTCTTCGGATTTGTACCTCCAAATCTCTGTATTTGGCGATCTTCTCGTTATATTTTGGCCTTAGGTTGTTGTTGTTAGGCACCGCAATGTCGATTAGTGTAGTTCGCCTAGAAATTTTATCTATTAGTATAATGTCTGGTCTATTATGAGCTACTGTTTGATCTGTCAGAACCGTTCGGTCCCAATATAACTTGAACTGGTTGTTTTCAAGAATAGGCTCCGGATTGTACTTGTAATAAGGCATTATTATTATTATTATTATTATTCTTTAGGTGCCATGTCTGT
Source organism: Diaprepes abbreviatus (assembly GCA_034092305.1). Taxonomy (NCBI): domain Eukaryota; kingdom Metazoa; phylum Arthropoda; class Insecta; order Coleoptera; family Curculionidae; genus Diaprepes; species Diaprepes abbreviatus. The sequence continues at coordinate 8,441,015 of JASJET010000194.1, read as the reverse complement.
ATTCAGACGTTGGTGGTCATCATGTTTACAATTTCCTGAAATCTTTCTCTATCACACCACTGCCTGATGTTACGCAGCCATGAAAGCTTCTTTCGGCCTATCCATCTTTTTCCTTCCACTTTTCCTTGTATTATAAGGCGAAGTAGCTGGTATTTAGGTCCTCTAATTATGTGACCGAGGTATTCTGTTTTCCGCCTCTTTATAATGTTCAAGAGCAGTCGATCTGTATCCATCATTCTGAGAACATCCTCGTTGGAAGTGTGCGAAACCCATGATATCTTTATCGACGATATTCGACGGTAGCACCACAATTCGAATGCTTCCAGTTTGTTTAGCGTTGTGGTTTTTAGTATCCATGTCTCGCAATCGTATAATAGAATAGACCATACCGAGCATTTCAGGACCCTTTTACGAATATGCATTGATAGGTTCCTGTTGCATAGAACTGGGTTCGATGTCATAAAGGCCTTCCGCGATATTTCTATCCTAGCTATTATCTCTTCATCTAACCAACTGCCAAGGTATTTGAAATGGTTTACACGCTCTATCCTCTTCCCATCGAGCCAAAGTTGACATTCATCTACAGTAACCTTTCCAACTGTCATCTACTTTGTTTTTGAGATGTTGATTTTAAGGCATCTTCGGCAGCTCGCTTCATTGACTAAGTTTACTAATGTTTGGAGATCCTCGATGCTTTCTGCAAGAATGGCCGTATCATCAGCAAATCTAATATTGTTGATTACTTCTCCGCCTAGTCTTACTCCTTCTTGTCTGTCATCCAAAGCCTCCCTAAATATTTCTTCAGAGTATACATTAAAGAGACAGGGTGACAGAACGCAACCCTGTCTTACTCCACGTTTGATGGGTAGGTTTTGAGTACGACTGTTTTCAATTTGGATAGAGGCTACTTGATTGTAATATAGATGTTTTAGCAGTCTTATATCGTAGTGGTCTAGACCTGCTGCTTGTAGGCACTCAAAAAGTTTATCATGTTGTACTCGGTCGAATGCCTTTTCAAAGTCGATGAAACAGACGTAGATGTTCTTTCGGAATTCACAGCTCTTTTGTAGGAAAATGCGCATACAAAATAGTGCCTCTCTTGTTCCTAGACCATTTCTAAATCCAAATTGCTTATCACTCACTCTATTTTCGCATAAAAGGAATATATTATTATTCTAGACTTAGTTAAATAGCTGTCACTCTCCCTCCAGGGGAACAGTAACTCATCCTAGACATACTTATATATCATAGGGATGGAGTTCTATGGGGGCACTTTCCATGTTTTCGTGCCCTAGGTGATGTTATGATCCTATGATAGTAAGCAGATGGCTCTTTGGAATTATGCCGGTTGTTGATTCCCTACTGCGTATTTGTACCTCCAGGTTTCTCTATTTGGCGATCTTCTCATTATATTCCTAGACCATTTCTAAATCCAAATTGCTTATCACTCACTCTATTTTCGCATAAAAGGAATATATTATTATTCTAGACTTAGTCAAATAGCTGTCACTCTCCCTTCAGGGGAACAGTAACTCATCCTAGACATACTTATATATCATAAGGATGGAGTTCTATGGGGGCACTTTCCATGTTTTCGTGCCCTAGGTGATGTTATGATCCTATGATAGTAAGCAGATGGCTCTTTGGAATTATGCCGGTTGTTGATTCCCTACTGCGTATTTGTACCTCCAGGTTTCTCTATTTGGCGATCTTCTCATTATAGTTATCTCTTAAGATTGTTGTTAGGGATGGCGATTTCTATTAGTATTGTTCGCCTGAATGTTTTATCTACCAAAACGAAGTCTGATCTGTTATGTGCAACTGTATGATCCGTGAGCACAATTTGATACCAGTGCAACTTAAACTCGCTATTCTCCAGTATAGGCGCCAGGCTGTATTCATAGTAAGGCACTTTCTCTACCTGCAACAATTCGAATTTCTTTGTCAAATTTTCATGGATAATCTTGGCAGCTGAATCGTGTTTCTTTGTACTTCGATGAGGCAAATGCTTGGCATCCTTTTGTTTTGGGCTGGATTGTCTCTGAGGTTCATATCGGCATTGGTTGTAGCCTATTGAAGGCATCTGGTTATGTGTTGCAGATAATTTCTAGTTAGAATAACCTGATCTTGGATAGCTAATAGAAAGCTTTAGGTTTCAGGAAAAGTTTGACCTGATATCAACCAATAGGTAGACGGTAGAGATAATTGTCCATTATCATTATTAGTTGAGATTCAAGTCGTTAAAGTTTTCATTCCTTTCTTATAATCTGGACGTACCGTCATTACCCTTGACTGATATTTACTGAATAATTCCGAGTGAGGGCATGTAGTTCGAGTTGAAGTTTAATTATAATCATGGCTTCTCGTTGCCAACCCTCAAAGACTGCGGAAGAGTTCCTTCCGTTTTCTTAAGTTTTTCTTTCAGGAAACTAATTTCCTCTTAAGGAAGGCACATTTTTCTCATACGATTTTTGGTTTTTTATGAGGCAATTCTTTTTCCTACTATAATTGTATTTTTATTACTTATGCTGCCTTACACCATAGCTACGTAAACATGGTCTGGTCGTCTTTGTCCTCTTCACTCAGAGGTAGGTAGTGCAGCGTTACAAGGATTTTAAGACGAATACAAAGTCATTTGTAGCAGTACAATGTTTGAGCTGTATAAATTTTCATAAAAGAAACTAGTAAAGTAGGTCTCAATATCTATCTTTTATTTCCACTTAAGGATGTTAAATGGTGTCATAGAGGGCAGTGCGGACGGTGAAAGGCATGAACTAAAGTCTTAAAAAGATTATAGGGCTGCAAACTTTATATAAAAAATATGTCGTTTTCAACGGCTTCCAAATGAATAAAATAACATAAAATATCTCAAGAAAATTTTATTTTGAGTTGTAATATGAACATATAAAAGGTTTTTAAAAGATATATTATGCGATTTTTATTAATATTTATTCTACATGACATGTGTCAACGCGTTATTTATCAGTGATACTCGTTTCTTCGTTAACGAATCTGATTAAACTTCCACGTACTAGGTCGACAGTCCGCTAAAAAGGCAATTTTTAAAAAATGTTTTAGAAATGATGTTAGATGAGATCTGAAATGATGGTGTTGCAGAGTTTAAAAAGAGTACCACAACTAAAAGTTTAAGCAAATTTTTCTTCCCAAAATTTGCGATAAGGTAGGTAAAAAACAACATATCAAATTATTATTCTCTATCGTCCAGCATTACCCTTTTTTGCTATTTCTAAACATGAAATATATTTTAAAAATCAAGTTTTAAACGACTGATGACTGACTTTCTATAAAAATAATGTTACTGAGGACTATTTTTGACAACAAATTTTTGATATTTCAGTTTCATAGACTTCCGTACACAAATGTCTTTCATATCTTACATAATTTAATATAACTCTTTAATTATATAACAATACCCTTATATTAATTTTTATTGATGTTAATCGATTTTTTTTACACTTTTACAGAACTAAGCGGACTCCCTCTAAACACAGAAAAAGAGAGTATGAATCATTAGTTATAGAACCATGACCTAATTACCTCCACAATATGAGCTGGCGTAAACTTTATAAGTGTTATACGAACCGTTAAAAACTAAGGTAGCTTAGTTAACCTATAATTGTCCAGGTTGACTGAGCTCCTATTGGCCTTACGTGCCACTCAGTAATTACTTTTTCTAATTTTTAAGGAACACACTGGTAAAGTAACAACTCAACAACCAAACAATGAGGTTCCCAGTTCAGTGGTTTAACGCGTAATGACTCGGAACATATTGACAGTTATTACGTGTTTAAAAAATTTCTAGTATGATTCTCGTATTTTTGTAAAATTAATATTTAAGAACTTACCAGTGTTCTTACTAAACTTCTATAATCAGCAACATTATAATTATTAGCTGGTTGGCTACTGAATCTAGATTTCGAATCTTTCTCGTTCGCTTGAGTTGAACTTAGATTTTCCAATGTTTCGGCTGGTTCCACTTTGACCTGCAAAAAAGAAATTATCAAACCCAAATAGATAAGTGCATAAGTAAAGTCAGAATGGCCAACTAATGACAACGTAATTTAGTTATATAAAAAGAAACATGGTATTGAATTGTTTAGAACATGATAATTTTAAAGATAAGAGAAAACAGTTTTTCCAATTTGATTTTTGTGAGTTTTTTAGCATGCCTTTAGAAAAGCTGAATATAAAGAAAAGTTTTAAATAATTTTATTTTTAACAAACTTCTAAAAAAAGGAGGTTCTCAATTCGTCGACTATGTATTTTTTTTATGTATTTACACCGATTACTCCGGAACAGCATCACTGATTTGAATGAAATTTTTTACGTTATATTCAGGAGGTTGTTGCGTTAGTCCCAAATTATTTTGGAAGAAATGGGTTCAGCAAAATCCAAGATGGTGCTGATAATGTGGCGGAAAAACAATTTTGTCCGATTTTCTCCAAAATTGGTATGAGGGAACTTTCGGGGTCGTACACAACGAATAAGAAATTACTTTTATAAAACTTAATATGGCGGATCCAATATAGCAGACAAAAAAAAATTGACCGATTTTCTCTAAAATTGGTAGGGGGGTTTTCGGGATCGAACATAACGGATATAAAATTATTTAAAAAAAAATCAATATGACAGATCCAATATGAGCAATAGAAAAAATTAATTATGTCCGATTTCCTCCAAAATAAGTATGGTAAAGTTTTCCGAGTCACACACAGCGAAATTATTTTTAAAAAATGGCGGAAAAAAAATTACATTTTGTCCGATTTTTTCCAAAATTGATATGGGAGAGTTTTTGTGATCACACATTATGAATCTTAAATTATTTTATAAAACCTCAATATTGCGGATTTAAGATGTAGAATTAAAAATTTTACATGTAATGGGGGATTTTTTGTTTTAATTATGAATTTAAAATTATTTTTGAAAATCTCAATATGTCAGATTCAATATGGCGTCCTAAAAATTTTACATCTTTCGGTTTTCTCCAAAAAGTGATATAGGGGGTTCTTGAGGGTGTAAATTATGAATTTAAAATTATTTCTTCAAGTTCGAGTGTGGCGAATCCAATACAGCGGATTAAAAATTTTACACTTTTCGATTTTGTTCAAAGATGGGACTGAATTGTATTTGAGGATATAAATAGCGAATATAAAATTATTTTAAGAGAATCTAATGTTAGATGCAATAATGTCCAAAAATTGTAAATTTTCTAATTTCATCCAAAATTTATACTAGGGTTTTTTTTAAGGGTTTAGATTTATATTACGAATATGAAGCAAATTTTTTATAATTTAATATGCAGATACATTTTGAGGGACTGAAAATTTTACATTTTTCCGAATTTGTCTAAAATTAATATTTCAGGGTTTTTGAGGCGTATATAAACTCAGTATGCAGGATAAAATAGGTCGAGCAAAGAAATTTACGTCTCAGGTTCTTTAAATCTAGGCATTGGAAGGTTTTAAGGAGCCCAAGTAACCAATCAAAAATTAATTTAAAATTTAAGACAGCGAATTTTTTATGGCAGACTAAATATTCTTCTGATTCAATTTCGTTCAAAACTGGCATTTGGAGAATCAAAGAATTTTTAATTGTCCATTTTAAGGTGATTTACAACTTTGGATAAAATGAGTAATTTTTTTGTGACTTTGGAGTCATTGTTAGGTACACTAACTCGATTAGTACTTAGTTTAACTAATTTATGGATTTCATAATAAATTCAAAACTAAAAATGGAAAAATAAAATTTTTATATAAAATTGAAATTTTTGAAGTCGGCGCCAAATTATTTTTAAATGAAACAAATAACTACTAATACGAGATATATACAAACAACGGTAAGAAAGCAATCACAAATAAAGCATTTTTCAATCTATTTATGCGAATCACATTTCGTCAGGTACAGACGCGGATCGGGGGGGGGGGGGGGGCGATCGCCCCCTCCCCCCGAGCTTAGAAATCAGGAAAATAAACCCGATTGTGCCTCTTACACTAGGAATGTGTGTACTGTTGGCTGCCCCCTCCCCGTCGATAACTTGTTTTTTCTTACGATCGCTACCCCCAAGAGTTTTGAGTTTAAGAAAATAGACCCGATTCTGGCTCTTATATTAGGAATGTGTATGCTGCTGGCTACCCCCCCCCCCCCCCCCCGTCGACAACTTGTTTTTTCTTGCGATCGCCCCCCTCCCAAAATCTTAGAGTTTAGAAAAATAGACCCGATTTTGGCTCTTATACGAGGAATGTGTATGCTGCTGCCCCCTTCCCCATCGACAATTTGTTTTTTCTTGCGATCGCCCCCTTCAAAAGCTTCGAATTCAGAAAAATAGAGCCGACCCTGACTTTTACACCAGAAATGAGAATGTTGTCTCTCCCCCCATCGACAATTTGTTTTCGCTTGCCATACTGTACTTTTGTGATATCACCCCCCTCCCCCCCCAAAGAGAGAGGATCCGCCCCTGGTCAGGTATTAATTTGTCGCCAACTTCAAAAATTTCAATTTTATATAAAAATTTTTATTGTTATTTCTCACTTTTTAGCGCATTTTGAGAAGTCGGGTCAATTTTTTTTATAAAAACTTTATCTTGTATTATTAACCGCCAACAATGAAAAATTTTGTTTATTTTCGAGAGACGATTGAATATTCCTATTACCTATTTCAAGGCTTGATCTTCAGGTTTTTATCCTTAATATCCCTGTATAAGCATTTATTTGCTGATATATGTAAGATAGATTATAATAATATATCATAAGTAACACAAAACTTGCCCTCTAGACTTTCTATTGTTGTGGAACATAACATCTCACCACCGCTTTCCGGCAAAACTGGACATAAATAGAGGTCCAAGTTTGTGGAAAGTACAAGGATGTCTGGGGAAGATATCGGTGGATCTCACTGATGAGTCCACCACCGGTATCGGGACGAAACATCCATACATTTACTACGGTGGTCGAAAATAGATCGCTAGCAATATGTCCTTACCACCAGGGGCATTGCTAATTGCGATACTATGACATATAGATCGGGCTTAAGTCTTAAAGCTTCTTAGTGAATCTGACTGAAAGTGTTTTACGTACCTCAGCTCCACCTTGTTGTGCAGACTGTCCAGTAGTTTCTTGTTTCTTCTGTTCACTACGACTTATGAGAATTGGTAGTTGGATTTTAGCTATCGTTTTGAATTTGAGAACAAAAACTTCCAACATTCTCATTAGAAGTTCTCTGCCTTCAGTACTAAAAAAGATAATGATGCGTCATTTCAATTTGCTTTAGAAGCAGTATAATAATAATAATAATGTCTTTTTATTAGCATCAAAAATATAAACTGAACAAATACAATAATGGACGGCGAGATCTAGCATAGCTACTCATCTAACCGTCTGTTTTCTTATATTAAAACTAAGATACATGTAAATTGAAAGTAAATATAATCTAAGATACAAACTGATTTGAGAAAACATAAAATAAAAATGCAAATTCTAAAACACTCACGTTCACACTTTTGGGTTTTTACGTGCAAGTGATCCAGAAGATCACCGCACCCGACCTCGCGTACCAATAATAAATAATTTAACAGTTCTTTTGAAGCTAGCGACATTCTTAAGGGCTACGACATCCCTAGGAAGTGAATTGTAAATTTTCACTGCATTACATCTGAAAGATCTCTGAAAAAGGGCAGTTCTATGTTTCGGGACAGTGAACCTGGAACTATAACGTGTTTGTCTCCTATGAATATCACTGCCACGAATTAATTTATTAGATAGATAAGAAGGTGCTTCTGTCAACATAATCCTATAAACAAGGGTTACTAAATGTATAAAGAATCTTTCCTCTAAATTAAACCATCCGGATGCCCGAAAGAAAGGTGTCACATGATCGAACTTTCTCATACTATAGCAAAACCTAAGGCAGGCACTCTGAAGACCTTGGAGACTATTCCTCTCACGTAATGTAAGTGCTGGCCAATATACAACGTCACAGTATAACACCAAAGACAATATCCAAGAGTCACAGAGTCTCAACTTTATATCAGTTGTTAAGACATCTTTATGCATATAAAGAATTTTTACCTTATAATAACACCTTCGCAATAAATTCGAGGTATGTGCCCCAAAGCGAAGTTGCGCGTCAAACATTACCCCCAGGTTCTTGGCAGAGTCCGACGGCGTCAACATTGTATCACCAATTTTGACTTTAAAAATATCACTCTCTACAATTTGTTGGCTGTGCGAACCAAAAAAAAGAAGTTTCCACTTTTTACCATTCAGACACAGTCCAAGACCCCTGGATATCTCCAAAATGATCTGTAAATCATCATTAATCTGCTGTGCAGCCTGTGCTATACCGACTAAATTAAACGAGTAGTAAACTTGCAAGTCATCAGCGTATTGGTGAGAATGACAAGTTTTTATAAATTTACAGAAATCAGCTGTATACAGCGAAAATAACAGCGGCCAAAGAATGCTGCCCTGTGGTACACCCCTATTGAAAGTCACAAATTCAGACCTCTCATTGCCAATGCACACTCTTTGTATTCTATCTCCAAGATAACTCCTAAACCATTCCATTGCACTCCTCCCCAAGCCAAAGTATCCCAGTTTTGCAAAAAACATTGTATGATCCAAAGTGTCGAAGGCCCTACTAAAATTCAGTAATATAAGAGATGTCAAACTGCTATCACTTGCACCAAACACATCGCTCACTTTAAGAAGTGCAGTACTATCACTTGCACCAAACACATCGCTCACTTTAAGAAGTGCAGTAGCTGTACTATGTAAAGGGTGAAATTCCGACTGTGTAGATGGTAAAATGCCTCTCGAATTCACAAAATTGCTTATCTGATTTATACAATCCTCTCGAGCACCTTAGACAATATCGGTAAAATACTAATAGGACGAAACTCAGAAATGGTAGTGGAATTAGAAACCTTAGGAACTGGTAATACATTAGCACATTTTCACTGTAGTGGAAAAGAAGAAGTAGACAGGCAGTTATTAATTATGAAAGTTAAATAAGAAGTGAGACAAGGGGTGATCAACAATAGCATCTTATAGTCTATCTCATCAGCTCCCAGAGCATTTGACTTTACCTTAAAGATAATTTCATTCACGCGGTTATCGTCAACTTTGGTAAAAACAAAAGCATCGGTTACATCCCCGAAATGCGAATTCCTGTACTCATCCAAAAACATATTGTTATATGTTACATCTGTCAAAGGAATACTGTTGAGAAAATGATTATTATAATCCGAAGGGGAACCCATATTTGAAGGCAACGATCTAGTTGATGTGCCAATATAAAGTCTCTTCAAAGTACGCCAAAAAGTCTCCGGATCCACCTTATACTTCTGTTGTAGGTACGCCTTTTTTCATTTCGGACAGCCATCGTAACGTAATTGCGAATGTCCCTATATTCATTCCAAGCAGCATCTGTCTTTGTTTTTTTAAACTTCGATAGAGCTTTTTTATGCAGTTTTATCATAAATTTTAGGTTTTCCGTCAACCATGGAGTAGGTGTTTTGGTAAAGCACGATCTTTTGATAGGCGCGGGAACATTAAATACCGATCTAACATTCTCGTTTAAAAACGAAACCATGTCATCCACTCTCTGCATATCATAAATCACATTCCAATTAACAGCATGCAAATCATTCAGAAAATCATTATTATTAAAGTGTGTATAATCGCGATATGTTCGAAAAATTATTGAAGGACGAGGCTTATTAACTTTTAATTCAGTATATACTAAGCTGTGATCTGAAGTACCTTCCTATTTGATGACATGAGTGTTTAAAGACAGATTTTTTGAAGAAGTTATATATATATATATATATATATATATATATATATATATATATATATATATATATATAACATCTATGAGAGTTTGTGTATTCTGTGTCACACGTGTAGGGGAAAGAACTAATTAACCAAGAGTATATTTATGAAAAAACCTGTTCAATGTCCTATATCCATGTGAATTTAAATTAAGCAAATTTAGATTCAAATCCCCACCAATATAGAATATATATAGAATGTTCGATATCTTCCACAAAAATACTGAAGATAACAGAGAGACTGAGTCAAATAAGTCACGTAAAATAGCAGTTTATGCTGACCAAGATGGTGTCAAGTAGGTTCTACCAAAAAATCAAAAGACGAAAAAAATTCCTTTAACATAAATACACTTTGTTTTGCGACGAAAAAGCGGTTAACCATTATGAGGAAAATTTAAAAATCCTTCGATTAACTACAGCATTTATGCATTTAAAAGAAGTCTATTAAATTTGAGTGAAATCGGTTCAATAGTTTTTGAGAAATCACTGTTATATAAGTCTGAAAAATACTTTTTCTATTAATTTATTATTAACCAATTAACAACACATTTGATATGAATTATACACAAACACATACAACTACGTCCACTTTTTGTTCTGTGTGCAACTACCAGTTGGCTCTACTTACTTGCTCCGAACATTTCCGCAGGATGGTAAATTTCGGAGGCTTAAAATTTCACCTGTTTTCATTGAATCAATGTAAAATTAACATAGTTGTACTTTAAGAAAATTTAACATTTTTTGAAGGTTATAATAGCCATTAAACTTCTCTGTCCCTCTGGACACCCTGTATATTACTAAAAATATTTTAACCATACCTTTTTTCAGCTTCAGATTTGATCCTAATACAATCGACTAAATTCAATAACAGTTTGCACGACATGGTTTGTATCGTAGTCGCCAAACTATCGTCGTGCACGTTCTTACTGAATAAGTGAACGGCTCTAGTGAGATCCGATAGAGGGAGCTGCTGCCTCACGTGGTGTACTAAATCGGCGAGAGTGGAATATGCGAGTGGTCGGAGAGATTCGTGGGTGGTCCAGCCGCGTCCCAAAAGTACGTCTTCATCAAATAAACGTTCCATGTGGGGGACAAATTCTAGAAGTGAAAAAAAAATAGTATAAAAGCAGTCTTTTCATAAACTATTTAGCTCAAACCCATTAACCAATTTTTAACGAATGAATTTTCAAAGTTATATGAGGATAGCAGTTTATATCTCGGAAATAACAAATAAAAACAAATATTGTTAAAGTTTTGTTACTTTATGAACAAAACTATAAATAACTTTACCAAAATACCAACAATCAAGCCAATACTCACCATAAATTAAACTCTTATTTTCATCAAGTAGTCTCTTTAATACATATAAAATAAAAGCTAAAAGTTTTTGTCGCTGTCACACCAATGAACGGTTTTGTAAAAAAAAATCAAGTGTGTCTAGAAATGTATCAAACACTTCACTTTTGCCACTTTCATCAAGGGTGTAGTTAGTTAATCTTTTGTGTTTTTCTTAGCGCTCTGGGCCAAGCCTTGGTTGTGAAAACTGGCAAAAACCCAAAAAGCAGAGTTTTTTTGCTGATTTCCGAAAAATACAATACTAATTTTATTCCTGTGTGTAGCAAAAACCATAGTTTAGAGTGTTAAGGCGTCATTTGCCAGATATCGAGGAAAATTAAAGTTATTATTGTATTCGTGTGCGTTAAGTAAATCCTAGTGAAGGTGATCTCACCTAAAAAGCTAACACACCATCGTTGTGACTACTTGGTGTACCTTTAAAGACAATCAGGTATATGCCACAAACAGTTTTTAATATACTGGGACTTAGCCTTCCTGCTTAAAATTAGATTTGCATGCCAGAGCCGGCATATTACACACCACTGCTCCATAGAGGCCATCGGCTATATAGCTTGCCGAAAGTGTTTAGATTTAATGACAAAACTGCCTTTCAGGTATCAGAACTTCGTAATAAACAGTGAAATTACCGGTTTTAATGTGTACTTTCCTTTTTCCCCTGTGATTGGGAACTAATAAGACTTTATGCGAGCAATTACAGGACACTTTATTTTTAATTTCATTTAAAATACCTTGTAAACCGAAGGTATACGTATACACTAGGTAATTTAAAACATCACTTCACATATTAATAGTCCAACACTTTTAATTAGGCTTAAGTAAACATAATTTTAGACTTAATCGGCCTACTAGATAATTTATTAGTGCAAAATACAACTTTACATAAAAAGTAAGGTTATTCAGTTCAGCCGATAGTGAAAATTAAGGCCTGACCTACATCTAAACCGACTTGGCGTATGGCGCAGATGACGTCATACTTGCAGTAGTATTGTTCATTGTTTCTTTTTGTTCTAATCCAGGTAGCAAATAGTCGCATATTTATTTAGATTAAATTAAAATTCACATAGTTTGTAAAACAGAATCCTTTTTTTATTGTTAAATATAGATAATAATTGTTTTTGGAATCGGTGTGTTTTATTTTGGTATCTAGTTGTTTCCTGTTTTCGATAACATCATCGCTTCTTCTTACCGACGGGCCTAAAACAGGTGGCGCTTTGAACTTATATACCCCCCCCCTAATCTCCGGCATGCTAGCCTAGGCACTGCCCTAAAAGAAGGAGCGATCAACACTAAAAAAAATAACCACCTGTACAGAAGCATTAAATATTTAATTTTCATTCATTCGTTTTCATTTTAATTCTTTTTCTCTCCCGTGACGTAGCAATATTTGTCGTTAAAAATGATTTTATCGTTTTTAAAAACATTCACCACGATGATCAATGTATTTTTGCATGCGTTTGAACCAAACCGAAAAACATTTTTGCTACTGGGAAAATAATATCCACAAAACAAAAAATATATCACCGAGGGTCAAATCAGGATGAACCATCAATTCCTCTGTTTGAGTGGTTAAAAAATCACTTGTTTGAGCCGATGGGTTAGGGATTGTATAATCATGGTGGAGAATGATTCGTCGTATCCGGTTTGTTTTTCTCAGTTCCCCGAAGACCTCCGGGAAATAAATGGTTGTGTACCATTCAAAAATTATCATTCTACTATTCTCACAACACACGGTTGCGACATGGCTGGTTTTTCTGAAAAGACAGGCCGTTTTGGCCCTTCATGAAAGATCCGGTCGACATTTGTTTACTTTTCGGCTTATACGTATAGACTGAAGACTCGTCACCTGTCACGATCTTATAAATGTTTTTCGAAGCACCGCAATCGTGCATCTTGAGCATTTTCTTGTACTGATACGAGTCTTTTTTTGAACTATCGTCAAATTATGTAAGATAGCTGAACGAATATAAACGAGAATTATTATATTAAATCATATGCCTGCGCTTCTTGTAAGTTTATTATTTAATTATCTTACACAAACATCAAATAACTTACTATTTCTTAGTTCGGTGGCTAAGATATGCCTTGCCGCTATGAGCAGTTCCCTTCTTAAATGGGCCACTTCCATGGGGCATAACGTCAGGAGACCTAACATACCTTGAACCATCATTTGCGAATGATTTTTAACCTAAAAAAAATTCAAATAAGTTTTACTTAATGTATATTGCTTAAAAACATTTATTAAATGATATTTTAACAACAATATTGCCAGATTTTTTGACAATTATTATATAGGCTTCTAGAGAATTTTTTTACTTTTTTTTTTGAATATACTCATAAGGTTGAAAATTCTTTCGAATAATGCTCTTTGATTACTCCTCAAAAATAGGTCAGAAGCATGAAAAATAAAAAAAAGTATATGTTTAAAGCATAGATTTTTGCCTGTTCTACGCATTGAATACATTTTTATCTCTTATTAACTATGCAAAAGGAAAATAATATATATTTATCCACTTAAGAATGATCAGTGGTGTCATATAGAGGATACGAGGGTGGTTTCGAATGAAATCGTGGAAAGATCACAGGGCTGCACACCTTGGATAAAAAAAATATGTCATTTACCACGTCTCTCGCGTGAATAAAACAACATGAACTATCTCAAGCTAATGAAGTTTTGAGTTGCATTATAAATATACAAAACATTTTGTTAAAGTTTTATTATGTGATTATTAATATTTTACAGAGAATTTTCTTATTTGCGACGTGAATGTAAGCGTCTTTCTGAAATTTCTTATCGTGAACATATCACACAAACTGAAAATTCTATTAATTAAAATAGCGAGGATTTTTGGAAATATGCAAAGAAAAAAAATAATGCCTATGATATTCCCAAAAGTATGTCATACAAAAATAAATCATCCGATGATGGAAATGTGACTGTAGAATATTTTAGTGACTTTTTTTCATCTGTTTATTCTGATAAAGAATGTGATATATATAATTTTAATGTACCTAAGTCTATGTCTATAAGTACTTGTGATATTAGTGTGATTGATGTTTATAATGCAATTTGTAGCTTAAAAGATCATTTGTCTCTTGGTCCTGATGACATACCTGTGATATTTTTAAAAAGGTGTTCGTTTATTTTAGCCTTTATTTTAAATATTATTTTTAGAAAATTAGTTGCAACTGGCATTTATCCAGATATCTGGAAAAAGTCATATGTAACACCTATATTTAAGAATGGTAATAAGACTGAAGTTACTAATTATAGAGCAATAAGTAAAATGTCTTTGATAGCGAAGGTATTTGAAATGATTGTTGATACTAAAATCAAATCCAAACTTCAATCTATTTTAAGTGAAAGTCAACATGGTTTTGTCAGAGGTATCTATTGTAAGCAATTTGCTTGTTTATGAGCAGTTTTTGAGAAATTCTATCGAGAACACTATTTACACGAACTTCTCTAAGGCTTTCGACAAGGTAAATCACTCTCTACTTTTGAGAAACTTGGAAAAATATGGCATATTTGGTGACCTTTTGCACTGGTTTTAATTTACCTAACAAATAGGAGACAGCAGGTAAAAATTGGCAATTTTGTTTCTAGCGAGATTTTAGTCTCATCTGGCGTACCGCAAGGTTCGCATTTAGCTCCACTTTTATTCAATATTTTTATCAACTGAATGTGTGAAACATTCTAAATGTCTTTTATACGCTGACGATTTAAAGATTTTTCGACTAGTCAAAGATGTGGAAGATTGCATGAGACTTCAAGATTTGAATGCTGTAAGTGAATGGTGCAATTTAAATGGTATGCAATTGAATGTAAGTAAATGTTTTGTCTTGAGATTCTATCGCATTAAGCACGTTATTCAATATGATTATTCGGTTGATAATATATCACTTGAAACTAAAAAAGAGCTCAAAGACTTAGGAGTATATTTTATCAGCAATTTAAGTTTTAACTTTCATGTGAATCATAGTACTAATAAAGCATTAAAATTACTGGGATCTATTAAAAGAACCTTGCATGACTTTAATAACATTGCTTGCTTTAGAACATTATTTTGTTCCTATATTAGGTCAGTCTTGGAATATGCTTGCCAGGTATGGTGTCCTTACTATGGGCAGTATGTTCAACGGATTGAAGGAGTGCAATTAGATTTGTGGGTTTCAAAATGGGGATATTAAGTGAAGATATCATATATGAAGAAATACTTAATGCCATTAATTTGATACCTCTTAGGGAAAGGAGAACATATATCGATATGGGCACCTTTTATAAAATTTTGCATGGATTAATAGATTGTCCTGAATTATTAGCTATGATAGACATAAATGCTCCACAGAGAGTTATGAGAGAATTTAATCTGTTTGGTGTTCCTTATCACAGAACAAACTATGGCTTACCATCATCTTCTATTCGTTTTTCAATTACGGCGAATAAATTCGAAAATGATGATACATTGAATTCATTGAGTTCAAAAATAAAGAACGCACTGTCATATATGTATCTAGTCATTTTATCTATAGATGGTAACTTGTTTTAGTGTATGTATTTTATATTTGCCCACCTATTGTATGCCTCTTTGTTTTAACTTTTGTGTTTGTAGGAGTATATTATACCCTATTTTATCTATATTGTATATCTTCAAGTTTATATATATCTTATTATTTGTTCAATGTTTCGTTGTCTGTTTCTGTCTGTTTTTTTTCTTTGTAAATGGCTGGTCCGTCAATGAACATTTATTTATTTATTTAATTCATAAATATTGAATAAGGTTTGGCAACAGCGTACATATTTTGTATTACCAATTTTTTGTTTGCGAACTTCTGTCAACGTTTTAACCTTTCTACGTGACATATGTCAACACATTGTTTATTCATGAAACTCGCCTTTTCGTCAAACAAATCTGAGCAAATCTAGGCGTATTATGTTGACAGTCCGATGGAAAGGCAAATTTGTAAAACAATATATTTGAGAAAGATGCTATAACAGATTGAAAATGGCAAAATATAAATTACAATATAAGGTGGTGATGGCCTATTTCGCCTTTTCGTTAACAAATCTGAGCAAATCTAGGCGTATTATGTCGACAGTCCGATGGAAAGGCAAATTTGTAAAACAATATATTTGAGAAAGATGCTATAAGAGATTGAAAATGGCAAAATATAAATTACAATATAAGGTGGTGATAGCCTATTTCTTACTTTGCTGTAGCAGAGTATGAACATTTTCTTATAAGTCATAAAAAAAATATATATACTTACAACTTCTTGATATATCTTAATAATATAAGCCAAAAAACTCAACGTTTTAATTTGGGCACCCATAAAATCTACGAAAATTTCCTTATTGAACGTCTCCATTTGTCTCTGTTCTAAAGTGGGTTGCAAAGTAATCGTATTCATAATTAGAGGTATGAAATCGCTGACATCTTGGTGGACGTTTTCTTTGTAAAGCTGATACATCAGGACTACAATTATAGGTAGTTCTTGGAGTACTTTTAGTGAGAGAACTGCTTTGGGGATCAAATAGTACTGAAACAAAATAAACAGAAAGGTAATATAATTGCAAAGTTATAGTTATTTAAGAAAGTTATCAGTTAATGTAATATTAATATATATATATATATATATATATATATATATATATATATATATATATATATATATATATATATATATATATATATGTATATACCGGGTGTCAACGAATCTGTTAGACAAGTCATAATTTCTAGAGTATTATGTGTATCAAAATGAGAATTGGTACAGGTAAATGTTATGTGAAGAGGAAAGTTTTCGCATATTTTCCACTTTCCGGTCACTTCCGGTTTCACCGGAAATCGCCTCGGTTTTGAATTCTTAAATAGAACACCCTGTATATTTTAACATCTTTGGATTTCTGAGACAATTCTAGATCAGAATGTGACATTTTAAAAACTTTTTACGTCTACTTCATTTTTTAGAGCCACTTTTAAAATTGCATCTAGGTGGCCATGATCAGACGCAAACTAATCTAACGGCCTTGGGTGATGTCAAAGAATACAATCGCAAAGTTTTAGTGACTAGTATGAAAGACAGGAATTGGATTAAAAATTTAACAAAATTAACAAAAAACTAACAAAATAAACTAATAACTTAGACGACGCACTTAAAATATTTGAAAGTACAGTAGCTGAATTTGTTAAAAAGTTTAGTGTAGTAAATATTCAAAGTGCATTCCTTCTTTTTCACGACACATTTCAGCTCGTTCAATTGTTTCTCTCAACACGTTTTGTAGCATTTGGGGCGTTATACTTCTAAATGCCCGTAAAATTCTTTCTTCTAATATTTCAAGAGTAGCTGGGGCTGCTCCATAGTAAACCCTTTCTTTAACATATCCCCAGACAAAGAAATCGAGCACAGTAAGATCCGGTGAGAGGGCTGGCCACCGTATCGGACCATTGGTTGCAATAATTCAATTATTAAAATGCTCTATTAAATAATTAAGAACTTCTCTAGTATTGTGAGGCGGTGCTCCATCTTGTTGAAAGTAAATTCGCCGTAAAACTGCTAAAGGTATATCATTGAGATGATTTTCGATTTCATTTTGAAGAAAACCTAAGTATCTAACCCCTGTTAACTGACCTTGAAACAATACTGGCCCAATTATTCTGTTTCCAACGATATCAGCCCAGACATTGACGCCAAATCTTTCTTGAAAATTGCCCTCTCTCATTTCATGTTGATTTTGTTGGGCCCAGTACCGAGTATTTTGCTTATTGAACATACCATTATTTGTAAATCGGGATTCGTCGGAAAATAGAATAAAATCGATAAAATTTGGGTTAACTCTATGATTTTGAAGCAGCCAATCACAAAACACTACCCGTCTATCGCCATCCTCACTATACAAATGTTGATGTAACTGATATTTAAATTCTCGATATCCATGCTTTTTCAGTATTTTTCTTGCTGATTCATAACTTATCTGCAGTTCTTGACTAATTTTTCTTAACGAAACTGTTTTATCAACCTCAATCATAGCAAGTACATTAATCTCAGTCTCTTCATTTATGATAAACCTCTATTCCGCCTCTTGATTTCCTATTTGCCTAAAACGAGTCTCGACATACGGAAAATACTGATGGGCTGGATGTTGCCGATTCGGATATCTATGAGCATACAACTCGGCATCATTCCTTAAATTTCTATGACACTCTCCAAATATTAATAACATATCCACTTTTTCACTTTGAGTATACATTATTTTAACGAAAATTTAAACTAAACTTAACGAAAATTAAGAAACTTTTACGTCTGTTCTTAGAGCGTATGTCATTGTCATTATCTACTTAAGTGAGTGCTTTGTTTTCCAAAGAAGACTTGATAAAAACAGTTGCAAATTATTATGCATCATGGCTGTCCATGGCGCACTTGTCATAAGTAAATAAATTATCCAGTATTTTGCTTAATAATATTTAATTTCTGTTCTTATGTCTAATCAAATCGCAAATAAATTAGTACCGTTAGATTCGTCAAAGAATGCTTTTTTCGAAAAGTAGTTGTCAAAAAGGGGTCGCCATTTAAAAATTAATAGTTAGAAATGAAAACGTAATTTTGTCAACTTGTCTTATTCCTGTCTTTCATACTAGTAACTAAAACTTTGCGATTGCATTTTTTTGACATCACCCAAGGCCCTTAGATTAGTTTGCGTCCGATCATGGCCACTTAGATGCAATTTTAAAAGTGACTCTAAAAACATGAAGTAGACGTAAAAAGTTTTTAAAATGTCACATTCTGATCTAGAATTGTCTCATAAATCCAAAAATGTTAAAATATACAGGGTGTTCCATTTAAAAATTCAAAACCGGGGCCATTTCCATATATATATATATATATATATATATATATATATATATATATATATATATATATATATATATATATATATATATATATATATAAATATAAGACCATTGCGGCAGTTACAGACGAATATAGGTCTAAATAAGGGGCCATATTCTTTCTGACTCTCAAATTAAGCAACAGAAAATCGTAAGACATATGGGAATTACTAAAGAGAGAGTTAATAAAATAATTATTGCATATTTAGAGATGTGTATACCAAGAATGTTAACCGCGTTTGATAAACATTGTTAATCATCCGCCTTATAGGTCAGACTTGGTTCCGGGCGATTATTTTCTGTCTAGAAATATTAAAAAGACCTAAGTGAAATAAGGTTTTAAATCGATGAAGAGGTGAAAAATATTTTTTTTAATTAACCAAAGTCCATGTTTGATAAATTTAAAAAGTGTATTTCTTTAGGAGATTTTACTGGAACATAAAAATATTATAGAAACATACACCTTTAAGTTCTTGTTCAGGTCGATTTTTTATCAGCCGCTCATCGTATCTAAGAAATGTAGTTCTTAATGAAAAGGCGCAATGAAAATGGCAAGATTTATTGATGCTAGTATATTTGTCTAGCTTTTTTGTCCCTATTAAAAGAACGCGGTCATTTTGATTATTACCTATGTCAAAATAAAGAGGTTATGAAACAGATTTGTGTCCTCTTATAGCAAGTTTGCCTTCTTGCCAAATATCACAAAAACAATATAAATTACTTCTGACTACGAAACTATTGATTAAATAAATTTACTACCTTTCTCTCTCCAAGTTTATATATTAAATAATACATATTAGTATATAATTTATATTTTCTACTTACTGCTATTAATGTTCCATCTTTGTTTCTTTTTTCAGTCTGTATTCCGGTCACCGTAAATGTTTCTTTCAACAAGTCTTCAATGTTAACTTCACTCAGATCCTTCACTTTTATTTGATTCCTAGGTTCAAAAATTTTCGCCATATGATTTGGCAGGTTTGAGTAGATAGATTTTACGAATTGTAAAAACCTTAAAACAAATTACATATTTAAAATATGGAAACGGATTATTTTATGCAGTTAATTACTTGTCATAACAATTATTTAGTGATCTAGGGAAATTTCAAACTCTCTATACGAGGCTGGTTTGAAAAGTTCGTACAAAGTCAGCGTGATGGCACTACTGGTGCGCATCGGGGTTATTTTCAGTTAGTAGCATCTCTTAGAAGAACACACACCAAATTTCAGCCGGCTCGGTCTATTTCTTGGTGTTTGACATTCGTTTCAATCGAGGAAGTCGAGTAATTCTCCAAAAATGGACGAAAAAGTATTTCGTGTGTTGATTAAACATTGCTTTGTGACAGAATTTGATTACACTTCACTTACACCCCTCGACACTCTTTTGTTTCCCGTTTGTACCCATATTACCCGATGGAACCCGGTAAACGTCAGTTTCTTTCCCTTAAAGTTCGAAGGTTTCGATCATTACGTGCTGAGGGCGTTAAATATTCTATACCGGATGTTTGATTCCCGAATTTGGCTCTGAGCATCTTAATAATAATTTTTATATAAACACAATTAATAAAACTATTCTATTTCTTACTACAACTGAAGGAATAAGATAATATAACGTCTGTGAAAAAACCTGAGTGCCCTTTTATTCCTATTGCTGGTATTTAAAGCATTCTTTCTTGCAATCAGGAAAAACAGACGCTACATACCTCCTTTCACAGATCAAACGTTATATTACAGTATAATGAGTTTATTTGATTATTCTTTTGTTTCCTAATAATGGGAAAATCGTTCAATATTTTAATACATTTTAACGGTATTTCATATACCATATCTTAAAAACTACCCTTAACACTTCTGGTTTTACGTACATAATCAGAGTACGATTATTTTGACAGATTTATAGCCAAATCTTAGAAAGGGTTCTTTAGTTTTATGACTTCATAAATTTACTGAGTTTATATATTTTTAAGAAAACATTTAAACGACAAAGATAATAAAAGTTAAGCTCGATAACTGATTTATTTTTCCTTTAAATTTTCGTGCATAGTGATAAAAAATATAACTACCCTATTCCCACGGGATATCTATTCACAGAGTGATTATTTAATTATTTATTTTAACAGAATATAGTTCACATTGAACAATGAAAAATAATTAACATTTGTTCCATTACAGCTTTATGAAAAGCAAAACGCCTCAGGAGACTAAACAGAAACTTGATAAACATTATGGTGACTGTGCAGCTTCGATTAGAACAGTTTTTAAGTGGTTTCAAGATTTTCGGAGTGGCCATATGAGCACAACAGACGCTGATCGTTCTGGACGCCCTGTTGAATTTACTACTCTAGAAATCATTGACAAAATCCATGATGTGGTGGTGGATGACAAAAGAGTGAAGGTGCGTGAGATTGCTAGTGCTGTGGGCATCTCGAATGAACGGGTACTTAATATTTTACACCAACGTTTGGACATGAAAAAGCTATCAACAAGATGGATGCCGCGATTGCTCACGATTGATCAAAAACGAAATCGTGTGAAGTGTTGCAAGAACGATTTGCAGCTGTTCCAGCAAAATCCTCAGGACTTTAAACGTCGTTTCGTCACTATGGATGAAACATGGATATATCACTATACTCCTGAGACCAAAGAACAATCTAAAAAAAAATGGGTTGCCAAGGGGAAATCTGCACCAAAAAAGGCAAAAACCATTTCTTCGGCCGGGAAGCTTATGGCCACTGCCTTTTGGGATTCTCAAGGAATAATCTTAATCGACATCTGAAAAAGGGTAAAACTATTATAGGTGAATATTATTCATCGTTATTGGACCATTTGAAAGCCGATCTGCAAGAAAAACGTCCACGATTGGTCCACAGAAAAGTCCTTTTCTATCACGACAACGCTCCAGCTCACGCCTTAGCAGTTGTGGGAGCAAAATTAATGGAAATAGGGTTCCAACTCGTTTTACATCCCCCCTATTCTCCAGACTTGGCTCCTTTGGACTATTATTTATTCCCCAATATGAAGAAATGGTTGGTGGTAAAAAGATTTCATTCAAACGAGGATGCGATT
This sequence comes from Diaprepes abbreviatus, assembly GCA_034092305.1. Classification (NCBI taxonomy): domain Eukaryota; kingdom Metazoa; phylum Arthropoda; class Insecta; order Coleoptera; family Curculionidae; genus Diaprepes; species Diaprepes abbreviatus. Next base: position 8,418,854 of record JASJET010000194.1, on the reverse strand, counting down.
GCAGAAACGAACGGCTATTTTACAGATTTGGACAAATCGTATTATAAAAGATAACGTAGTAAAACTCGATTTTCACTTTAATTGAAACTTGAATAAAAGAATATTCAACATGTTTCGCTACACAGTAGCTTTTTTTGATAAAGCTACTACCAAGTAGCGGCAAACTCAATACAAATCGTATTATTCGGAAGGGATCAACAAACTAGAGCAGCGTTGAACGAAGTGTATAAGCCTAAACGTAGACTATGTTGAAAAATAAAAATGGTTTATTCAAAAAAATTAACTAGTTTTAATTTTTGCACGGACTTTTCAAACGACCCTCGTATATGATTGATGTCATTTCCACGTCATCCGTCTGTCAGTTCTCCCAGTACTTTAAGTATACATAATATGATTTTGATTAAGATCTTTTGATTCAACTCTACTAAAATAATTAAATGGCTTACCTCTGGATTTCAGCACTAAATGGAGGCCTATACTGCTTATGCAATTCGATTATTATCTTCAAACATACCAAAACGTTCTCTTCATTGTCTATTTCCAAAAGCTTAAGCATCAAAAGTAAAATATTGCGCACGTATGGTCGGAGCTGCTCATTTGTTGGCAGACGATATAACATTTCAAGAATCAGTTTTCTAACCTAAAAATAATCGACACGTCTTTTTAACCCAGTTATTTAAAAATACCACTTATTATCCCATATTTTTTCCACGATTGTTCCACTTTAAATCTGCGTTTTTTTTATACGTCTTCTTTTTTAAATCAGGATTTTAAACCTGTCGCGTATAGTGAGTAAGCAATTCAAATAGCCCCGTGAATAGTAGCCCAATTTTCGTCGTAAAATATTAATGTGAGTTTTTTTCGATTAAAGTGACGTCGGTAATGGAACTACTGTTTACTGTCGGTTCCGAATCATAATCACGCGGTCTTCCCAAGCGGTCGCCCATCGACGTACTAACTGTTCTGTGCTGGTTCACTTCAATGAACAGACGTGAAAAGGCCTGGCCACTGAAGTGAACCTGCGCCATATTAATGTCAATTGACATTTCTTTAATACTAATGATTTTGTTTTTCTGACCAGATATAGTAAAAGTTATTTAGAGATATGACAACTAACTTACTATACATTTAAAAGTGTTCAATGGGGTCATAAAGGGGGATGCGGGGATAGGGCGGATCTGGGATGAAAGCATAAGATCACAGTGCTACAAACTTTAGATAAAAAAATATGTCGTTTTCAAAGTCTCTCAAATGAAGCTAAAATATCTCAAAGAAAAAAATATATAGTTTTAATCTTTTTACGTGACATGTGTCAAAGCGTTGTTTATCAGTTATACCTTCTTATGTGCTTTCTTTGATATAGAAGGGGCTTTTGACAACACTCCACATGAGGCAGTCAAAATAGCACTCGACGACAGGGAAGTGGACGAAACGACATCCAAATGGATAGCACGACTTCTCTCCACTAGAACAGCAGAGGCAGAGATAGGACAGGACACTATCGCCCTCTGTACTACAAGAGGATACCCTTAGAGGTCAGTAGCCTCTCCACTTAATTGTAGATTAATTCCTCGGTGATCGGACTGACCTAGGGGTCCTGACGGGGCATTGCCACCTGAAGGGACACCTCAACAAACTCGGACTGGTAGAAAGAGAAGAGTGCAGATTCTGTGAGGAGAAGGGAAGAAACTTCTATTCATATCATTTCAGAGTGCTAGAAAATCCTACGATGTGGTTCTTGGGAACACACTAAATCGAAGAAGGGGAGTTACCCACCTTGAAGCCGTCCAACATCCTAAGATTCCTGAAGGATTCCTGATCTGCTGTAACCGATAAGGTAACTCTTACGACTGGGTGGCAGTAGGGGGGCACAATAGATCTACCAAGTCGCAGTGTACAGACCTCCAACTCTACGTATATACATATACTTTCTTCCTCGTTAACAAATATGATCAAACCTCCATGTATTAAGTCGACAGTCCAGTGGAAATGCAATTGCAATATATACATATAAGGGATATTGTCCAACCTATCATTCTTTTGAGGCAGAGTCTAGATTTAATATCAAACTAAAAGTTTAAGCGTGATAAGGTAAGAAAAAAATCTATCAAATCATTCTTGAAAACCTATTCAATCATACCATTATATTTTTTTAAATTTCTGATTATGGGGTATATTAAAAAATCAAGTTTTAAGAACCCGATGCTTGAAGTTTCCGTAGAAGCAACATTATCTGGGGCTGCTTTTAGAGTTGTTTTTTTCGCAAAAAAATTCCGGATCACATATTAAATAATGATATTTTACAGTTTCTTAGGTTTTCACACAAAAATGTATAACTACTGAACATATTTAATAAAGTTTGTTGTGAGAATATTTGATATTTGAAACTTTTAAAATAATATCGAAAACAAAATGTCGTCCCTTGGAACGCAGATCTACTGAAATTAATGTAGCGATGTAGGTTAGTAATAAACAAATGTGGCAGACAAGTGAATGATTAAATTGAAAAAAAAATGCATATTTTTTCTCAGACTTACCTGTTGGATATTGTATTCAGCAATAAAATGTGGCTCCCCTTCTTCCAAAATATTAAGAAAGATCTTCACAGAATGGTCAAGGAATGTCGGGTAGTGGGCGGAATTTAAAATCATCTAAAGAAAAAATTAAAATATTGTTAGGACACGACAGAATTTCCATAATGGAGTCGATTTAAGTTGTTAATGAGTAAAAAACTAATATTAAGTGTCATATTACCTCAAAATTTTTGCTTATTTCTTGTATAGCCTTCAACTTAAGCACGTCCTTACAATCAGGGTTTCCCAGCGTCCTAATGTAGGACATAAACTGGTTCATTTGGGTGGTGTGGGGATCAACAGCCACCCCCAGGCTTGTGGAAGGTTGAGCTTGCATTATGACGTAGGAACTTTTAACGATTCGGTGATCTGGTTAATATGGAATTTACATTATGTCCTGGAAAAAAAGGTTGTATTAAAAGGTTGCCAAGGAAATACTTAATTAGTAACACACCCCTTGTAGGTCCCCCTATAACATGTCGAAACCCGGATCAAATTATCACATTCAAGTGTTAAAAGTATATAAAGAATAAACTGCGTACGTCATGATTTTCAACACCAGAAGAAGAGGTTGATGCGTTCAAAAATGAAAAAGTTTGCAGATGCAAATGTTAAAACAGTTGGCAGCAGTATTTAATGTTTCTCAATCTACTATTTCCGAATGTCTATACGGATTGGGCGAGAGTCAGAAAGAAGGAAAATGGGTCCCGTTTGACTTGAAGTAAAGAGATTGAAAGGAGTAAAAAGCAATTGTGAAAAAACGAAAAAGGCAATTTACAACATGACAATGCTCGGCTATAAGTTGCAAAATGTGTAAAAAACTATTTGAAAAAGGTTCAATGGGACGTCCTATCCGATTCGCCATGTTCACCGGACTTTCTGAACAATACCTGCATTCTTACGAAGGCTAAATGAATGATTGGCCTCAAAAAACAAATAATTCTTCTGTCGTGGAATCCGTCCTTTAACAGAACTGATTTGTCTTGGATCATCGAGCTAGTGTTTCCCAACACTCCTGCTCTTTCAAATTTTTTATGGGCTTGTTCTCTTGGTTTGTGTTTAGTCCTTGACTGCTTTTAACGAAGGATTTTTGTTGATTGCTCTAGCCAGTGCGGTGATTCTGGCGACTACTTCTTCGGGAGGGTTTAGCTGAAGTTCTACTATCTTTGGATCACAAAATATCCCTCTACTAGAAAAACTTCTCTTATGGAACCTACTGGACGAGTATTTGAACTTTTGCTTTAGGTCGCTGTATCAAGCAAACGTTTCTTCTTCGAGCAACAGTTAAACCATTCCTTTAGTTCAGGTTAGAACACAGCCGGGGTGTCTACTGTGCCGATATTTTTATTTTTGTGAAAGTGACTATGTTTTTACTTTGATCAAGATATTTTGTTACGTTTTAAAGGGGTTAAAAATGTTTGGCGAGAAAAACCCATCCAAAATTACCTGTGCATACAAATACAGCGGCCAATTTCGATATCCGAATTCAAAGGATTCTAATATGATGAAAAAAGCTACACAATTCACAACATTCTGCTGAACAGTCCGAATTACGAAGAAATTCATAAAAACCATAATGTATGTGTTTGACATTTTTAAGAATCTCTTGTAAGAGATTCCAGAAAAGCAGTTAAATATAATGCAATTCCTGCTCTCTATCTTCCTATATATAAGTAAAACCAAGTGAGCACTTTTTTACTTTCTAGAAAATTAAAAGTATGTAACGTAATAAAGAATACAGATTCAGGTATAAAATGAGATATGAATTTTATTTCTTTTAAAAGAAAAGCCATGAAGCAAGTATATTTATTTTTTCTAGCTGAAAATCAACCATCCAAATACACATCCCCAATGAAAATACGTAAAATAAAGAAATCCTAGGAAATGGCTTCTATTAATATCAGTGATGATGGTATATTTTTAAGTAAATATTATTATATTGTTTCAACTTTGTTAGATTTTTTTAGCAACAGTGTTTGTCTTGAATGAATGCATGAATGAAAAATGGGTGGTGGATACTAGATCATCGATGTCTAGGCCTCCATTGGGCCCTTTACATCCATCATAGCTGCAGGTCATTCGAGGCCGATCGCATTTACGAATCCAAGCAGCCTCGATAGTTGAACTTGCTTAACTGCTTCCGGTAACAACATTGTATCTCCGAAATATCTTTGTCTCAGCCCGTTGAGTGCTGGGCACTATTTGAAGACATGGTCAACAGTTTCCTCCTCCTCCAAATCCCATCTGTCCGTTGGGTCGTCTTCGACATCGATTCTATCAAGATGGTCCCTGAGGTGACAATGTCAATTCGTAGCTCTTTTCTTCCCAAGGAGAGAAGCTCCTTAGTACGCCGTGCGCTAGGCCCAGTTATATGTTCCTTAGCACACCTCATTCCAGGACTCCCCACTATGATTCAATAAATTTGCTTTTCAGCAACGATTTTAATTCTCTTTTGTCAATAGCAATTGAGACAGGTAGTATTGATTGCGGTCCATAAGGTTCAGTTGCCGAACCCAACTTTGCCAGACGGTCTGCATCCTCATTCCCGCCTATGCTCGAGTGAACCGGGACCCTTACGAGTCTGACTGTGTAGTCGTTCCTTGTCATTCCATTCAGTACAACCTTGCATACAGAAACCATTCGCGAAGTTTGACACTGGACTTCAGTGCCAATATCGCAGCCTTACTGACTGAACATATATTTATTACCCTATTCCTGTCTATATCCCTCTCACAGAGATGAACATACCGCAGAATAGCCTAAATTTACGCTGTGAAGATTGTCGCACATTGTCCAAGAGGGTAGTACTCTTCGACTCCTGTGCTCCCGCCAAATACTCCAGCTCCAGCTCTTTCATCTTGTCGAGATCCATCAGTATACCACCAGGATCCACTTTTCGGAAGATTTTGCTCTGCCTCCCAATCCTCTTTACTTGGCAGAACTATCCCTAAGGAGAGATTGGGTTTTAAAAGCGGCATCATGTAATCTGTCCGCATGGGGAGTGGTGGACACCTCTCCACCGCGCTTTCTCAGTCACCTGAGTAGCCACCCGTTCCAATTCCACGATGTCCTAGGCAACTGAGACAATGAACAGTCTTCAGGGCCTCGTTCTCTACGTATAAGTGAAGAGGAGGCAGATTCAGCAGGACTTCAAGAGACCTCAATATTCCTACACAAGCCAATCTTTGAACTTTGTCAGGTTGAAAAATGTGTTTACGCTTTGTTCAGTGTTTGTCTTTTTTTATATTAATGTATGAGTATGATTGATAATTCACTGTACACTTTTCAATTTAAGAGAAAAATTACTCAATCATATAATTGCACGTTTTTTTTTAGATCAATTTTCCAGTAGATCGTTGATGGATCTAATAAATGTTTTTCAAAAAGAAGAAATGCTTTATGCTTCTCAGAGATTAAGTGTAGATAATTTACCAAACGCTTGTACTGTTCAAAATAAAATACAGGTTATAATTGTAAAGGAATTCCATAAACAATATTTACCTCACCTAGGATATTTTGTAGTAAGTTCTCTTTGTACTATAAATTTGTTCTTACCTGGCCATTTTAAAAGATACGAAATTAACCAATATTACTTATTTGGTATCCGTAAAAATAATTTATATTATCTGTTCTAACATTAGAAATCACAGTATTTATTTAATTTTCTGTCGTTTTAAAGAAATAGAAGTGTTTATGGAATGTAATTAAAATATTTTTTTCTTTTGAATTTTATTTAGGTACAATAACATTGTTTTCTACTTAACTGTAGTATTTCCAGTTAAAGTACTAAAAATAAAAACTTCCCTTAATGAATCATGGCTAGACTTTTTTGTTTATTATTTTTTAAACTTTGATTATTATTATTTAGTAGTATTCCTATCTTTTAGAAAAGTATGCTATAGGAAGATTTAGGTATTTATTTAAATATAATAGAATAATGTTTATTTTCAGGCTACAAAATTATAAAATGAAGAATTATGAAGGAGGTCAATATTACTAGGCAAAATTTCTTTCCCCTAAAGCAAAACATATTCTATCTAGTAGCGCTACAACCCTACGTGGGTTTTTGCTGCAGAAACGATTTGCCTTCACTGGTCTCTGTCCATCATGGCTTCTCTCCAGTTGTCGACACTCATAGTTTGTAGGTCTTTGGCTATATTATCTCTCCACCTTAATTTTGGTCGTCCAAGGGGTCTAGTTCCTGTTGGGTTTTGATTCCATACCATGTTAATTAGTCGGTTGTCAGGGGATCTTTGGACGTGTCCTGCCCATCTCAGTCGCTGGGATTTTATTGTTTTTATTATATTTGGGCTATGGTACAACATCTCTAGTTCAGCATTACTTCTTATGCGGTATTGTCCCGTAATTGGGTCTTGTACAGGACCAAATATTCTCCTTAGCATTTTTCGCTCAAAACATTTAAGCAGAAGTTCGTTATGCCTTGTGAGGGTCCATGTCTCACACCCGTAGCATACCACTGGTTTTATTATTGTTTGGTAGATTTTTATCTTTGAGGACCTTGACAGGATTTTTGATTTTATCAGCGTTTGCAGAGAAAAGAAGCATCTATTACCACTCTGTATTCTGGCTTTTATTTCTTCTGTCATGTCGTTATCCGATGTTATGACAGTTCCCAAATATTTGAATTTTTGGACATTCTCGAAGTTATAGTCCTCCATTGTTACGTTTTGTCTGATTCTATCTCTGCGGAGATTGCGTGCTACATGCATATATTTGGTCTTATCTTCATTAATTTTAAGGCCCACTTTCTGACTCTCCTTTTCGATTTGTAGGAAGCTTTCCTTGACTCTTACAGTATTTTGTCCTATTGTGTCAATATCATCTGCAAAGGCTAGCAACATTTGTGGTCCCTGATTTGTGAATATTTCGGTATTAATGTTCGCTTTCTTGATTACCATGTCGAGTACGATATTGAACAGAAGTGGAGATAATCCGTCCCCCTGCTTCAGACCACTTCGAACTGTGAAATTGCTAGAGACTTGGTTTCCTATTTTTACACATAATTCGGTATTGTTGACACATAGTTTCGTTAGACTAATAAGTTTTTTTGGTATCCCCATGCCTTCCATGGCAATCCAAATACTCTCTCGTATTATGGTGTCATAGGCCTGTTTGAAGTCGATGAATAATTGGTCTACATCTCTGTTGAATTCCCAGCTTTTTTCCAGGAGTTGGCGTATTGTGAATATTTGGTCCACCGTGGATCTGTTAGGCCTAAAGCCGCATTAGTAGTCACCGATGTTCTCTTCAGCATAGGGTGATATTCGCTTCAATAATATATTAGATAATATTTTGTACGCTGAGTTTAATAGTGTTATCCCTCTATAGTTTGAACAATTTAATCGATCCCCTTGCTTGTGGATGGGGACAATTATACCTTTCTTCCACTCTTCAGGTATTATTCCAGTGTTCCATATATCTACTATTAATTTGTGTATTTCTTTATGGAGATGTGTTCCCCCATTTTTCAATAGTTCTGCCGGCAAATTATCGCAACCAGGTGCTTTATTATTTTTGAGCCGGTTAATGGCGTCTATAGTTTCCTGTATAGAGGGTTCATTATCTTGGATTTCTGCTGTTTGGTAGGTTATGCGCGTTATTTCCCCCTGATTGTTTGTATTCAGCAGCTTGTTGAAGTATTCTTGCCATATTTTTAGTATTTCAGTTGCATCTGTTACTAGTTCGTTGTTATTTTCTTTTCTTATGATGCTACCGGGTGTAGGTCTGTACCCATTTCTCATACTGGCTAGTTCACTGAAAAACCTTCTGCTATTTCCAAACGCGTTTTCTTCCACCCGTTCCAGCGTTTCTCTTTGGGCTGCTCTTTTCTTTTGTCTAATTAATTTCCTTGCTTCATTTCTGCTTCTTTTGAATGATTCGATGTTTTCATTATTGGGAAGCTCTAGCATTTTTATTCTTCTTTCATTCCTTCTGTTTACTGCATCCTCACAGTCTTTGTCATACCAATTCTTTTTCTCTGCTTTTCTTCTTTTTCCCAGTTGTTTTTCTGTGGCTGACTTAATAATCGATTTTAAAGTGTCCCATCTTGTTTCTACACTGTCGTTATCCGTTCCGCAAAACATATTGACAATGAAAATCTCCTGTTAAACCTCTCAAAGCAACTTACTTCAGAGTCTGGTCATATTTCATTTTGATATGAAGCAATTAATATTGTCATATTCTCAACACAATGAAATTTTACTGTGCTAAAAAAAAAAAAGTTTTTGGTAGTGCTTTTAATTACAAATCTTATTCACACTTTAATAGAATTTATATATTTGTCACAGAAACTATTACGCCTTCATCCAGAAAAATATATTTAACTAGAGTTATTAAGCAAGATGCTTAAAAATTTTTTAAAATTGCATCAAAGAATATAATCGAAGAGAGAATATTCCAAGTGCACCTCATTTTACATCTTCTAAGTCCCTAATTACCAACAATTTTATGTTTAGACATTGTCCAGCGGCAAACTGTGAAGAACGTGAAAATGAGGAATCACTTGGTAATTTAAAAGATTTTTTAACAGATGATATTTGAGCAGGGGCGGGTTCTTTTGGGGGGGGGGGGGGGTGATATCACAATCGATAGCAAGCCTACACATTCCTATACTCTATTCAAGAACTAAAGAGAGTAATAAAACTGTTACCGAAACCTCCAACGTACCTGTGTACCAGTGCCAGTAACTGAGGACTGCCGTAAATTAATTATATTTAAATATTATAAGCTTTCATAAATTTACTCCAACAATAAAATTTCTGATAGTTCAATTTAATTTTTGTCAGTGAGCAAAGTACACCTTTTTGTGTGTCCTTAGTGATTTATCTTGTTTGTGCTGGTTTTTATATATTATTTGAGATTAGGAAGATACCCAAAAGATATGGTTTCCATCTCTATATTTACTCCAAAATCGTTAAGTCAAGGCATTTTTTCCTCATCGAAAAACTTATTACAATGAATGTTTATGATGCCTTAAGATATCGATATCTAGATAATAATGTTGAGATGTGTTCCAACATGACAGGAGTTGGAAAATCTACTATGTACCGAATACTGAAGGAGGAAAAAACGACTGGAATTGTTAGTACTCCCAAGCCACACTCGATCACAGGCAGACGAAAAACCTCGTTGGAAAAAGAGATGAAAACTGCTTTAAAAAAGTTGTACATACATTTTATTATGAGAAGCAGATTCAAACCGTCGATAAAATTCTAACTAAAATTAATGAAGATCGGGATTTACGTACTGTCAGTTTTGTTTTATGGAATGGAGGCATGGACGCTTAAAAAGATCGATATTAATAAGTTGGAAGCCTTTGAATTGTGGATGTACCGCAGAATGTTAAGAATATCATGGATGGAAAAAATCACAAACGCTGAAGTACTGAGGAGAATGAATAAAGAAAAGGAGGTCATACTTACAATTAAAAAACGAAAATTACAATACCTGGGACACGTTACGAGAGGAGAAAGATATCAACTACTGAGAACTATTATGCAGGGAAAAATTATGGGAAAGAGATCTGTAGGAAGAAGACGAAACTCTTGGTTAAAAAATCTAAGAGAATGGTATAATTGCAGCAATAACCAGCTGTTTAGGTCAGTAGTCTCGAAAATACGTATAGCTCTGATGATCGCCAACCTTCGGAACGAAGACGGCACCTAAAGAAGAAGAAGAAAAGAACTGAGCTTCGGAAATTGCTCAGAGAACTTAATTTTTGCTGGGAAAAACCAGATAGGATATCTGTTCTTATAGATCGTCCGGAACCTGTCCGTTGGAGAAGGAAGTATCTCTCTCAAGTAAAAGGTAAAGTTGCTAGAAATAACACAACTTACAAAATTAGTACTTTAAGTGAACTTTTGAAAGATTTTTTTGAATAAAGTTACTGCGGAAAATTGGGAAAAATCCATATAATAAAAGAATAATCAAAATGTGGAAACTCGATCTCATGATCAGTGAAATAGAGGAACCAATTTTAATTAATTTGAGCGAAGATAGCTTCACTAACTTTGATTACGAATTAGATACGTAATGTTTACCAGTGTAAACACAATTTATTATTAAAATTTTTTCTTTTGTTGTATTTTATTGTTTAATGTTTGTTTATATATTTTTATTTTAGTATGTCCCACTCTTTATATATATTTAATTCCAATTAACCGTAATTTTTGTATTATTTTATTATTGTATTTGTGTCTTTTTCTTAAGCGTGTAAAATTACCACTTTTATTTTATTTTTTGGGGCTCTCGGATTTTCATATAATAAAGTAAATTAAATTAAGATGTCAGAAGTCATAGTTAACGATCAAGAATACTTTGGTTATTGACGTAATTCATTTTGTTATGGAAATAAATACTAAAATTTCGCCAAAAAATCGACTTTACTAACAGAAACTCCAATTTGACCAAAAATTATTCTCATTAGAAATCGCTTTATATTCCATAAAAGTCAATATGGAATTATATCGACCATATTTTTCGGCAATCCAAAAAAAATACAGAAATAAAGTCATTTAATTAACGAAATGTTATCATAACACTACGCACAAATCTTCATAAAGTTTTTAACGAAGTTATGAACATTTTAATAACAAAATCTTACTTTTTATGGAATAAATAGTGGTTGGTCCTTAATCAATTTTTTATTGTCAGAAACAAAAAATCTAAATTTAGTACACTTAAACTTTAATTTATAAATAAGTATATCCTATTTTTTTAAATGCATATGGATTTAAAATAAACGTATCACAATTATAACCCTAATGACAATTACAATATATATATATATATATATATATATATATATATATATATATATATATATATATGTGTGTGTGTGTGTGTGTGTGTGTGTGTCCGAAATTGGTAATGACACCATTGCAATCTCGAAAACTACAAAAAATAGAAAGGCGAGTTCTCGGTAATTATGTCAGTAGTTTGTTAATGCGTGCGAATCGGTTTTGGTTTGTGAGTTTTTGAGATATTAAAAAAAAGGAATATCCTGCATTTTCTTAGATCGACTGTAACTTTTTTATTTCCCAATATTTTTTAAATCTACAAACATTTATGTATAGACACTTTTTACGTAAATTACGTCTATTTAGTCAAATTTTAGTTACGACGCTTCGGTTTTCTCCGTCTCCATCATTAACTTTGTTTTTTCTTATGACCGGTCATATTGGATTTTTAACTCACTGAAAGTACTTAATTTTTTCTATAACATTATGCGAAATACTAATACAAAAAAACAGCGTTATAACCTAAAAATAACTAAAAACACTTTTTAATAAAAATTTAAATATTTCATAATATTGAAATTTTAAGTAATTCTTTTACTAAAGAATAAAGTCAAATTACACAGGCTTACAAAAAAAAAAGTGCATGCCTATTTGACCACACCATTTTATTCTTATGTAGACGCCCTGAATCCAAATCTGAGATCCCCTAACCTTTATCACTTTAAGTTCAAGGTCATTTCAAGGTCAAATTGATAAAAATTTACTAAATAGATATGAAAAAGAAGATATGTAGGTTTTTGAGGTCGGTGATTCCAAATTCGTGGTTTGTTTAATCCCCCGAGGTTAGTCAGAGGTCATTTCAAGGTCAAATTGAGAACAATCTACTGAAGAGATCTGTAAAAGAAGGTATGTAGGCTTTTGTGGGCGCTGAGTCTGAATTCGTGGTTTGTTTAATACCTTAAGTTTAACCAGCGGTTATTTTAAGATCAAATTGAAAAAATCCGCTAAATAAATCGTACGTGGTTCAAAAAGGTTGAGTTGCGGCTCAAAAACTCGATCCGCTTGCCTGTCTGCTGTGTAACAGATATCGATCTAGCTGCGCGTGGGTCATCTTTTTATACAGATTTATTTAGTGGCTTTTTTTCAATTTGACCTTGAAATAACTTTGAAATTGCCTCTGGTTAACCTTGACGTGTCAAATAAACCACGAATTCAAGCCCCCAAAAGCCTACATAACTTCTTTTATAGATCTGTTTAGTTGATTTTCCCAATTTGACCTTAATATAACCCTGAAATGACCTCCGACTGACCTTGTGGATTAAATAAAACGCGAAGTTGGAGTCAGCAACCCCAAAAACCTCCATATGTTCTTTTTCAGATTTATTTGGTGGATTTTTCTTAATCTAGCCCTGCAATGACCTCTGGCTGACCTTGGGGGAAGAAATAAACCACGAATTCGGATTCAGCGATCCCAAAAACCTACATTTTTCTCCATATTTATTTTGTGGATTTTTCTCAATCTGGCCTTGTACTGACCCTCAAATGACCTTTAGTCGACCTTGGGGAATTCGGATTCAGCATTATGACCAAACATTGATAGGTTGAAGATAACTTGCAATGTTACAAAATCAAATTATCTCTGCGATTCAAGTTCTGCCAAATGATCAGTTTGATAATGTGTGGTTTTAGAAAAATGGTTACCCCGCGCATAATTTCAGGGAAGTACAAACATTTTTAACGGAGATTTAGTGAAAAAATGATCTTCAACAGTGGTTCTCTGCTCTGGCCTGCTAGGTCTCCGGTCCTAACACCTTTAGACTTTTACTTATGGGGATATGTGAAAAATGGGGTAGGGGTAGTTATTTTTAGGTTATAAAGTTGTTTTTTGCATTAATGTTTCACATAGTGTTATAGAAAAAATTAAGTACTTTTCGACGAGTTAAAATTTCAACATAGCGGTCATAAAGAAAAACAAAGTTGATGATGGTTCCAGAAAACCAAAACGTTGTAACTAAAATTTGATTAAATAGATATATTTTGGGTAATAAGTGGCCACATAAAAATGTTCATAGATTTAAAAAATATTGGGAAATAAAAGTTACAACCGATCAAAAAAAAAGGTAACATTTTCCTTTCTTGCTAATATCTCAAGAACGCACAAAACCAGAAGCGACGTACAAGCATCAACAAACTATTGACATAATTGCCTAAAATTTTCCCCATTTAATCGTCTGCTAATTTCGTATATATATATATATATATATATATATATATATATATATATATATATATATATATATATATATATATATATATATATATAAAATTTTGGAAGGAGTTTATCGGGTTGCGGTCTGTAGGATAAGAATAATTAACTCATTTTTCTTTTAATACTCAATATTTCGACATTTATTTTATGCCTTCTTCAGGAGTAAAAACTAAAAATCAAACACACAACAGGTAGTTCACAAACAGTTAAACAAAACTAATATGTAATTAAAATACTTACAAATTAGAGTTTCCTTCTAAGAAATCAACCCTAAACACACTCAACATCGTACGAAGTGTAAAACATCAATAAAACATTTAGGTTTGTATATTTATACAGTGATACATATTATTATTAACGAGACGAAAAAGGGTTCTTTCTGATAACAAAAAATTTTTCTTTTAAGGTAGTATATACAGTTTAGATTAAATTTAAAATATTACAGTAGATGTTGCTAAGTTGGTTAGTATCAGATTTATAGTTTATGGTGTTTTTTGTTTTTTTAATATGATACATTTCCAGGAATAGACGACTTTTATAATTGTTTTGATGTTCTAAAATTTTTATGTTGTTATAATCAAAGTGATGACCTGTATTCAAATAGTGTCCAACTACAGCACACGTGTTTTTTCCCAATTGGCAATCGCTTTTGTGTTGGGTAACCCGCTGTTTGAGCCACTGTCCAGTTTGACCCACGTAACAACCCTGACAACCCAAACATGACATCTTATAAATTACATTATTGTTCATTAACAGCGGTGTTCTGTCTTTAACTTTAGAGAATAAGTTACCGGTTTTTATTATGTTGTAATTAGCTATCCTGACCTCAGGAAAACTTTTTAAACAGTGACGTAATGGATTGTGTAAGTTTGTCAAAGTATGGTAACTTTTTATATTTATATTGTATTGGCGAATCTTCAATTGGGCCCTGGTATATATTGGAGTTGTATACGAGTTTGTTGAGGATGTGTCTGGGATAACCATTATTTAAGAAGATGTTAAAAAGCTTTCTCAAATTATCCTTTATAAAAGTTTCATCGCTAATATGGACAATCCTGTTTTTCATGGCGATAACGGTGTTAAATTTGAGTTTTTGGATGATTTAAGAAATAATTCAAAAATCTACCGGATGCAGTCGGTTTCGTATACCAATCAAGAATTAACTTATTGCCCGACGTTCGAATTACTTTTGTGTCTAAAAATGGGACACTGTTTTCTTTTTCCGATTCTATGGTAAATTGAAGTCTGTCATGAAATGAGTTAAATGTATCTAAAAGAGTATGAATCTTGTCGGAAGGAACCGCGCAAATCAAATCGTCAACATATTTGTATATAAAAGGTAACTGAAACGGCAAAGTCGGTATAACATTGTCTAGTAAATGGTCCAAAACAATAGTTGCCAGAATTGGACTTATTGGAGAACCCATAGGTGTGCCATAAATCTGCTTATAAAATGTTTGGCTAAAAATAAAATATGTATTGTTAAATATGAAATTGATTAGTTTTAGAAAATTACCTTTTTCGTCTCGTTAATAATAATGATGTATCACTGTATAAATATACAAACCTAAATGTTTTATTGATGTTTTACACTTCGTACGATGTTGAGTGTGTTTAGGGTTGATTTCTTAGAAGGAAACTCTAATTTGTAAGTATTTTAATTACATACTAGTTTTGTTTAACTGTTTGTGAACTACCTGTTGTGTGTTTGATTTTTAGTTTTTACTCCTGAAGAAGGCATAAAATAAATGTCGAAATATTGAGTATTAAAAGAAAAATGAGTTAATTATTCTTATCCTACAGACCGCAACCCGATAAACTCCTTCCAAAATTATATATATATATATATATATATATATATATATATATATATATATATATATATATATATATATATCGTTAATTATAACGATTTTGTCTTCATCGATCGTTCGCGATTTTTTTAAAATTTTTACATGGATAAACCTAATTACAGTCTAAAAATTTATATCGTTCATCACAAAGATTTCGTCTTCATCGATCAATATAGAAGCTTGTACAGCTTTAAGGTCACCATTTTCCATGTTCTCGCTGCTCTCAGGTTCGATTTCTTCTTGTTTGATCGATATAGGAGATTCTAAAGCTTTATTTCTACCATCTTCCTTATTCTCGCCATTCTGAGGTTGGATTTTGTTTTTATCGATCAACGTGGAAGTTTCTGCAGCTTTATTGTCATTACTTTTCTCGTTCTCGCTTTTCTGAGGTTGGATATTTGAAACGTCAGTTTTCAATTCACTTTGCCTACACTTATCTATGCTTACTACTAAATTGCATAGTTGCTGCAGCGAATATTCTGAAAAAAAAATAAAAATAAAGATAGTGCTTTTGTAGAATATCATAAAACACATACCACTTTTTTTCTCCAGAAATTCGGCAGCTTTTTTCTCCAGAATGTTGACGGAATCTCTAAATAATTCCTCCAAATCAGTATTAGTGCATACAATTTGGGAGTCGGCACTAAGTGACGTAAATTTCATCTTGTCTTTAAATTGTACACGGAAGTTGCCGAATAGTTTCAGCCCTATCTTGACATTCTGAATTTGGGACACGCTTTCTTTTATCAACATGATAACTTTCTCACGAAGATGTTCCATAAATAATCTTACGTTGGTAACATCTTCAGTACCTGAGAATTGGTATGTAGCGATGTTATCTCTCCATAAAGTCTTCACAAGTTTAACTGTTTCATCTTGTTCAAATAGTCCTGAAATTAATAGAACAAGTATTTTTACATGGTTTCGAACGCGAAAAAATAACATTTTGAAATGTTATAATAGACCTGGGTAGTTAGTTGATTGTTGCGACACTTTCTGCGATAGTAAACTGACAGGTATTTTAAATAGTATGAAGGTATAGGAACAACATATTTTCTTGCGGGGATTTCTTTGAGCTAAAGAAAGTTTAGACAATTAAAGGTGAAAAAATAATGAATTTTGAGGCTTTTCGCTTATAAATGAACGGCACTGGGCTTTTTCGAAAATAGAATTAAATCATCTGGTAGGCCTTTCAAAACCCTTCAAAACAAGCTATTGCGCGAGTTGATTGGATTATTTGTTGACGAGAAAATCCCAAAAAAGGAAAAAATTCACTAACTGTTTAATAAGCAATAACTTTTGTAAAAATGAACCTAGAATTTAGATACTGAGTAAAAACTTGGGTCATCCATTAAAGTATTTCAGGTTGATTTTTTACACAGTTTCTGCAAAATTGCAGTTGTTGATTCCAGAGACCTTTTTACAATATTATAATACGCAAAATAATTGACTTATAATGAACCCAAAGCGCCATCGTTGAAAAAAAAAGCTGTTTTACTACACTGAATTATTAAAATGCCCGAAAATTTTATTTACAACATTACAAAAGCTTGTTTGAAGGTTGTAGACAATGTTAAAGATTGACTAAAATGTGGTTGTCGGGCTTGCATTGTCTTTATTGTTATTTATTTTTACGACGTTTCGTTTAGGTTGTATCTCTAATCGTTATCAAGTATAAACTGAATGTTTTGTCTTAAGACTACGAGCTTATATAGAGACTGTGTCCATTGAGGCGCAAAATTTCGCTTCACTGTACATACCTCAATGATTTGATGTTACAAAGTAGTGGTTGCCAAAGATTAGGTATCTCAATACTCGGTTTAATGAAGATTCCATTATTGTTTTTAATGTAAGCTGCTTCTATAAATTTTCTTTTTTTCATGTTGGGTTCCATATATATTGTCGCAGCTTCAGACCATTTATATGGTGTCGTTTATCCCAGACGTGTTCTGCAATAACTGATCTCGACGTTTCCCCTTTTTGTGTATGTTCCTTAACTCTAACTTCTAGTGATCGTTTGGTTTCTTCAATATACATTTCACCACACTCACATGGAACTTTTTTTCTTATCGGTGGTTTTTGGTTTTATTTAACGAGCTCTAAGTGTATTTCTCGATTTAAAGGCTGTTTTTATATTATAACTATTGGTAATTTGTCTTATTTCTCCGAAGTTCCCTTAATGTACGGAATTGTGAAGAAGGTGTT
This sequence comes from Diaprepes abbreviatus, assembly GCA_034092305.1. Lineage (NCBI taxonomy): Eukaryota > Metazoa > Arthropoda > Insecta > Coleoptera > Curculionidae > Diaprepes > Diaprepes abbreviatus. Next base: position 8,401,195 of record JASJET010000194.1, on the reverse strand, counting down.
TCTTGTTGTCCAGTGGTCGTTGTTCTAAAGTTATTTATAACATTGTCAATTAATTTTAAAGGATAACCATTCTGTTGTATGTGTTGGATTCCTGTATATTGAAGTTTTAATAGTTTCGTTTGCACGGTTCACCATGGCATCTAGAAAAGGCAATTGATCATTTTATTTACAACAGAATGGTTATCTTTTAAAACTAATTGAAGATGTTATAAATAACTTTAGAACGGCCACTGGACAACAAGAAACACATTCTTTCTTCACAATGCCGTACATTAAGGGAACTTCGGAGAAAATAAGACGAATTACCAGTAGTTATAATATAAAAACAGCCTTTAAATCAGGAAATATACTTAGAGCTCATTTAACAAAAACAAAACCGAAAACAAACGATAAGAAAGAATGTGTTTACAAAGTTCCATGTGAGTGTGGTGAAATTTATATTGGAGAAACCAAACGACCACTAGAAGTTAGAATTAAGGAACATAAAACTCATACACAAAAAGGGGAAACATCGAGATCAGGTATTGCAGAACACGCCTTGGATAAACAACACCATATAAAATGGTCTGAAGCTACGGCAATATATATGGAACCCAATATGAAAGAAAGAAACTTTATAGAAGCAGTTTACATTAAAAACAATAACGGAATCTTCAGTAAACCGAGTGTTGATATACCCAATCTTTAGCAACCACTACTTTGTAACATCAAATCATTGAGGTGTGTACAGTGAAGCGAGACTCTGTACCTTAGTGAACACAGTCCCTATATAAGCTCGTAGTCTTAAGACAAAACATTCAGTTTATACTTGATAACGATTAGAGATACAGCCTAATCGAAACGTCGTAAAAATAAATAACAATAAAGATAATGCAAGTCCGACAACCAAATTTTAGTCATTACAAAAGCTCCTTGGAAAAACCTAGTTGTTTAATTTCATATAGAGAAATTCAAGCTGGCATTTTTACGCGATTTTTCTTCTTCTTCTTCTACCTTCTATAATAGGTCCCTGACCTGTTCCTTCTTCGATTTTCCTCATTCTGGACTTAAATTATCGCTCCATCTTTTCCGTGGTCGACCTCTACTGCGTGTACCACTAGGCGATTTATCTCGTGCGATCCTTACCAGTCTATCCTCTGTAATTCGGCTTATGTGTTTGTTCCACTGTGTCTTACGCTGTAGGACCCACTCATTAATGCAGTCTGTGTTGCATGATTGCCTAATGTTATCGCTTCTTTCTCTGTCTAGTAGCGTTTTTCCTGTTATTCGTCGAAGTATTCTCATTTCTGTAGTCTCCAATAGTTGTTTCGTTTTTGTCGTCTCTGGTCGTGTTTCTGAGGTGTATGTCATAATAGGTCTAATTGTGGTTTTGTAGATCCGAACCTTTGTTTCTTGTTGTAAGTGTTTGTTTCGCCAGATCACGTCGTTGAGACAACCCGCCACTTTATTTGCTTTGGCCACCTGCCCTCTTACTTCATCTTCGATGTTGCCATAACTAGTTATGTCAATTCCTAGATATTTGAAACTCATTTCTTGTTGTATTATTTGACCGTCTAGTTCTAGTTTGCATCGGAGGGGTTCTCTTGAGGTTGTCATACATTTAGTTTTTTCGGCTGAGATAATCATATTATATTTTCTTCCCGTAAGATTAAAGGTATTTAACAATCTCTGGAGGTCGTCTTCATTTTCGGCACATATCACAGCGTCATCAGCGTAACAGAGAATTTTTATTTCTGTATTACCCATTTTATATCCTCTACCAAGTCGCACCTCCTTTATTATTTCGTCCATTATCATGTTAAACAACAAAGGACTAAGCGAGTCTCCCTGTCTAATACCGCTGTTGACTGGTATGGGTGTTGATAATTTACCGTTAGAGCGAATCTGAACTTTATTGTTTGCGTATATGTTTTCGATGGTCTGAATTATGTTGATAGGAATATTTCTCTTATATAACAGGTGGATTACGTCATCTAGCTTTATGCGATCGAATGTTTTTGTTAGATCTATAAAGCATAAAAATGTTGGTTTATTGTATTCAATAGATTTTTCGACTATCTGTCGTAGAATAAATACTGCATCCACGCAAGACCTTCCTGATCTAAATCCCTGCTGTTTGTCTTCCAGTATTGTAACCGAATTAATTTTATTTTTGATTACTTTCGTAACGAGTTTTAGAGTTGTGTCCAGTAGATTAATACCCCTGTAGTGCCCTGGTTCTTGTTTGTCACCTCTCTTAAACATAAGCATTATTGTGCTGGTTCTCCACCTATCTTATACTTTGCATTGTGTCAGGATTTTTCGAATGAAGCTTGTGAGTTCCTGTGTTAGTCGCTGTCCTCCGTATTTCAACAATTCGTTATGAATTCCGTCTTGTCCGGGAGACTTTCTATTTTTTAAGGATTTTATAGCTTTCTCTACTTCTTGAATGGTGACTTCAAATATATTTTCCTAAGTCACTTGGGAATCGGGACCGCGTTTTTATTTTGAAAAATGGTAACGCTTTTACAGATAAAAGGTTGTGGTTATGGTGTGGGAATTTTTTTAAACGATTAAATTTAAAATACTGGGTTGGTGAAGCTTCAAAGAGTCCAGAGCATTCGAAGAAGGGGCAGTTTGCCGGAAGAAAAGTAGATTCAAAAAAACCTCTTTTAGACAACTTTGACCCCCTTCCTCTTGACCCCAGTCTATTTTTTGCTGTTATATTTTATGCAGGGTTTATTCTTATATTGCCCCCAACACCCCTGGATAGGTCTCATCCATCTCGGAATTTACGTCAAAAACAGCACTAATTTTTACCTATGGCTTGAACTACAATGATAAAATAATGAATTTTAAACCTAGTTATTTTACCATTGTGTGATATCAATAACTATTAGTATTACTTCAGTGATTAGTATCGAGTTAATCATCTTGGTTACAAGTGATGCTTTTATGTATATTGGTATTCCACTTCGAAGTGCTTGTATTACTTGAAGAAATGACCAAGTTGATCAGCTCGATATCACCAACTGATGTAGTGTGAATAGTTATTTTGAATACAAAAATAATTAGTTTGATGCTCCACAATAATAAGTTTTAAACCTATTTATTTTACGCTTGTGGAACATCAACTTAATATTTATTTTTGTATAAATAGCGACTATTAGCAATAGTTCAGTAAGTAGTATTGAGCTGATCAACTTACTTACTTTTTCAAGTGATACTTTCACATAGAACTGTTATTTATATTGGTATTCCACTTCGAAGTGCTCGTATTACTTAAAGAAGTGACCAAGTTTATCAGCTCAATACCTCATACTTCAGTTAGTAGTATCGAGCTGATCAACTTGACCATTTCTTCACATAAAGCTGGTATCTATATTGATATTTATAAATGTCACTTCAATGTGACGTATCAATTGAAAGAGTAACCAAGTTGATCAGCTCGATGTCACTAATTAAAGTTATGCAAACAGTCATTTTTAATTCAAAAATAACTATTTAATTGATGTTCCACAATGATAAAATAATGAGTTTTTAACCTAGTTATTTTATCAATTTGCAACATCAACTAAATGGTTAACTATTACTTTACAACTATGAAATTCTTACAGAAAACATATAAATTCCTTTACCCTCATACTATTTGAAACACTTGTCAGTTAGTTATCGCAGACACTGTCCCCAACAGGGAATTTCCCTTGGTACTCTGGAAACTGGATAGCTTTCTGTATGCACTGGACACTAAACAAATAACTATGTAATCTTATGTATTTTTACCGGTGAACCCGAATACGGTGTTCAGAAATATTGTATCTTTAAATCGCCATTGTTTAAACAAAGTAGAAGATATTAACTTTTCGATCTGAAATCAGTCCTATCGTAAAGTATGGGTCAAAACAAGAAGAAACCTTTCATTCAAAATCATGCCGTGAAAATAGTCAAAAAAATAAAATGCTTTCTCCGTGAAATTTACCATTCTGAACAAAATATATTGACTTTACAGGAGACCTGCAAATAATATCAAAATTTGTCAGTTATGCACAAAAATTTTAGAAAAGAAAAGAAGTGGATGTGTGAAATGAAACTGCGTCAGAAAATTTGCACATAGACCGTGAAACTATTTATTTTTAATGTATATATATATATATATATATATATATATATATATATATAAATTTTTTCTTCAACCTTGGTATAATTTTATTTTATTTGGATATTTTATTGGGTAGTAGGTTGTAAAATAAATTTCAAAAGTTAATTTTTTTTCCTTTCCTATATTTACTTACGACGTTTCGCACATCGTGTTGTTCTTTTTAATGTTTTTTTTTCCTTAAACAAAAGATTTATATACATTAAAAACAAAAATATTTAAAACACACATAAACATCCTAAAATACTGAAAAGTTTTATATAACATTATACATTTCATTTCAAAATTAACAGATACACTTCAAAATTTTTTGTATCAAATATAATTCAACAAAAATTGAGTATATTGAAAGAACATACTGAACATTTGGAGGAAAAAGTAATAAATTCACTAAATTTCAAAATAACATTCTTTAATTACGCATCTGTTGATGACTGCTTAACAGCCGTACCAGGAGTCAAGATTGATGCTATAATGACTGCTTTCAATTGGTTCCATGAAAAATTCACCGCCGAAACAGAAACAAATAATGAAATAAATTTTCTGGATTTAACTCTAATTAGAGATAGACAGAGTCACAAAATCGAGACTAAATGGTACACTAAAGAAACATAGTCAGGTCGTTAGCTAAATTATAATTCAAACCACCCAAAAAGTCAAAAAAAAAGTGTGATAATAGGTTTAGCAGATCGAGCTATTGCCTTAACTTCGGCAAAATATCGCCATAAAGCTCTAAAAAAGGTACGAATAACTCATAAAAATTACTTTCCAAAAAGAATTATATCTAAAATTTATTTTAAAACAAAGAACACATTTGTTCTATAATAAAACAAAAAAAAACAAAAAGTAAAAATCAAGAAGAAAACAAGTAAATCAGTATGCCTTATACGAATGGCCTCTCGGAGAAAATGAAACATATTTTATCAAAACATCATAAAGCACAAAATTTACTGAACAATTTATTTACCCCTTCAAAAGGTAAAGTACCTTAAAAAAATGTAACATTTTGTATTCAATACCATGTCTAAACGGTCCTAAAACTTATATAGGGATGAAAACACAGTACTTAGACAATCGATTAAAGGGTCACAAATATACAAACAACGCTTCAACTGCGTTACACAAGCACGAAATCCAAACAAAACATGAATTCGATTTTAATAACACCAAAACATTAATTCAAGACCCAAATTATCATAAATTAACTATAAAGGAAATGATAGAAATTAAGAAAGAAAAAAACGCCGTAAATAATAAAAAAAGATTTAAGTAATCTCAGTCAAATTTACCATAATCTAATTAGGCAGAGCTAAGGATTCAAAAATAAATAAATAGACGAACAGAAAAAGTCATGAATTTGTTTTATACCCTGTAAAAATTCTCTAAAATATTCCGGATACTGTATATAGTAAAAAAATTTTAATATAAAGAAAGAACTACCCAAAGAAATGGGTCAAAAAAATAAATTCCATCACATCAAATTAAGATATATTTAATAATGTTAATACTCTGGAACTGACAAACTCCAAGGTAGGCTATCTAAAAAAATTTTAGTTGTATCTGTTAATTTGAAATGAAATATAATATGTTATTTAAAACTTTTCAGTGTTTTAGGATGTTTAAGTGTGTTTTAAATGTACATAAATTTTCTGTTTAAGGGAAAAAAAGATCTTAAAAAAAGCACAACACGATGTGCGAAACGTCGTAAGTAAATATAGGAAGGAAAAAAAATGAACTTTTGAAATTTATTTTACAATCTATTACCCAAGAAGATATCCAAATAATTATATATATATATATATATATATATATATATATATATATATATATATATATATATATATATATAGTAAAATGCGAACGGTAAATGTAAACTTCGTTCCAACCATATCCTTTCCGTGTTAGAGGTTGCACAACTTGAACAAATTACTAAGGAAAATAATTTATCCTATTCTACCACCATCGAGATGATGGCCTACCTGTACCATCATCCCGAGAAGAAAGTCAAAACTTACCCTCCCCGCCACAGTGATATGGCACAGGTACATGTTTCATCTCTACTAGACTCATCAGGGTACCGACATGCACCTGGCTGTGCAAAGGACATTTTACTTCATTCATGCACAGAGCTGCATATAGTTGTACATTTGCTGAATGTGATTTCAGCCCTACAACGGCATAATGTGGATATATCCACTGCTATTGCATCTCACACGAAGGAATCCGTGAAAGCCGCATAAACATATATACGCCTTCCGGCGGGAAGTCGGTGAAGCCGCGTTCAGTATTTGCATGCTTCCTTCTGATCTGTCGTATCACTGTGGCGAGGGGGGGAAAGTTTTGACTTTCTTCTCGGGATGGTGGTAGAATATGATAAATTGTTTTCCTTAGCAATTTGTTCAAACTGTGCAACCTCTAATACGGAAATGATATGGTTGGAACAAAGTTTGTATTTACTGTTCGCATTTTACTTCATATATATATATATATATATATATATATATATATATATATATATATATAAATTAATAATTCACTTATTTCTTAGGTTTATTCAATTATTAACCTTTATTTTGTTACCTTTGCAAATTTTATTATATCAAAATAAAACTCATTTAAGATGTCATTAGTACTCGAAAAGGAAAAAATTCGTAAAGAGTGAAATGATAGGAAAATGACGTTTTTTTGAAAAAATTTTGATACATACCCCCTATTTCGAGGTCGTAGAACACGATTCTGACCTCGGTTTTCCATAATTTTTTCTCAATTTTGCGGAAAACAGGGAAAATAACTTTTTACTTTAGGTTCAATTTTTTTCACTAAATCGTTAAACTTTTGTTATAACAACGAATTCTACAGTGATAGAAGCTTCTGCATTATACAAAAATTCAAAAATATGCACATTTTTTATCGAAAAAATCCGAAAAATTACCACGACAAAAATCACAACAAAATCAAAAGAAAACGGCCGGCACCAAAAAATAATAGTTTGCATAGTTCGCTAAAGATGGCGTACTGTTGAAGTCGGCGATGTTGCCAGATTGCAAAAACGATTTCTTTAAATATTCTTCTCTTTCTGTTTGAATTGGAAAGAAAAGTTTCCAAAAAGAATGTTTTCCTTTCCTTTGATTATTGAAGTACTATTAATTACTCTTATGTCTATGCCTTCGATGTGCGATTTTGACTCTAAATAATAAAGGTTTTAAGGATTATAGTTGCTTTTGTTTGTCTCCCTCCAAATACCAGTACTTTGATGTGCGATTTTGACTCTAAATATTAAAGGTTTTAAGGATTATAGTTGCTTTTGTTTGTTTCCCTCCAAATACCAGTAGTTTTAAACGGATAATATGAATTGATCATATTGCTTATGTTCGTTAGCAGAAAGTGTCGAGTGGTAGAGCTTGTCCCGCCTCCAGGTGGTTTCTGCTGGACAATGACATTTTTTAATTAATAAATCTAAGTCAATTTAGGTTAGTTCAGGTTGGTTTAGGTTAGTTCAGGTTAATTTCAGTTTTTTAAAGTAACCAACACTAATGTTAATCTGTATTTACCAGAACTAACCAAAAATTTTGGAAGGTTAAGATTCATTGTACCCCTTTTTATACGTTACAAACATTTAACTATGTTGTTAAATGTAATGGGTAAATTTTAAAGTTTATACCAGGAAACTTTAAATCTAGGTTAATTTAAATTAGTTCAGGTTAGTTTCTGTTTTCCAAATTAACCAAAATCAAACTAAACCTGAACCAACCTATCTTAACCAAAACCAACCAATAATTTTGAAGGGTTAAGATTATTTTTACTTAGAAACTGTTCTGAATATCAAAAAAAAAATTAAACTATGTTGTTGACTGAGAAGGACAAATCCTATAGTTTATATTATGAAGAAATTTTACATCTGGCAACCTTGCACCTTTTTACGTGATTCGGTGGCCAGTTTAGATAGTCTAACCGTTGATGACGTTTTCGAGACGTGTTTTTGATTTTTCACTGTAAATATAAGTTTTTCTAAATTGGTTTGCTAAAATTTGTGCAAAAATAATTGATATATATTACGTACAATATATTTTAACTAGTTCCATTGAAAATAAATACGTAAATTCGGTTTTTAACTGAAAAGAAAGTGCTTTGTGAAGTGACGCTTTTCTTTTTTTGAGTTTTCCGGGAAAGTGAGGAAAAATAGTGAAAAATCAGGGCCAGAATTGTGTTCTAGGACCTCGAAATAGGGGGTGAGTATCGAAATTTTTTCAAAAAAACATAATTTTCATGCTTTTCACGCTTTGCAAATTTTTACCCTCGAAAAATTTAAATGAACCAACAATATAATTAAATTATGTTGGGTCAATATAAAAAGGTTATTTACTCAACCAAGAATTTTTTTACCTGTTTTTGTTAGTTTAGTGCGAAAGTCGCCGTGACATTTCAAACTGTCTTTGCGTGTAAACATTCAGCAACCGCAAAATTTACAACGAAATCGTTTTTTCGGTCCAGGTTTTGATGTAGAAGGAATTTCACTTTTACAATTGGTATCTGAATGATTTCTTATTATATGACGTTTCAGACACATCGTTGAGATCGAAATCTTTCCACAAAATTGACACGGTGTAGGTTTGCGACAGTCACCGTGAAGTGTCAAATGACCTTTGCTTATAAACATGCAACTGCAAAATTTACAATAAAATTGTTTTTTCGGTTCAGGTTTTGATGTAGAAGGAATTTCACTTTCAAAATTGGTATCTTGATGATTTCTTATTATATGACGTTTCAGAGACATCGTTGACATCAAGATCTTTCCACATAGACACGGTGTAGGTTTGCGACAGTCACCGTGACGTGTCAAATTACCTTTGCTTGTAAAGATGTTGCCGCAAAATGTACAACGAAAACGTTTTTTCTGTTTAGATTTTGATGTAGAAGAAATTTCACTTTCACAATTGATAACTTGATGGTTTCTTATTATATGACGTTTCAGAGACATCGCTGAGATCAAGATCTTTCCACAAAATCAACACTGTGTAGGTTTGCGACAGTCACCGTGACGTTTCAAATTGGTTTTGCTTGCAAACACGTGATCGCAAAATTTACACCGTTGAGGTTTCGGTGTAGAAGGATTTTCACTTTCACGATTGGTATCTTTATGTTGTTCCATTATATGACGTCTCAGAATCATTTCTGACGTTAATATCTTTCCTCAGAAGCGACACGGCGTTGATTTAATGCGACAGTCACCGTGGCGTTCCAAATTGTATTTGCGTGTAAAATCATGACCGCAAAACTTACAGAAAAACATTTTCGATACAAAAATACGAACAAGAGAAAACCAAAAGAATACAAACAGTTATTCGAGTTGACAGCGGCTCGTAGCAGCGGTCAACAGAGTGCAGAATCCTAACCCAATCGGTCGTATTTATGGTTTTCGTCAACACCCCCTCTTTTCAGAAACAACTGAGAGTGATCCTAGAAAAAAAATCCGGAAATAATTTACGATTTAACATAAATTTTTAAGTTGAAATGTTATAAACGACCATTCAAAACACCTTTAAAAGTTAATCTTTTTTTTTTACAAACCTATTTTATTCAAAAAATCACATAAAATGGGATACAAAACGTATCGACACAAAAAAAAGGTCAAAATTAAGACCATTCAAAATAGAAAGGATGTACAGTAATATTTTAAAAAAATAATACCTGGAGCTTATTTTTAACCGACTTCTAAAAGAAGGAGGTTCTCAATTCCTCGACTATGTTCCCTTTTTTTTATTTATGTACACCGATTACTCTGGAACAGCAGCACGGATTTGAATGAATTTTTTTACGTTATGTTCAGGAAGTTGCGCGAAATTGGTGCAGTAAAATCCAAGACGGCACTCACAATATAGCGGCCAAAAAACTTAATTTTGTCCAATTTTCTCCAAAATTCAAATAGAGGAATTTTCGGTGTCGTAAACAACGAATCTGAAATTACTTTTAAAAAATTCAATATGGCAGATCCAATATGGCGGACAAAAAAATTTGATTTTGTCCGATTTTTTCCAAAATTGGTACAGTTTTCGGGGTCGCACATAACAAATCTAAAATTATTTTTAATAAATTCAATAAGGCGGATCCAATATGGAGGACAAAAAAAAACAATTTTGTCAGATTTTCTCCAAAATTGGTACACGGGAGTTTTCGGGATCGCACATAACGAATTTAAAATTATTTTTAAAAATATCAATATGTTAGCATACTTTGGACATTAATGTGTAACCAAAAATACGAACTCCTACAATTGGTTATGCAAGGCAATATGGAGGGTAAGAAAGGCCCCGGAGGATGACGAATTTTGTGGCCACATAATTTGCGACAATGGACCGGAAAGACATCTACTGAATTATTTAGAGTAGCTGTCAATAAAGTCATATGGACCAGAATGATCACCAATGTCCACTGAGGATAGGGTACAGGAATAAGAAGAAGATAGAACAGTACTTGCTGCTTTGCATACACTTCTTCTTCTTCTTCTTCTAGGTAGAACCAAGTTCTGTTATCTACACAATGCCTCATCGATCCTCGTTTGAGGTCGAAATCCAGCTGTCTCTCCATCTTTTGGGGGGGCCTCCAGGCGACCGTTTGGTTTCTCTCTCATCACGGTTTTTGCTACTCTGTCATCGTCCATTCGTTCCACGGGATCTCTCCACTGCGTACGACGGTTTCGGACCCACTTCACAACATCCCCCACTCCGCTGTCCTCGCGTATTTTTGCGTTTCTTATTCTATCTCTTAAATTTATTCCCATGATCATTCTCAGCGTTTTCATTTCTGTAGTTCTCATAATTTGTTTTGTCTTTGTTGTTTCATTTCTTGTTTCTGCGCCGTAGGTCAGTATCGATCTTACATAGACCTTGTAAATTCTTGCTTTGCTCTCAACCGTCATATGTTTATTTTTCCATATTATGTCTCTTAGTTGGTCTGATATCATGGCCGCTTTGTTGGCTTGTGTGCGTACTTCTTCCGTTACTGCCCTGTTACTTGTTATATGTGCTCCCAGGTATTAAATTCGTCAGACCTGGGAAAAGACGACCACCGACTAGTATTATGTAAATACCGGTCCCAACAAAGTATAAACAGAACGCACAAACAGAAACATACCTTTATTAAATACAATACCGAATCATTCGCTAACGATAACACAAAAGTATTGTATCAGCAGAGACTCTCGGAGAAAATAAAAGCTAATACAATCTTAGAAAATGACGGAGTGGAGAAAGCCTGGAACAGAAAAGAAATATACAAGAGAGCGCCAGGGAGGCGATCGGAACACGAACAGTTAGCACGAAGAAGCGAAGCAATACAAAACCATGGTTCACAGAAGAGGTGAAAATACTAGCAAAAGAAAAACGACAAGCATTTACAAAATACCGACAGCACAAAACAACAAACCATTTCGAAGAGTACAAAACGGTGAGAAACAGAATCAGTAGCAAAAAGTATTCAAAAGACATGGAACATGACCTATATGGAGGACAAAAGAAAATATGGAACATGCTGAGGAACAGAAAAAAACTAATCAATGAATACATTCAACTAAGTCCAATCGACAACCAACAATGGGTCAGCCATTTTAAGGACTTTCTCCAGGCACCAGCTACAGAAAACAACGTAAACCAACAAGAAACCGCAGAACTTTGCATACACAATTTTATTTATTTGACTTGAAAAAGTACTATTTTGTATATTATTAGTAATAAATTATCTTATCTTTTTTTTTTGATGTTTATAACTCATATGATATCAATCAAAAGAGAAAACTAAATTGCGTCGATTAGTCATAAAAATATAAAACAATGGCTGTATTTTTCTTCCCTGCAAAACCACTAATCTCAACGTTAAAATCTCAATAACTTCGTTGAAAATTATTTTTTCGCAAAACGGCAAAATATCTGTATACTTTTTGGTTTCTATAATGATATATTTCACGGAAAAAGTTTTTTTTTGGAAAAAATTTCATTGCATGATTTGAATGGAATCAGTAATTGTAAAAAAAATATTGTGTTCCTCCTTGCATTTTAGCGCCCATGGGAACAACTGGAATGTTGGCTACCTTTGGGTAAGTGTTTAAAAATATATATGTAGCCGAAAATATTTTTGAATTTTTAATACGACTAGTACTTTAAAAATCGTAAATTTTTTCGTTTAAAATTTCCCACACAAATGCCGTCACTTGACCGATGTGACGTCACACTGGTAAACTGACAAAAATATATAATTTTTTTTCGTAATTTTTGTGATATAAGATGAGTTTCAGTTATTTCTAGTAGTACTACAAATACTACAATTAGAACACCTGAAAAGTTATTTATTCACGTTCCACGGAAAATAATAGGAAAATGTGGCTTCAGCTAGCCAGGCACTACTCGTTTTATTTTAGTTTTGAGCTTATAAATACCGATTATTACTATTTGTATTTATTATCGGTTGCCGAAATAACAATTCTTGATAAATTACTTGCATGGAGGTCTTCATATTTATAAATTCAGCAGAGCAGACATTTTTGTTTGTTGAGAAGAAATTGGCCACCATAAAACAATCAATTATCGGGAAATTCGAACTATTTGCCTTAATAAAGCCACTTTCCTAACCTGAACTATTTGCCTTTATAAATCCATTTTCCTTCATGAGAAAATGTCTTAGAATAGTTTTCAAAGGGAAAAGTAAACAAATTTCGAAGAAATTACATGAAAATGACTATAAAATTGAACTAGGCAACGTAGCCCTTGACAGCGATCAAGAATGTGACATAAAACCTAAATCTGCTACGTTCACTCCAACGTCAGGTGTCCCCCCCCCCCAGGTAACTTGGGGCCACTTCTCTTTAACATATTTACAAACGATCTTGTTTCCCAGTTGGACTACCACAGACTGGCCTATGCTGATGATTTAAAAATATTTCAACGCATTGATTCTGTGCAGGACAGTATTGATATGATCAGTCAATGGTGTGTGGCTAATAAGCTGGATCTTAACATCTCTAAATGTAATGTTGTTTTATACTCTCGGACAAAAAATCACGTTCGGTTTAATTACCATATAAATGGTTCTATTGTTAATAGATGCTTTACTGTGACGGATCTAGGTGTCGTCTTCGATGCAAGTTTCTCCTTTATTCTCCACATTGATCAAATGGTAGCTAGCGCATCTCGAACATTGGGTTTTATTCTGTGAAACTGCAAACCTGTTTCTAGAACAGCGATTTTCAAACTGCTGTATTATAGTTACGTAAATTCGAGGATAGCTTATGGATCAATTGTGTTGTTCCCCATATACAATTGTCAAGGCCTTGCCATAGAGGCCGTCCAAAGGAAATTTTTAAAATATTTAATGTTTAGAGAGGACAATATTTATCCTCAGTGGGCTTTCAATCGCAAGATTTAAGGAACTGCCATTGGCTGTACATCGTAACTCCCAATCCGTATCATTTCTCTATAAGCTTCTGAATTCGAGGATTTGTTGCCCATTTCTGCTAGAGCAACTATCATTTCGCGTTCCCTGTGTTAGTGCCAGGCATCCAGCAGCTTTCTCCACTGCCGTAGCTAGGTCAAACATTTTATTCCAATGTTCCATCTAGAAAATGTGCACCTATTTTAATCGTATTTCTGCACTATGCGATATGCATTTTGACGGTCTACCAACTATTCTGAGGCATCAGCGCGAAGTGTCTGGGTATCCTTTGTAGCTTGCCACTTTTCTATGTACATGAATAGTTTATGAGAATATTGTATGCTTGTAAATCCGATATTCAAATGGATGGTAAACTGATTTTGAATGAATCCTTGGTCTTAGTTTTAGATTAACTGTAGCTTTAGTTACTTTATTTACTTTATTCTATTAGCTTGTTCATCTACGTATGAATTTCCTGTAAGGGGGCCGTTGGCCTGTTAGAAATACCAGGGTGGTCCGATAAGTACTTAGCCTCACCGCCCGATGGCGCCACTATCGCAGAAGAAATTTACTATCGTGTAGTACATTTTCGTAGATGGCTACTGTCAAAATTTCAGCCGAATCAGACTCGCAGTTTTGTTTTGACCGCGTGTGGAAGCTGGCGTGTCCGCGAATTTTAGAAAAATGGAAAAAGGGCAATATCGATCGGTGATTCGATTCTTGTTTTTGGAAGGAAAATCGGGCAGCGAAATCAAAGAGTGCTTGGATGCGGTGTACGGTGACTCTTCTCCTTCGATGGCGACCGTCAAAAATTTGTTCAACGTGGTCGCACGTCGGTTTTTGATGACCCACGCCCCAATGCCCCTAAAACGGCTACCACGGAGGATAACGTGACAAAAATCCACGATCTCGTGTTGGCAGACCGCCGATTAAAGGTGCGCGAGATAGCTGAGACAGTAGGCATCTCAAAAGACCGCGTGGCTCATATCCTGCATGAAATTTTGGGCATAAGATGTCGGCGCGATGGGTGGCGCGTTTGCTCACTCCGGACAACAAGCGCAACCGTGAAACCACTTCAGAGCAGTGTTTGACGCTGTTTTAGCGCAATCCGAAGGAGTTTCTGCGTCATTTCGTGACCATCGACGAAACATGGATCCACTGGTACACACGTCGAAACCAGGGCTGTCAATTTGCCAGTAATTCCTGGAATTTGGCAGGAATAATTAGCTGTGCCAGTAATACTATCATGCCAGGGATTTGGCAGGAATAGATGTCTTGTACTCAGAAATTGATAAAATATTAAGGCGAAATGTACATACAATTGATGGCAAGTGTATGAAAATCGATAAGATGCCCCATCTTTAAAATTAAATCTCTCTACTATCTCTTTTTGCTTTTCACGTGTAGTTATTTTTTTTTCTTTATTTTATGGCTTTGCAGTCTAAAATTTAAAGGATGGACAATCTTATTATCATCTGTCTTTCTCTAATATACGCATTTTGCCAGGAATTGCCAGGAATAAAATAAATTTCCAAGTATTTTTCTGTGGAACATTTGACAGCACTAGTCGAAACAGTGGACTTCTCCCGGCGAACGTGCTCCGAAGAAGGCGAAGACTGTCCCATCGGCCGGAAAGGTGATGGCCACCGTTTTCTGGGATTCACACGGTGTGATCTACATCGACTACCTGGAGAAGAGCAAAACGATCACAGGGTCCTACTATGCCGAATTATTGGGCCGATTCGACGTCGAATTGCAGAAAAAACGGCCCCATTTGGCGAAGAAAAAAATGTTCTTCCACCATGACAACGCATCGGCTACACCTCCGCCGTTGCCACGGCCAAATTAGTTGAATTGGGCTACCAACTGCTGCCCCATCCACCGTATTCTCCAGATTTGGCCCCATGCTACTTATTTTTGGTTCCAAACTTGAAAAAGTTATTCGCCGGGCAGAAATTTGAGTCGAATGAGGAGGTTATCGCCGCCACGGAGGCCTACTTTGCAGACCTCCAGAAAACGTATTTTTCAGACGGATTAAAGAAGTTGGAGCATCGATGGGTCAAGTGTATCGAGCTAAAAGGAGACTATGTTGAGAAATAAATCGCCACTTTTCCAAAATTTTCGTTTTTCTTATGTAGGCTAATTACTTATCGGACCGCCCTCGTAACTAGCTATTTATTTATTATTTATTTATAAAACCAAAAAATTTATATATCAAGTTCGTGACAGCGATGACGTTGGCTCTATTCTTTAGAGTAATTATCAAATGATCAAAGTGAAGAAAGTGATACAGATAACTATGAATATGCATTTACTTGTCATTAGGTCGGAGTGATCATGATTACTTATCAAGTGATAGAACTGAAAGTCATAATGACTCAAAAGAATAACCGTATCAGGACGGAGTGCCAACGATGACGTTAGTATGGAGTGGCATTATTCACTTTGATTGGTGTTCGTTGTCACGTGACTCGAAGGAGATTTAATTCCATTTTTATTATTAAATAAAAATATTATTAATTAAAAATAAAATAATATTGTGTTTTTGAGGATTTCTATTGTGGAAACTACCGTTTGGCGGCAAAATTATATTTTTATTTGAATACAGTTAATATGTCAATTGTAATTGAAGAAGCATATAACAAGGGAGCCTCGAAAAATAATTCATTAAAAAAAAAAGTATTTTTCGAAAAATCGGGTTTGTTTTTTTTTTCTTTTACACGGCTGCCATTTTGTTAATTTAGAAAATCTTTCGGTTTTCAATTTTTTTTTCTGAAAGCTTAGAACTCATGTGACCTTATTCAAAAGAGAAAACTGATTTACATCATAAAAATATATAATTTTGAATAAAAAATGGCATTTTATTTTTTAGACTATTTTCAATGCTTTGTAATGGAACAAATATTAATTATTTTATGCGGTTCAATGTTAACTATATTCTGTTAAAATGAATAATTAAATAATCACTCTGTGAATAGATTTCCCGTGGGAATAAGGTAGTATATATTTTTTGTCACTATCCAAGAAAAGGCGAGTTCTTTTATTCCATCGATGAAAAAGCGCTGAATTAGTCCGATGGGTTCTTGTGACGTCATAAATGGATTTTCAATGAAATTATGTTGAATTTAAGAACGCTCATTTCCGATTGACATGTGACATTTTTCCAAAAACCTAACCTTAAAAATCCAATATTTTATTTGGAAGTTTATTTTATATTTATATAAATATTTTTATATAATATAGAAATTCCGTCATTTTTATATATAACGAACAATAAATCAAAAATAGTGGCAATTATTTCTTTCCAAGACAGATAAATAAAAACATAACCTTCAAAATTAACAGTTATTTTTTTCCCCCACTACCTGTCCATCGCATTCATCGGGGTCTGAAGCCGATGGATTCGATGGATTGGTGATGCATCCATCGATAAAAAAAAGAACGGTGTAATGATTAATCGCATTTTTATCGCTTTATTTTAAGAACGGTTTGATGGATTTCAGATTAGTGCGCAAAATCATCGATGGAATAAAAGAACGCGCCTAAAGTCTAAAAAAAAAAATAAATCGGTTATCGAGCTTAACTTTTATTATCTTTGTCGTTTAAACGTTTTCTTAAAAATACATAAACTCAGTCAATTTATGGAGACATAAAGTGAAAGACAGACCCTCTCTAAGATTTGCCTATAAATCTGTCGAAGTAATCCTGCCCTGGTTACGTAAATAAAACCGAAAGATAAGGGAGGTTTATAACATATGGTATATGTACAAACCGTTAAAATGTCTTAAAATATTGAACGATTTTCCCATTATTAAGAAACAAAAACTCACTATTATAGAAATATATCGTTTGGCCGTTTGTAGAAAGAATTTTGTATAATAACTGTTTTTTCTATTCACAAGAAATAACGATTTAAGATGTTTATTGTCAAAACAGCCAAGAAACGTTAATAGTTTTTTTTACAGTCTTTATCTTATATATTCTTTTCGTTATAGTAAGACGTAGATTAGTTTTTTACTATTCTTTTATATAAAAATTAGGATTAAGACGCTCAGAGGCCAATTCGGGAATCAAGCATCCGATATAGTATAGCTAACGCCCACAATACGAAAAGACCCAAACCTTCGAGCTTTAAGGGAATAAAATTGTCGGTTACAGGACGTACGACCGAAAAAGCCACTAAAAAGGGGGAGAGGAGGTGTAAGATTTGAGAACACTCTTTTAAAAAATACTAAACTTCAGTTCCAATCTGGAATTCGTTAGAATCGGTATCGCCGTCCAGTGCCGTGCTAAAATTACGTGGCATGTATATTCGTCGGGAATGACGGTTTTCTTTGTTTTGTTTTGTCCTTCATTTAATTTGGGGAAATTAAGGGAATATCGTGCGTTATCTTAGTCGAGCAATTTCGCTATTTTTAATACTATTTGGTTGAGAAATATAAATAGCTGTTTTTTTTTTGCGTTTTATTCTTTTTTTGTTTAAGGTTTATTAAGCTATTTACACGTGTTTTTTTTTTTTCAAAATGGGGTTTTACGTTTTTGGATAAAACAATGACCAAGAAGAGCAATTATGTTAGTTTTTTTTCGTAATTGTTATTAGTTTTAAATTTCTCATTGTAAATAGTTCGTTTTTTTTTTCTATTTATTTTTGTTAATAGACTAAGTGTTTTGTTTAATTTTATTCAAAAACTTTCATGTGACTAAACTAGCGGACGTACTGCTGCGTGAGCTGTAAACAATAGATGTCATTTGTCCAGCTAATTAGCAGCCTTGTCCGAGTCCTGCAGTTCTGAGTGATGGTTGTGGTAAGCTTAAATAACCGTAGTTGTTTGGAACTAAAGCTGCAAGAGAGAAGATGAACGTCCAGACTTCCAGAGTGTCTTTATTACTGTGAAATTAAATTATAGGTTATTAAAATAGGTACAAATTAATGTATGGCAGCAAATTGGTTATAGATAGAATGGCTAACGCTACCACAATATGTCTTTAGCAGGAGTCTATGATCAAATTCTGTCACAGCTTGATTTCGAATGGAATCGGTCATATACGGGCTTTCTTTGAGTCATACTTTACGATAGAATTGGTTTCAGATCGAAAAATTAACATAAAAATCCCCAAATTTGTTTAAGTAATTGCGATTTAAACAAAACGTCCCACTTTTCAAAATTTCATAACAACATATTGTAATTCAGCGGAAAAAATACATAAGATTGCATAGTTTTTATCCATTTAGCGTCGAGTGCATACGGAAAACTATCCAGCTCCCTGATTATGGCCTATAAGTCTATAATTGCTAACGTATCACAAAACCTTAAATTTAAACTGTACATAATATTTATAAATAACTTACGATTGAGGATAAGTTGTGGCTTCTTCGGTTCAGGTGTTGATTTATAAGTAATTTTAGTTTTGCTATTGGTCTTTTTATGTTCCTTCCATAGATGACGTTTCAAACTCGTCTCCGACTTCAATGTTATTCCACAGAACGAACAAAGGGATGGTTTAGGGCGACAGTCACCGTGACGTATCAGAGAATCTTTGCGTGTAAACATGTAACCGCAAAATTTACAACGAAGTTCTTTTTCCGGTTCAGGTTTTGATGTAGAAGGAATTTCACTTTTACAATTGGTATCTTGATGGTTTCTTATTGTATGACGTTTCAGAGACATCGCTGAGATCAAGATCTTTCCACAAAATCGACACGGTGTAGGTTTGCGACAGTCACCGTGACGTTTCAAATTACTTTTGCTTGTAAACGTGTGACCGCAAAATTTACAATTTAGTGTTTTTTTCGGTTGAAGTTTCGATGTAGAAGGACTTTCACTTTCACGACTGGGATCCTTATGATATTTCATTATATGACGTTTCAGAGACATTTTTGACTTCAGTATGTTTTCACAGAAAGGACACGGTGTTGGTTTAATGCGACAGTCACCGTGACGTATCAAACTGTCTCTGCGTGAAAAATCTTGACCGCAAATTTTACAGAAAAACATTTTCTTTACAAAAATAAGAACAACAGAAAACTAAAAGAATACGAACAGTTATTCAAGCGTACAGTGTCTTGTAGCAGTGGTAAATAGAGTGAAGAATCCTAACCCAGTAGGTCGTATTTATGGTTCTCGTCAAGATCCCCTCTTTTCAGAAACAGCTGAGAGTGTTCCTAGAAAAAGATGGATCCGGAAATAATTTACGATGTAGCATAAATTTATAAGTTTAAATATTACAAAAGA
The DNA here is from genome assembly GCA_034092305.1 of Diaprepes abbreviatus. Taxonomy (NCBI): domain Eukaryota; kingdom Metazoa; phylum Arthropoda; class Insecta; order Coleoptera; family Curculionidae; genus Diaprepes; species Diaprepes abbreviatus. The sequence goes on along the minus strand of JASJET010000194.1, from coordinate 8,381,407 downwards.
CCATTCGAAAGACCTCTCATAGTTAATCTTTTCTTTGGTAACCAAATCTACTTTATTCACAAAATCAAATATAAAACATTTCGACACGACAAAGAAGGGTCAACATTAAAACCATAAATAGAAAGGATGAAGTACAGTAATACTTTAAATAATAATACGTAGAGCATAAATTTTTTAAAAATAAAACCATGAAATCAATATTAAGAAGTTAAATAATAATAACCTTAAAATCAATACAACAATTACTTACTTAATAATATTATCTTTAGTATCAATATATATAAGATGCTTTATTCATATAATACAACTTATACCCGACCATACCCTGAAAGATCAGACTACTCATTGTTGCCGAGAAAATCTGATTCTGGTTAGAAAGAAGCGAAGAAATAACATAGGCCATGTTGCCACACTGACCTCTGCAAAATGGACGTTCTCAGAAGGTAATATAGGCTATTTTTTTTCTTAAGAGCACTGAACGTCACTATACATTCCGAAATGATTTAAATATAGAATGGGCCTCTTATTTTGTGCGTAAATAGAACAAACATAAAACCAGGCATCTTTTACAAATATTTTGGATTGACACAGTCCGCACCTGAAGAATACAATACGGTCTTATAATACCGAACAATGGTTATTCTCTTCGATCATACCCTTAGGTGCGTATAAATATGGCAAGTCGAGCGCGTGACGAGCTTGCAACGAACTGATTTTTGTCGGTTCGAACCCTTCTTCGACGCCCGGCGCCAAAAGAGATTTCTAGCGTGTGGACGGTGTAAACCAATAAAGGGTAAAGAAAAAAAATATTTAAGTTTTGATTATATTCTTTATATTCCGAAATGAAATTTAGTTAATTTTTTCTTATTTTCCAAATATTTAATAATGAATCCCAAAATCAGCTTATATGGGGTTCAACATAACTGTGGTGCCAGGATATTAGAAATAAATCTAATTTTTTAAGTGATTTTATTTACATATTATCTCTTATATTTATAAATAAAAAAAAATATCTTTTTGTTGTACTTTTACAAGATCTACTGATAAATCTTGGAAATCAGCCTTTACACGAATTTGTGTTTTCCCGTTCACTGGCCAATATTACGACACGTCATGCTGTCAAATTAACTGAAATTTTTTTATGATCATATTTTCCTTATATCATTATATTCCGAAATAAATAAGAGGTAGTGTTTCTTATTTTCGAAATATTACTTAATTAATCTCGAAATTAGCTTATACGTAGATCGTCAGTAATCTGTTCACGGTTCAATATGGCGGTTTTCAGGTTGCTAAAAAAGAACCTACTTTTTTCAAGAGTGTTATTTTCTAATTATTTTTAATATTTCAAAGTAAAAAGCGAAATTTAACCGCTTTGTTTACTAGTTTGTTTGGCGATGATTGTCGCGGCGAATGTGGCTGCATCGATGCGACCTTCAATTAAGTTTTTCTTTAATAACATAGTTAATGCCGTTTCACCAGTCCTCGCTGATAATTTTTTTAATGTATTAAGAAATTAACGTATTCCTTATAGTTTACATTTTGGGTTATCCCGAGTTACGAATTAGTTGTGCCCATATAAGTTTAGTGGATTTTAATTAATGTGTTCGAAGCACAACATTTCCATATTCTTCAGCCCATTCGTCTATCACATGTTTCTTAAATTGTCTTTCTTTGTCAATCGCAATTTTCACAAGTTCCTTCTTTAGTAAACCGTTCATAAAAGAAATATGTTTTTTTGATAACCAATCTGTAATATCACTTTTTCAACTATGTTATTGGCAACTTTTCCACCAGTCTAGAATGATAACTGGCGTTATCCAAATCTACAACGGACCTATCCGGAATCAGTTGTATCATTTGATAAAAATATCTTTGAAAGATATCCGGCGTCATTTATTCATGTTAATCTTTGGTAGATATCGGTTCAAACTGCTGCAAAACTCCTATAAATTCCCTCCAATATGAGTTGTAATGAGTTTATGGCCCTGAGCGGATAAGGGTTTTAAATCTGTCGATAACCTTTCTAAGAATGCTTCACGAAAAATTACTATATTCTTATCTTCATACATTTCTTGTACTATGTGTCTTGTACTGAGGCAGATTACATCCAAATAACAAATGTTTTTGCCTTCCCTGTGGTATTTTCAGTTTCCCTATGAGAAATTCATTTTTGTCAGCACTTTCTACAGATTGGTTTTTCGCATTCTAGTTTTGTTTCATAACTTTCAAAACTTTATCAAGACTTACTTTTTATTTTCTAACTAAAAACTTTCTAATTCGTGAACGTGTCTTCTTAGTATGTTTTTGAAGCATTATATTTTTTTTTCTTCCAGAGTACGGTTTAGGCTAGCACACAGTTCCCCCTTTCCTTAATTCGCCTATAATTTGTAGATTCGCAAATTTTTGGAGTAAAATTAGAAATTTTCAATAGCTAGCACTGAAAGTTGTAAGACAAGAACATAGCAAGGCCTTACATTTATACATATCTGAAGTATACTTAAAAATGTCATTACTGTTAATTGCCCAACTGAGATGTATACTTTTAAATGTAATTATCTTTTAAGTATACAACTATCTCCTCAAATACATAATTAAGATACATACAATATCTACCCCTTGCTTTATCCGAATTCGGAAAGCCGAATTATTTATGAAATCTGTTCTGAGAATTTCTATGGTTTTGGTTTATGCCTCTTCATAGGTGTGCATACAATTATCATACTTTGTCTGGCAATGAAGAACAAACGACAGCAGTATGTGTGTGCTAAGAAATGAAATATCTACTGTTTATCAACACTTTTTCAAATATAAATAAAAATATTATTACGTTATTCAGAGTTCAAGCAACCGGGCCCTAGTTCTGACGTTATGCGAATTCTACAGGGATATATTCGAAGGTGGTTAGGATGCATGCTGAATTATACAAATACTACTTTAACACTGATTTAAATATATTACAGTAGAACCAGTAGGCGGATTGACGGCCCCCCTGGCATGGAGGATTCAAGAGGACCGCCAACATCACATATACTAATTTTTTAATTAATTAGCAAGAATCGACCTAACCTGACCCCATTTTTCCCTTTAAAGAGTGGTTTTAATGACCGTAATACTGTTTTAAAGGGTTGTTTCTATTGTTTTGAATGAATTAACTTATTAATTACTTCATATTAATTAAATAGCCATAAGAACTCTAGAGAAAAAAACGAGGATCTGGCAACATGGTCCACCGGACGCATTTTTAGGTCTGGTTATACCAACATGCTATCGTTCGCTTGATGCGTCATTATCTGCTTTTGTATCAGACCGAAGGGTTATATTGTATTTCCGTACCCATCTTTGTCGATACTTGTTATACCTGCTTTCTATCGCCCGTCAGGTAAAAAAGAATTGTTAGAAATTCAAAAGAGGGAAAGTATGCGTATATGACTATAAGAGCTGTATTCTTTTGAGTAAATTATCACTGATCGAAGTGAAATTGATAACTTCATGTTCTTTTGCATATGCATTTACTTGTCATTGGGTCGATGTGATTACTTCAAGTGACAGAACTGAAAGTGATAATTACTCAAAAGAATATACCTAAGTTCTATACACATTTTTAATGATAGTTTGTTGTTGTATCGATTTTTTTTATCTCATTTAAGTTAATTTCGGATATTGTGAGTTCAGTGAACAAGGAGATTCAGTTTAGAATTAAATATAATTACGCCTAATGTTAAAATTGCTTTATTTACAGTAACCATACCTTGCATTCATTTGATCTGTATTAGTTAATAATCATAAGGTATCAAAAGAAGAAAACAAGTATCTGGCCACATGGTCCTCCGGAGGCATTTTTGAATCTTCATGTCTACATGCTATCGCTCGCCAGATATGTCGTTGTATGCATTTTACCAATTGAAAAGAATTATTAGAATTTGAATGGATATAACGCACGTAATGGATATAACTAATGAGTTTTGCTTTCATTATTAGAAATATTATGTGTGAGGTGGCAATATGAGAACCAGAAAACAGAGCAGGATTTTGCAAAAGTGCGGCATCCTGGCTTATTCTTTGAATTTAATGTGGTCGTTTATCATCGTCCCGATGCTTAAAATCCTCTTGATTTTTTTTTTGCCGTGTAGTGACATTAGTTGAATTTCGGAATTTATATTTGTATATGTTATCAATTTAAGACTCAATTAGATAACAAACATCAAACTGAATTGCTGTCAGGACGCACTGATGAACTGTATGAACGCATCGTATCCTCTCTACACTCCGCAGCACAAGAAGCTCTAGGAATTAGGACGAAAGACATGAACAGACGATACAACAATGTTTCATGGGATAAGACACTGGAAGAACAAAAATAGATAAAACAAAAAGCTTTCAACAAACAATTCAAATTTAAAAACATGATTAACAAAAACAAAAACGACACATGGGACAGGAAATACACTGAACTAAATACACATGTAAGAGGTACAAGATCATCAGAAGCATGGAAATTAATAAAGACACTAAGATCAGACACCACAAACAAGATTAACTTACAACCAATCCCAATCAAAAAGTGGATAACCCATTATCAAACGCAGCTTACCGAAGACCGACAAGAGTACCTCGTTAACTCCCCAAGACGGTACAATGTACAAGGCCACTATATAGAGGTAACAAAGAAGATGGTATGTAGGGCTGTGGATTCATTGAAAAATAGGAGAACAGCTGGACCGAAAGGAATACCTGCTGAACTGTTAAAGAACGGTACTGAAGAACTAACGTCTTTTCTTCAAGAACTATTTAACAGACTCCTAAACAATGATGATCCTATCCCAACTATATGGAAAGAAGGCTGGATAACACCAATCGACAAAAAAGGAAGACTCGACGAATGCCGATCGTGTGTAGATCATATATTTAGTTTAACCCAACTTAATGAAAATAAGGTGGCAAGAAATAGAGAGGTTTATCTGCTTTTTGTTGACCTCACAAAAGCATATGATATGGTGCCAATCCGAAAATTATGGCACGTGATGGAGAAGTCTCCAATTAACAATACAGTGATCCAAGCCATCAAACAGTTATACAACCAAGCATTCTCCAGAATTAAGATCGGCAATAACTTATCAGAAAGTTTTCATGTGACCAAAGGCCTTCGCCAAGGATGTTGTCTATCACCAACTCTCTTTAAAATCTACCTCAATGAAGCTTTAAAGAATTGGAGATCATGCAGTAGAATGGGAATAGAATTAAATAATGATACCCATTTATATACACTTCATTTTGCAGATGATCAAGTGGTAGTGACCCAAGATAAAGAAGACCTCGAATTTATGACGCGGGAACTATTTAAAGAATACGTAGAGTGGGGATTAACTGTCAACTGCAGTAAAACTAAATATATGTGTATCGGTGGAGAAGAAACAGATTTGGAAATGGATGACAATATCATAGTAAAATCTTGTTCTGATTATACCTACCTTGGAACAAAGATCAGTCAAAGTAGACGAACTGAAGAAGAAATATTGGAACTAATAACTAAAGCTATCGGATGCCTAAACTCACTATTATGGTCAACAAACATCTCCAAGGAAAGAAAACATCTTTTATACAATACAATATTTAAAAGCGTTGTATTCTATGGATGTGAAACGTGGCAGATATATAAAACTTTAGAACGTAAACCGCTGGCTCTTGAAATGGACTTTTGGCGAAGATCTGCCGGAAAGTCAAGGAACGAACGGATAACCAACGAGAGAATTAGAAAGATTATGGGCGTAAAGAAAACTATTCTCGATGAAATCAAACAACGTCAGCTGGTATGGTATGGACATGTGGAGAGAATGACGGACGAACGTCTACCAAAGCAAATCCTAAAATGGACACCAAATGAAAAAATAAAAAGAGGAAGACAAAAAGTTATCTGGATTAAGGGTATTAACCGAGCCATGTCCAAAAGAAACTTACTTCCAGGGAATTGGGATAACCGAAAACAATGGAGACTGGGAACCGGAATTCATTATTTTCGGTAAGTACGTTTTTATATTTTGGTAATTACTTATATTATTATAAAAGTAAGAAAACGACGTTTTTTAGAAAAAAAATCGATACTAACTTCCTATTTGGAGGACGTAAAACACAATTTTGGCTTTGATTTTACAATATTTTTCCTCACTTTCTTGGAAAACTCAAAAAAAAACCTGCGTCACTTCACCAAGCAATTTTAATTCTAAAGGAAAAAACGAATATACACATTTATTTTCAATGGTAGTAGTTAAAATATTATGTATGTAATATATTTCAGCTATTTTTGCACAAATTCTTGTGAATATATTTTAAAAAACTGGTATTTTCAACGAGAAACCAAAAACACGGTTCAGAAAGGCCATCGACCACCAGACTCGTGAAAATTACTAATATTTGTTTGACACATTGCCAGATGTAAAATAGTTTCGTGGCATAAACTATAAAATTTTACCATCTCAGTTAACAAAATGGTTCAATTTTTGTAATGTTTTATACAGTCTTAGGGAAAAATTAATCTTAATCCCCAAAATTTTTGTTTACTTCAGGTTTAGCTTGATTTTGGTTAATTTGTAAAACTGAAACTAATCTGAGCTAACCTAAATGGACCTAGACTTATACTTTCATAATAAACTATAAAATTTATCCATTAGGGTTAACAACATAGTTTAATTTTTGTGATGTACAAAAAAGCGGAAATTTGATCTTAACTACCCAAAATTTTTGATCAGAAATTGTGTGAAGGCGGGACAATCTGTGAAAGAAAAGAATATATGTGAATTTCACAAAAATCGTATTGGCAATCTGGCAGCAACGCCAATTTTTCGGGTTTTAGGAACGAGTCACACCAATATTTAATAGCGGAAGTAATTTTGTTTTAAATTGTTTTTTGATAACTTTCTTGATATTTCCGATAAAAATGAGTAAATTTATGAATTTTTATATAATATAGAGGCTCCTATCAGGGTGGAATTTGTGGTTGTAACAAAATTTAGCAATTTAGTACAAAAAATTGAACCTAAAGTGAAAAGTGTTTTTCACTGTTTTTCGCAAAATTGAGGAAAAATTATGGGAAACGGAGATCAGAATCGTGTTCTATGACCTCGAAATAGAGAGGAGTATAGAATTTTTTTCAAAAAAACGTCGTTTTTCTAGATTTCCCATAATGCAAATTTTTACCCAGAGAATTATGTTCATTTCTATTTTATGTATGTATTTATTTTATTAATCATTTAATAATGAATTCTAAATTGTAACTTTTCCAATATAATAACGTAATAAAAGCCTGCTCAAGTCCAGTCCTGTCCCCTGACCTACTGCACAAGTACAGTATAGCCCCTTTAAGGGAAGTACAGCTTTACCTGCCCGACCGAATTTATTTTAGGATATTCTCCTTCCTTTTACCCCCTCCAACTTCCTTGCTTCTTTCTAACCTGAATCAGGTTTTCTCGGCAAGAATGAGTAGTTCGGTTCGGTTCAGACCGCTCGGCTCCACATAATCGGCCAGTTTTGGTTTACACGTAAATAAATGAGAGCCCGCTCACTGGTTCCGATGCTGAAAGCGCTGAAGCGTTCTGGCCGGTCGGAACCAGTAAGCGGGCTCTCATTTATTTACGTGTAAACCAAAACTGGCCGATTGTGCGAAGCCGAGCGGTCTGAACCGAACCGAACCAGTGGGACCGTTGCTTTAACTTTCAGGGTGTGGTCGGGTGTAATTTGTACTCTTTGCATAAAGAATCTTATATTGATATTAAAGATACTATTATTTAAGTTGGGTTCTTTAGTTAGAGTTTTTATTATTTGATTAGACTATAAATTGTGGTATTGATATTAAGGTTACTATTTTCCCCTTCCTTTTACCCCCTCCAGCTGCCTTGCCTAATAAGGAATGATACGGATCCTTGGCTGAAAATGCACAATAGGAATGGGAAGGTGGCGAAACAGTACGAACTTATACGATTGAAACTGGCACCGTATATGGCATTGATCGTTTGTTTCCTTGTCGCTCTGAAGACACTGACACACATATGCGTTGTTACAAACGTAACAAAGATAAAAATATCCTTATTCTGACATTCTTTTGCTTTTATTTTTATTGAGTTCAAGCCCATCAAAATCCGAATTCCGCATTCCGTATGCTAAAGAAATATTCAAATTAATACGTATTAATTTACTATTCGGATTGTGCGGATATTTTAATACGGATTTTAACATCATTAGTTTACAGTTTAACAACTACGCGTAATGACACAATTGCTTTTTTCACATTACCCATATCTTGCATTCATTTAATCTGTATTAGTTAAATAATAATAAGGAACCAAAAAAAAGGGCAAGAACATCTGGCAACATGGTCATCCCGAGGTCTTTTTAGGCCTGCTGTTGTTCGCCAGATGCGTCATTGTCTGCTTTTGACCAGGTGTATAAAAGTTTTTAGAATTTGAATATACATAAAGGATATGTATAAAACTGATAAGTTTGGGTTGTATATACCCTTTTAATGTCACCCTTTTGCTGTGTATGTATGTATGTATACTTATATGTATATACAGTGTACGACAAAACAAAAGCACGAACTTCTACTCGCTAATATATGGCTAAATAACATACTCAAATGCACTTAAATTTAAATTCTTTCTACTTATTTATGATCGCGATGGACTCTTCTGCAAAAAAAAAAAAGACACAAACAAAACTAATTTTTTCTTGTATCAGAAAAAAAATAGTTTTGTTTACAACATCACTTTTTGTTTATGACAAAACATATGCACGAAATAACAGGAATTTACATTCTTTATGAATTATAAAAAATTATCAACAACAAGTACCGTTAAATAAGTAATAACTCTCTTTTGAACATTGTAAGAATGTTTATAGAAAACTTCCACGTGTTTATAGTCGTTCCTGGTCTTTCAAAGTCATCGGTCATATGGTACAAGTTTTTAATGAAAAAAATAGCTAATAATAAGTACTGCATGAAATAACAGGAATTTACATTCTTTATGAATTATAAAAAATTATCAACAACAAGTACTGTTAAATAAGTAATAACTCTCTTTTGAACATTGTAAGAATGTTTATAGAAAACTTCCACGTGTTTATAGTCGTTCCTGGTCTTTCAAAGTCATCGGTCATATGGTACAAGTTTTTAATGAAAAAAATAGCTAATAATAAGTACTGCATGAAATAACAGGAATTTACATTCTTTATGAATTATAAAAAATTATCAACAACAAGTACCGTTAAATAAGTAATAACTCTCTTTTGAACATTGTAAGAATGTTTATAGAAAACTTCCACGTGTTTATAGTCGTTCCTGGTCTTTCAAAGTCATCGGTCATATGGTACAAGTTTTTAATGAAAAAAATAGCTAATAATAAGTACTGCATGAAATAACAGGAATTTACATTCTTTATGAATTATAAAAAATTATCAACAACAAGTACTGTTAAATAAGTAATAACTCTCTTTTGAACATTGTAAGAATGTTTATAGAAAACTTCCACGTGTTTATAGTCGTTCCTGGTCTTTCAAAGTCATCGGTCATATGGTACAAGTTTTTAATGAAAAAAATAGCTAATAATAAGTACTGCATGAAATAACAGGAATTTACATTCTTTATGAATTATAAAAAATTATCAACAACAAGTACCGTTAAATAAGTAATAACTCTCTTTTGAACATTGTAAGAATGTTTATAGAAAACTTCCACTATAAACAGTCGTTCCTGGTCTTTCAAAGTCATCGGTCATATGGTACAAGTTTTTAATGAAAAAAATAGCTAATAATAAGTACTGCATGAAATAACAGGAATTTACATTCTTTATGAATTATAAAAAATTATCAACAACAAGTACTGTTAAATAAGTAATAACTCTCTTTTGAACATTGTAAGAATGTTTATAGAAAACTTCCACGTGTTTATAGTCGTTCCTGGTCTTTCAAAGTCATCGGTCATATGGTACAAGTTTTTAATGAAAAAAATAGCTAATAAATAATAAGTACTTAGAGCAAGTAAAGGAAAAAATAATTAAATATTATAAAGTGGTGAATCAGTGACATCAATTGCAACGAAATTTGGAATTCATCATAGCGTAATTTCGCGAATTATAAGCCGCTTACGTTCTTCAGGCTCGTTGACCACTATCCACAAAGGAGGTTGTCCACGGGAAACCAGTAAACGGGACGACCAAAGAATAATTAGATTAATAAAAAAAGATCCGTTCATATCAGCAAGGTCAATTGCAAATCGATAACCACTATATATTTCTGAAAGATCCATCCAAAGACGAGCTGTTGAAGGTGGATTGAAATCATACCGAAGTGCCAAAAAAACCATTTATTTCCTCCAAAAATAGACTAGCTAGAATTCAATTTGCAAAGGAACACTTAAATTGGAGTACAACCCAATGGAAGACCGTATTCTTTTCTGACGAGTCGAAGTTCAACTTGAAAAATTCGGATGGATTTCGGCTAGTACGCAGAACTAAAGGGCAACGTCTTAACCCTCGCTATACGCAAGGCACATTTAAGCACGGAGGAGGAAATGTTTTGGTCTGGGGATGCTTTTCCGGACATAGAATCTGACCAATTCACAAAATTAATGGTATAATGGATCGTTTTGTGTATAAGGATATCCTAAATAATGTTACGTTGCCATACGCAGAGGAAGAAATGCCACTTAAGTGGAGATATCAATGTGATAACGACGTAAAGCACACTACTAAATGTGTTGAAAGAGTGGTTCGTAAACAACAAGATTGACGTTTTGAAATGGCCAGCGCAATCGCCTGATCTCAATCCCATAGAAAATCTATGGGATATTGTAGATCGCAAAATAAATCGCGATAATTGCAAAAATGCGGATGACATTTTCCGACAAGCGGAAATTGCATGGAATGGAATTTTCTATGAAATTTTATCTAACCTTATAGAGTCCATGCATGCAGATGCGAGGAGGTTTTAACAAATAAGGGCTACGCAACTAAATATTAGTTAAATTTTTATTTAAATGGAATAACCTAAAAATATGCTATTGTTCTGTCGCATAAAGAAAGTATTGTTAATTATGAAATATGGTTTTTGTTGGTTTTCATAACAAATGTTGGAAATTTTTGTTTTGTTTTAGTAGTTTGTTAATTTTGTAACTAAATAAAACAATTTAAATAGCAATGTGTTTTTGTCTTGTTATTAAGGCATATTTTAATATCCACGAGTTCGTGCATATGTTTTGTCGGACACTGTATATTTAAATGATATAATATATATATATATATATATATATATATATATATATATATATATATATATATATATATATATATATATATATATATAATATATTTGTTTTCTTAAACCATATATATTTATTTTTCTGAAATTTCTTGGGTATGAGGTTTTTTGTTTTTAAAACAATCTAATCAAAATTTGACGTTTCGCCCATTTTTTTTTGGGCTTTATCAAAAATATATTGTCAGTCAGTCTATGGATAAAATCTACAGAGAAAAACAGAACAATCAGCCATCACTGAAACAATTAAATACACTTAAAATAGACATACATATTTTATAACTAACACACTGTACAATATTAAAAATGTAAATTTAAAATTCTTTGCTAGATACGCACCCGTTGTAGTTGTGCCGTATATAATTCAACTAAGAGTATACATTGTGAGTATGAAGGAATTTGGTATTATCAGTAAAAGTTTTTTTTTAATATATTTTTATTAATTATTTGTGGAGCAATTATTATATTATTAAAGAATCAGATATTTTTTTTGGTATTTTAGTGTTGTATTTGTTATAATTTTTAATGCAGTTTTTAATTAATTAGGTTATTATAAATTTGGCTAAGATTTTTTATATCTTGTTTGTCATTTACGACATGCTTTTCTTTTTTAATATGAATCATCTCCTTAATAAGCAGTTTGCGGTAGCTTTGGTCTTGGGCTAATATCTGTGTATTTGCGAAATCAAATTCGTGTTTTTGAGAAGATTCGTGCTTATGTAACGCAGTTGAAGCATTTTTGGTGTACTTGTGACCATTCAGTCTACTATCCAAATATTGCGTTGTCATGCCTATGTATTTTTTTGGGCAGTTTAGACAAGGTACAACGTATATTAAATTTGACTTCTTTTTGGTTGCTACTTTGCTTTTTAACGGAGTGAAAAGTGAAGACAAAAGATTTTGAGATCACTTTTCACTCCGTTAAAAAGCAAAGTAGCAACCAAAAAGAAGTCAAATTTAATATACGCTGTACCTTGTCTAAACTGCCCAAAAAAATACATAGGCATGACAACGCAATATTTGGATAGTAGACTGAATGGTCACAAGTACACCAAAAATGCTTCAACTGCGTTACATAAGCACGAATCTTCTCAAAAACACGAATTTGATTTCGCAAATACACAGATATTAGCCCAAGACCAAAGCTACCGCAAACTGCTTATTAAGGAGATGATTCATATTAAAAAAGAAAAGCATGTCGTAAATGACAAACAAGATATAAAAAATCTTAGCTAAATTTATAATAACCTAATTAATTAAAAACTGCATTAAAAATTATAACAAATACAACACTAAAATACCAAAAAAAATATCTGATTCTTTAATAATATAATAATTGCTCCACAAATAATTAATAAAAATATATTAAAAAAAAACTTTTACTGATAATACCAAATTCCTTCATACTGACAATGTATACTCTTAGTTGAATTATATACGGCACAACTACAACGGGTGCGTATCTAGCAAAGAATTTTAAATTTACATTTTTAATATTGTACAGTGTGTTAGTTATAAAATATGTATGTCTATTTTAAGTGTATTTAATTGTTTCAGTGATGGCTGATTGTTCTGTTTTTCTCTGTAGATTTTATCCATAGACTGACTGACAATATATTTTTGATAAAGCCCAAAAAAAAATGGGCGAAACGTCAAATTTTGATTAGATTGTTTTAAAAACAAAAAACCTCATACCCAAGAAATTTCAGAAAAATATATATATATATATATATATATATATATATATATATATATATATATATATTATATCATTTAAAGTAATATTTCAACTGTTGAGGGTTTAGTGAACGAAAGAGATGAAATTTAGAGTTTAATGAATTCTATAAAATCTATGTATATACACCTATTTAAATGGTATTAATGTTGACTGTTTTGCCGTATCAATATGTTTTGTATCTCATTTTATATGATTTTTTGAACAATAAGGGATTTGCAAGTCAAAAAAGATCAATTTTTATATGTGTTTCGAATGATCTTTTGTAATCAGTCATCTCTGCCAAATCGGATTCCCGGATATATCTTTTTTCTAGCAACACATCAGTTATTTCTAAAAAGAGAGCGAGGCTTCACGCATAAACAAAAAAAATTAGGATTAGTTTCATCACTTGTATCAACTCACTCTTTTGGGTATTAGCAGAAAATGTGTTTATTTTTGTACAGTGTAGCAGAATATACTTAAGATGTAAATACACTTTTTATCTAAATATTTTAATTCATCAAAAACGTCTATATATGTGAATGTACACCGTAAAAAAATTTCACGTTAATTTTATGGTAATGTGCTAGAAGCAAATTTCATCAAACGTGTATTAAATGTATTAAATTTAATAATTTTTACATTAAATCTAATGTAATTATACATTAAATTTGGTATGTTTTCAGTTACTTTATTGAAATTTAAGGTAACACACAAATTTAATATACAAAGCTTAAATTTCTAAGTACACGTAACTTATTCACGATTTAAGGTACAAAATCATTAAATTTGATTAAGGAATGTATATTAAGTTTAAGGTTATTTTTAACAGCACTGTTATACGAATTTGATCGCCCTCAAAGCAGGGAAGTTCTTGAAATGAGAACTTGCAATATTCTTGGTAATATCAATCGAAATATCATTCATCGTGTAACCAGGGCATTCTCGAAAAAAATATCAACACTGTATTGAAAAAAATCGTAGATATTTTGAACATTAGTAAAACAATGTAGTTTGTAATTATCAAATAACATTTTTACAACTTATCTATTTCTGACATTTACGCCGAGCTCAATGGTCTTGACCCCTATAAAGGTCCTCGCCCTGATGGCGTTCATTCAATGCTACTGAAAAACTGCTAGTTCGTTCTGGCTTGCCCACTTCATCACATTTTCAATGAATCTCTTCGGTGGAATATTTTTCCTCAATTTTGGAAGAAGAGTTTTGTGATTCGAATTCACGAGGCTGGCAGCAGGGCTGACATTCGGAACTATAAACCTATCAGCAAAATTAATATTATTCCTAAAATCTTCGAAAAGCTGGTTAATGCCTATCTCACCTCTATTTTTAAGTTAGCCATCATCAAGAAGCAGTTTGGTTTTTGTGCTGGCAAAAATGCTGAGGTGAATCTGGTCTCTTATGTGGGCGGTTTGTCTGGGGCCTTGGAGGGCGGATCCGAGATCTACTCGGTGTACACTGACTTCTCGAAGGCCTTTGATAGGGTCGGATTCTACAAGATAAGCTTCGGGGATCGAGTATCTCTGGTCCACTGTTTGGATGGCTTGGGACCTATCTGAGTGATGGTCGTCAGGTAGTGCGGGTGAATGATTTTGTATCTTCTGAGATATCGGTGTCTTCAGGGGCCCCTAAAGGATCCCATATCAGTCCATTATTGTTCGACTTATTCATTAATGATTTATCCATCTGCTTTAAGTCAAGCACGTTCTTACACTTTGCGGATGACATGAAGGTGTTTATTAAGGTCATCGACAGTTACAGTGAGTGCTTGAAGCTACCGGGGGACCTTGATAGATTTGTTTCCTGGTGCGAGGTGAATGGAATGAGTTTGAATAGTCCTAAGTTTAAATTCATTAAGTTTTTTAAATCGCGTTTTCCACTGAACTTTCACTATCACTTGAATGGTAGGTCGATGACCTCCGTTGATTCTGTGCGGGACCAGGAAGTCTTTTTTGATTCCACCCTTTCATTCAATCATCATATTGCTGACATTTTTAGTAAGTCCCTCAGCATGTTAGGTTTCATTAAACGTCGTGCTAAGGAGCTTTCCATTGTGAAGTCCCTTAAAATACTTCACTGTTCGTTGGTTCGAACCAAGGAAATTGGAAGGGATATGGAAACTACAAAAATAGGCTAAATGCCTAAAAATGTTCCACCATGCAGAAAATAAATGTCATAAATTGACATCGATTGGCTATGTGGAGCAAGCGCAAAAAGAAATTTCGTAGTAAATTTGTCGCATGAAGTTAGCAATGTGAGAACCGGAAACCCGAGCAGGGTTTGCGACACGATTGGCGTCCCGACGTATTCTTTATGTTTAATGCGGTTGTTTTGTCATCGTCCTCGAAGCCTATTTTCTTTGTTGTACGGTGCAATATCATTAGTTAAATTTCGGAATTTATATTTGTGTATGTTGTCAAGACATTTGTATAGACTTTAATTTATAACAGTGTATCAGTGTATGGTATTGTTTTGTAAATCGCGTGGTTTGATCCCGGAAATTCATTATTTTCGGTGAGTAACTGCGTTTTTTGTATTACATCAATATGTAATATTATACAGAAGATCTTTTAATAGATCGACGATTTTAAAGTTTTGTTTGCGCTAGTGTGTAGTTTTTATCATTTTTTTGATCAGATATTAATTATTTTAAAGTTTAGAAGGTACATGGAATACACTTTACTTAATAATAACATAAAGGAGGAGTAACATATAGTTAATCCCTATGGCCAGATCCTTTTTAACATTGAAGATAAGATAAGATTTTATTTCGAATTATGTTTAAATTTCTTTTAAGGCAGTGTTTATTCCATTAGTCGTTTTATAACCTGAACTTTAAATTGTAATTTTTCAATATAACAACATAAATAAGAGGTTTCTCAACTCCAGTCCTGTCCCTTGACCTACTGCGCAAGTGCAGCATAGCCACATTGAGGGAAGTACAAAGTTACATGCGGAACCAAATTTAGTTTGGGGTATTCTCCTTCCTTTTACCTCTTCCAACTTCCTTAGTTCGAACACACCTGGAGTACGCTTCTTGTGTCTGGAACCACCATCACATGTGTACCCGCTCGAACAGCTACAGAGAAGGTTTCTCAGATATATCAACATGAAATTCAAGGGGGGTGCTGATCTCGATTATGCTGCTTTGTGCTTCCCCTTGCTAATAGAAGAAAGGGTGGAGACTTAGAACTTCTCTTTAAAATTATAAACAGTATCATCGATTGCCAGCGCCTGCTGTCGGATGTTGGTCTGAGAGTCCCTCCCAGGAGTACTCGTACTTCCAATATATTTCACCGGCCTTTTCACAGAACAAATTATGCAAGCCATTCTTTTATACCAAGGGTGGCTGGATATGCTAATGGGCTGGGTGACTTGAATTTCTTTGAAACGTCCTTGAATCATTCTAAACGAAGGCTGTTGGAACTGATCGTCGATATCTTTTTGTTATTACAAATTGACAGGTATACAGTTTTCTTTTTTTTTCCTTTGGTAACACTTTTTTGTTATACTATTATTGATATCACATTGTTATGTTTCACTCTAGCTCTGTAATTAATTATTCTAAAATGGACAGTGTTGTCCGTCGATAAATAAATAAATAAACAGAGAACGAAATTTTATGGAGAGGTGTTGCTATTCGTATTTATTCTTAAGTAAAAGAATTATTTAAAATATCGGTTTTTTAGTTATTTTTAGGTTATACCGTTGTTTTTTTTTTTGCATTAGTGTTATAGAAAAAATTAAGTACTTTTCGATGAATTAAAAATCCAATATGACTGTCATGAAAAAAAAAACGAAATTGATGATGGTTCCAGAAAACTGAAACTTTATAACTAAAATTTCAGTCACTAGACGTATTCGGCGTAAAAAGTGACCATACAGAAGTGTTTACCGATTTAAAACATATTGGGAAATAAAAAAGTTATAGCTGTGTGATGAGTATTGAGGAATGGGACGGCACATTGTCGTGTAACAGAAACTAGTCACCGGTGCGGTATAATTCGGGTCTCACGCGACGAATCCGCTTCAAAAGTCGATCCATGACACTTTTGCAGAATTGTGCGTTCACTGTCTGGCTTGGTGGTACAAATTCGCTATGAATAATCCCGCGAGAATCGAAAAACGAAATGAGCATCCTACGATTTTCGATTTTATTCCTCGAACTTTGGTGGGCCGCCCTTCGCCGTTGCCTCGCCACTCAACGATTTGGCGTTTGGTCTATGGATCGTGTTGAAAACACCATGATTCGTCGCCGGTTACAATTTTATTTAAAAAATTTTCATGCGTGTCTGCCCATTTAACCAAATCGCGCGAAGCTTCTACACGGCGCTCTTTCAGCTTTTCCGTTAACAAATGCAGGACGAACTTCGCACACGCTTTTTTTCTCCGAGAACATCGTGCAAAATGTGGTTCACGCTTCCTACGGTGATGCTGAGTTCCTCTGACAACATTTTAACCGTAATTCGTCGATTAAAGCAGCGTGACCACTGAATCGGCTCGGCTCCGTCCGCTTCAGTCAGAACGCCGATGGCCCCCGCTCACTGGCTCCACACAATTCAGACTAAACAGTGATTAAAACTGCTTTAACTATTAGAGTTTCTAGAGCTGTTATTTTTTATGAAAGGTGAATAAAATGAATAGTTTTTCCTACTCTGAGGAGGCTATTGTTGTGGCTGCTCTAGCCCGTGTTGAAGCGGAAGTGGAGGAAAAGCGGAGAAGAAGATATTGGGTTCATGATATTTACCTTAAAAGAAAAGTTCAGGGGGAATTTTATCATTTATTTCCAGAGTTGATGACCGACAATGAAAAGTTTTTCAAATATTTTAGAATGTCTAGTAAAAAATTTTATGAAATTTTAAATATGTTGCCGCTCAGGAAACAAAACACTAATCTTCGAAAATCGATTCCACCAGAGGAATGTTTAGCAGTTACTTTAAAGTAAGTGTATTATATAGTCGAATTAATTAAATTTGACGTTTATATCACATATTTTTGTGACATAAATAATGTCTTTTGACTGTGACGTGAACGCCTAGACAATTTACTTCAAGCTTATTAGGCAACAACTATGTATAGAGAATATTATTATTATTATGTATTCTGTGTGCTCTCACGTTTTCTATCAATTTTTCGTCCGACATAGTAACAATACAAACACTACGTCTATACCACAGATTATACTACCTCTTTCTATTTTTTGAACAGTCGAACGCTTTCAGACCTTTCGGAAATTTTTGTCCTCTTGAGAATAGTCGAAGACGCCGATGCTGAAAGCGCGGAAGCGTTCTGGCCGGTCGGAACCAGTGAGCGGTCTGAACCGAACCGAACCAGTGGGCGCGCTGCTTTACGCTTCACTACTGGACCGTTTGCAGCATGTGATTAACGCTAAACGTCTACATCTTGCCAAAAAAAAGTGCTACTTCATCAGGATAACGCGCCTGCACACAAATCTATGGTTGTTGCTGCAAAACTTCATGACCTACGTTTCGAAGTGCTTTCACCTGCGCCATATTCGCCGGATCTGCCTCCCAGCGATTACTTTCTCTTCCCAAATTTGAAAAAATGGCTCGCAAATAACGAGGTCAGAGCAGCGACAACCGCTTATTTTGCAGAGTTGGACAAAGCGGATTATACTACGGGTATTAAAATGTTAGAACATCGTTCGTCTAAATGTATTAAAATACAAGGGTACTATGTTGAAAACAAAAATAAAAACATTTTCAAAAATATTTTGTTTTCTTGTGTATCTTATCGAATCATCCTCGTATTTCATAGAGAAAGCATTTTATTTTTTTGAATATTTTCAATGCACGATTTCGAATGGCATGAGCATTCTTCTTATTTTGAGCCATACTTTACGATAGAATTGGTTTCAGATCGAAAAATTAATATAAAAATCCTCTAATTTGTTTAAGTAATTGCGATTTAAACAAAACGGCTCCACTTTTCAAGATTTTGTAACAACATATTCTGATTCTGCGGAAAAAAAAAGATTACATAGTTTTTATCCGTTTAGTGTCGAGTGCATATGGAAAGCTCTCCAACTCCCGGATTATGGCCTATAAATCTATAACTGCTGACGTAACACAAAATCTTAAATTATACATAATTTTTATAAATGGTTAATTAAAGAAACTTACGATTTTTGAGGACAAGTTGTGGTTTCTTCGGTTCAGGTGTTGATTTAGAAGGAATTTTACTTTTACCATTGGTATCTTTATGTTCCATCGCTATATGACGTTTAAAACTCGTCTCTGACTTCAATATTATTCCACAGAACGGACAAACGGTTGGTTTAATGCGACAGTCACCATGGCGTTCCAAAGAGTCTTTGCGTGAAAACGTGCCACAGCAAAATTTACAACTAAATCCTTTTTGCGGTTCAGGTTTTGATGTAGAAGGAATTTCACTTTTACAATTGGTATCTTGATGGTTTCTTATTGTATGACGTTTCAGAGACATCGCCGAGATCAAGATCTTTCCACAAAATCGACACGGTGTAGGTTTGCGACAGTCAGCGTGACGTTTCAAATTCCTTTTGCTTGTAAACGTGTGACCGCAAAATTTACAATTTACTGTTTTTTTCGGTTGAAGTTTCGATGTAGAATGACTTTCACTTTTACAATTGGTATCTTTATGATTTTCCGATATATGACGTCTCAGAGTCATTTCTGACTTCAATATTTTTCCGCAGAAGCGACACTCGGTTGGTTTAATGCGACAGTCACCGTGACGTTTCAAACTGTCTTTGCGTGAAAAATCTTGACCGCAAAATTTACAGAAAAACATTTTCTATACAAAAATACGAACAACAGAAAACTAGAATAATACGAACAGTTATTCGAGCTTACAGCGTCTCGTAGCAGTGGCAAACAGAGTGAAGAATCCTAACCCAGTCGGTCGTATTTATGGCTCTCGTCAAGATCCCCTCTTTTCAGAAACAGCTGAGAGTGTTCCTGGAAAAAGATGGATCCGGAAATAATTTACGATTTAACATAAATTTGTAACTTTAAATGTTACAAAAGACCATTCAAAACACCTTCAAAAGTTAATCTTTTTTTTGGTAACCAAACCTACTTTGTTCAAAAAATATTAAGACCATTCAAAATAGAAAGGATGTATATACAGTAGTACTTTAAATAATTATACTTAGAACTTAAATTTAAAAATAATGAAATAAAATCTAAGTTAAATAATAGTAACCTAAACATCAATACCATAATTTACGTTTACCCAAATAATAAAAACTCTTAACAATACAACCCAACTTAAAATAATAGCACCTTTAGTATCAATATAAGATGCTGACCATACCCTGATCAATACGACTATTCAACGTTGAGGAGAAAACCTGGTACAGGTAGAAAGAAGCGAAAAATTAACATAGGCTACGTTGCCACACTGACCTTAGCGTATTAATTTTTTCGACAAAATGACGAAAATGTTATTTCAAATAAAATAAGTGAACAAGGTCATTGCTGGGGGTGAATAAAAAAATATACCAACAAAAAAAATTCACATTTGTCTAACTTATTTCGTAATATTTTGTTTCTGTTAACATATTAATGAATTTTTTATTTGACGATTTCAAAGCGAGGATTTCCATGACAACATGATTCATGACAATGTCATAAAATGAGTACGGACATAACTAATCTGAATTTACTTCCAAAACCAGTATTAATAATGAACAACGCTTTTTAACGTCATGTCCTCAATCTTCAGACATACAAAATAATAAATCATAGAATGGCTGCAGAACAAAAAAAAACATTTCAGTTGGGTGGAAACATCGGTTAAATATAAGGTGGATGAAGTTATGCAAGAATATGGACATTGTGTAAATTAGCAACTGGAAAAAAGTCATTGACAATTTGAAAAAATAATTCAAACAGAGCTTAGAAATTATAGAGCCAATAGCCGATTCTGGCTAAAATATAAACCTTGTACTGAAATATTTTATGTATATAACAAAATAATAATGCATTATATAATTATTGTAAGTTATATATGTATGTTATAAAATATTCCAACTTCATTTTGAGGATGTATGTTTTTATTTATGTAAGTAATGTAATAGATGGAAAAATTGTACCATTTCTTGACATATTGATCAATGTACTTTTTTATATGATAGAATAAACTATTCTATGGTTTGGTGTGAATTTTCAGATTTTTTTAAGAATTGATTGCTTAAAAGTTCAGTTTATCTTTTGTTAATCATTTGGAAAGTGCTAAAAATATATCATACTACATGTTTTGGAAATTTAATGTTATACGAAAACACTATAAATCCAAAAACGTTGTAAAGCAACACTATTTTTTACCCTATAGAAAAAACGGAAAATAAAACAAATAAAATATGTACACATTCTATTATATTATATAAAAACACAAAAACAAATAAAATAAATCACTTAAAACGCTATAAATCCGTTTAAACCGCACGAAACTCACAAAGCAAAAATAAACACAAAAATGGCCTTGAGCCGATACTGTGCTGTTTACGGATGGCACTACGAAACAACCGATCGATAATAGGAAGTCGCTCATGCGCATGCCCTTATCTGATCAACGTCCAAAAATGTGACTGGCGCCCGATGTGCAGAAATGCATTTTTTCGCCCATGGTTTACCATTTTTTGGCTTTAACAGCCGTCAAGAGTAGGGGTCTATAGTAGAGGTCAGTGCATCGGTGGTAAGAGTGCTTGCTGAATTATTACATCAGTCAAATAAGCATTTTGTCAGGACACTCAATCATCCAGACAGAGACCCAAAATTTCGGGTAATATATGTTCTCTGCACGAGATTTTGTGTCATAAACTTTTTGTTAACAATTAAAGGTCAAAACATGCATTTTTTGCACTTTTTTGCTTACGAGCAAAAGTTAAAGAAATTTTTGGATAAAATAGAATAGCCATCTTGTAGAGAATTGAAGAACCTACAAATAGGTTTTTTACTGATCTCAATATTTGTTGCTAAGAAAAATGCAAAACAAGGTCAAAATTGTTATAATATTCAATTAACAATAACTATTGCTAAATGTAACCTATGACTTTGTTGTTACGTAAAAAGTTGGGTCTTTTAGTGTGGTAAAAAATTCAGATTGATTCGTCAAATAGTTTAGTTTTAGTTAGTCTCCAGTCTCCAGCGTAGTTCTCAAACTGGCAGGGTTAAGGTGTGCCCTTTGACGAGTGAGTGTGGTTGGTGAGTACTGAGTAAACTTATTTGCTGACCATATTCTCTTGTTTTTAGGGTCTGAGCCCTGAGGATGGTCTAAATTAGACCGAAAGCGCTTGGCCGATAGTAATAATTTAAAAAATATACACTGAAATACAAAATCCGTCTATTTCTTTATTTCTTCGGTGTACAACCTGTTAATAACTTATTCGAAGAATTTGACAGTGCTTCACTATAAATTAAATGCATATCAGCATACTCTGCGTAAGAATATTCTTCCATTTTTTAAAATTATTTTTACTTGAAGAGCCGTTTTACACACACAAGAATTATAACCAAAATTTATCTGATAATTATGTTGAAAATTTTCATAAAACTAATTTGCTGTTTTACATATCAAAGAATTATTGTCAAAATTTTGGTGAAAATTTTCGGCATAAAAATATAGAACGTGTTCTCTATTTTTATGACTAAAATACAGAAAGTGCGCGAAAATCGACGCAGAATAAAATATGTGAATTGACAACCCGCGTTTGGTAATCAACCTAATCTCAATGTTTACTCATTGTTTATTGCACAAAATATCCCTTATTTTGTGGTTTTTTGATTATATATGTTTGGAAACTTTCATATTTATGACATTTTAAGGTTATTCCCAGATTATTTAACTGCTTGAACGTCACATGTTATGAAAATGCGCATGAGCACCGACAAAATTACCATCAAAATTATATTCAGATTTCTTGTACGTATCAAACAGGGTAATATTTTATTGTAAAAATTATCTCTAAAG
Source organism: Diaprepes abbreviatus (assembly GCA_034092305.1). Classification (NCBI taxonomy): domain Eukaryota; kingdom Metazoa; phylum Arthropoda; class Insecta; order Coleoptera; family Curculionidae; genus Diaprepes; species Diaprepes abbreviatus. Next base: position 8,358,393 of record JASJET010000194.1, on the reverse strand, counting down.
AATTTTCGGCAAAAATTTGCTGAAAATTTTTGTTATAATTTACGGAATAATTCTTGTGTGTGTAAAACGGCTCGAATGCGGTTTTGACAAGTTCCGTCAATAGTAACATTATGTAGGTATGAACAATAACAACCTGATTTTTACCTGTTTGTGTTTAGCATTAGTAACTTTTGAGTGTTTCGCATAAAAACCGATTTATCTTGAAAACCGCCATTTTTATCAAGAAATTAAGAGTACCTTTTTGAAGAGGAATGACTAAAGTATTTAAAAAATCAGTCTTGAGCTCTGTAAAATTACAGCTGTCAAAAATTAGGCCCAACGAGTGTGGCTGTAGGTCCGTTCGACTTCTCTGATGATCTGAAACATTTACTGTAGTATGGTTTAATGAGTTGTAAAATCATGGTCCTTGGGTTTGGACCGTATCAAATTGGAATTATTATCCGACGTCTCGCCTACGATTGCACGGGGCATCTTCAGGGATCTTTACTTCGCGAGATTACAACACTGAATGACTGTCGAGGGGCAACAGCACGGTATTTATACGCGACTGGTGTTCAGCGAACGGCGACTCAGCGTTACAATCGATTTCCATGTGTAATATAGACTGTAACCTGCATCTCTATTAATATTATTTAACTATTTACAAATTTCGATTGATTCTTTAATTTTACGTTTAAAGAAACCAGAGATAGATGTTAGCACCTTAGTTTCTTTTACATTAAATGTGTGACCTGAGGTATGCTGGTGTTCAGCTACTGCAGATTGTACAATTTGTTTTTTTTTAAATACATCTTTCATGTTCCTTAAGTCTAGTAGATATAGATCGTTCTGTTTCACCTACATACACTTTACCACAAGAGCAAGATGTAAGATGTTCTACTAATAAATATAAAAACCCAACTCCTCAACAAAATGTCATAAATGTACTTCCTGTGGACAATGTTATGTTACCTTATATACACGGAACCACTGACAAGATTGCCAGATTGCTCCGAAAATCAAACATTTGGACACTTCTCAATACATGTAAGAAAGTTGAACAATGTTTGAAGTCTCCAAAGAACGCATATTCCATTTCAAATAAAAGGCGTTTACAAGATACCTTGCTCTTGTGGTAAAATGTATGCAGGTGAGACAGGACGGTCTATATCCACTAGGCTTAAGGAACATGAAAGATGTTAAAAAAGAAACAAATCGTACAATCTGCACTAGCTGAACACCAGCATAGCTCAGGTCACACTTTTAATGTAAAAGAAACTAAGGTGCTAGCATCAGTGTCTGGTTTCTTTAAATGTAAAATTAAAGAATGAATTGAAATCTGTATATATCCACATAATATTAATAGAGATGCAGGTTCCAGTCTACATCACACGTGGAAATCGATTATAACGCTAGGTCACAGTTCACTGAGCACTAGTTAGGTATAAATAAATACCAGGCTGTTGTTCCTCGATAGTCATTCAGTGTTGTAATCTCGTGGATAAGAAATCCCTGAAGATGTCCCGTGCAATCGTAGACGAAACGTCGGATAATAATTCCAATTTGACACGGTCTAAACCCAAGAACCATGATTTTCAACTTGACCAAAGCGGTGAAAGCTTTCGTTCTTTATTGGTTAATGAGTCTTTATGGTCTCTATAAAATATTAAATTTCATTAAGTTATACAAGTCGGTTCAAAACTTAGAGCCGATAAGGTAAATCGCTGGGTACCCCTTTAGGGCTCTGTATCTTCGTTAAAGGGCACTTTAGAATTTTTTCTTCTATGACAAAGTAGGGTTATTGTGACCTCCTCTGTATGCTGCCGAGAAATTAGGAGGTACTTACCGGACACCCTGTATTTAAAGAAATAGATATTTTAAAAAGATACACATAATAATTATTATTATGTGTTACATAATAAAAAAAAGTGGTCTGATCTCGGTACCCCACCATAGTATTTTCATGTATTTTGACACGCTGAGTTCGAATACGGAGTCCATTTGATCCTATCACCCACAGTTTTTCCGCAAATCATGAAAAAAAGCTGGAAAAGCGGAAAATTGCTTACTTCATACTTTACCGTCACAACTGCCGTGATTAACAAAAGGAATGATACATGGATGCGATGGACGCATATATCAACTCCTCATAAGTTGGCAACTTGGCTTATGGGGAGTAAGGGGCTACAAGAAGAATTCTAAAAACATGGCAGGCACATCAAAGGAAAAATTGGTTACGATGCAGGGATTTGGATGCCCAGCATCGGCGGTTGGTCAGGGTGAGCAAGCGGGCCCGCAGGCATCGTTATCAAGTGACCTTAGCTCCTTATCAGTTAGCAACTTGGCTGATAAGGAGTATGAAGCTACAAGAAGAACTAATGCATCTACCAAACAAGAATGCTGTCGCGATAGAAACATGTTTTGTTACGTTTGCGGAAAATATGAAGTAAGCAAATTACGAAGGAAAATGAGTGATACATGTAAAAATATATGTCGTGAATCTTATGAATCGAGATGATACAAGTGCTCCGGACTGCATTTGCTGCTCTTGTTACAACAATTTCAGACGATTGGGAGACTACAAAGTTTTAAAATACATCTCAGCGACTATATGGTCAGAACCTCAATCACAAGAGAACTTTTGCAATACAATAGTAGAAGGATTCAATACGAGCACCAAATCAAAAATATCTTATTCGATAGTGTCTTCAGTTGTACCAGCAAAAACTCATTTAGAGTCCAATATTGAAGGTATGGATACCAGCGCTACAATGAATGAAGCTTCAACAAGTGTTGAAGAACTAGATAGAGAAGTGACGGAAGACAGTGAAGAAGAACCTGGAAGTAGTTGGGACCAAGAAGATAAAGATGAAGAATATCTGCCAAAAGGGAAGAGAAATAAACCTGGAAGACTATTTGATCAAGAAAGTTTGAGTGATTTCATCAGGAACATAGGTCTACCTAAAGATGTATCTGAATATATGTCTGCAGAGTTGAAAAGCCGTGGGAAGCTAAAACAATGAACAAATTCGACGTTCTACAGGAATCGAGAGGAGCCATACCGCCAATACTTCAATAAAGATGAAACGGGATCCTTGGTGTATTGTAAAGGGTGTTTTTTATAGAGGTATAGAACTTTAAGTTGGCAACACTTTTTTAACTGGCGGCCATTTTGTCAGCTGTCAAGTGATTTATGTTTAGTTTGGTTTGGCATTTCAACATGAATAGACTGACGCCTGAACAACGCTTCCAAATTGTGCAAATTTATTTTGAAAATCATGGTTCTGTTCGAAATACGCATCGCGCACTACGTCCATTTTACGGTCAACATAATCGTCCATCAGAGCAATTAATTCGATTAACTATGGAACGTTTTCGAACCACGTTTACTCTAAATGATAATACGCATCCACAGAGATGTCGTACAGTGCGTACAGAAGAAGTCATTGCTGCTGTAGAGCGTAGCGTAGAGGAAGACCCGAATCAGTCTATCTGCCATCGTGCACAGGAATTGGATATGTGTCCATTCACTTTATGGAAGATTTTGCGGAAATATCTTGGTTTGCGTGCTTACAAAATCCAACTCGTGCAAGAATTGAAGCCACACGATCACCTAGCAAGGCGTAAGTTCGGTGAATGGGCCCAAAAAAAGATTGCCGTTGATCCCGATTTTCATAAGCGAATTTTGTTTAGCGATGAAGCTCACTTTTGTTTGACTGGATACGTCAATAAACAAAACTGCCGTATTTGGAGTGATGATAATCCTCAAGTGTATGTTGAGACACCGTTACATCCAGAAAAACTGACTGTTTGGTGTGCTTTATGGGCTGGTGGAATCATTGGTCCGTACTTCTTTAAAAACGATGCTGGTCAGAACGTTACAGTCAATGGTGACCGCTATAGAGCCATGATTACTGACTTTTTCGTTCATCAATTGAACAACCATGATGTGCAGGAACTGTGGTTTCAACAAGACGGCGCAACATGTCACACAGCTCGTGCCACAATTGATTTATTGAAGGAAACGTTTGGTAACCCCATAGTTTCACGTTTCGGACCCGTGAATTGGCCTCCAAGATCATGCGACTTAACGCCACTAAACTATTTTCTGTGGGGATATGTGAGGTCGCTAGTCTACGCCGATAAGCCCGAAACGATTGATCACTTGGAGGACAACATTCGCCGCGTTATTGCCGATATACGGCCACAAATGTTGGAAAAAGTCATCGAAAATTGGACCTCCAGATTAGACTATATCCAAGCCAGCCGTGGCGGTCAAATGCCAGAAGTCATATTTAAATTATAATGCCAGAAGGTTATCTTTCGAATAAAGTAAATTTCATGTCAATTTAAAAAATTCATCTTTGTTTTATTCCATTTAAAAGTTCTATACCTCTATAAAAAAACACCGTTTACAAACATTTGCGGTTTGATGAATGAAATGAAACAAGATTGTTATGTTCCTGAAGAATGGAGATTGTTCATAGACTCTTCAGAACGAAGTCTCAAGGCAGTACTGCTGCACAATGGAAATTATTACGCAAGTATTCCAATGGCTCACTCAACACGATTAAGAGAAAGTTATGAAAATGTCAAATATGTATTACAGAAAATTCGATACTATGAGCATGGATGGCAAGTTTGTGGTGATTTGAAAATCATAGCGATCATCTTAGGCCAATAATCAGGATATACAAAGTATCCCTGCTTCTTGTGTTTATGGCACAGCAGAGATCGCGCAAATCATTACGAGAAAAAAGTTTGGCAAGCAAGAGCAGGACTTGAACCAGGAAATAACAATGTACTGAAACAGCCTTTAACTGAACCATCAAAAGTATTACTTTCGCCTCTTCATATAAAACTTGGATGTATGAAACAATTTGTAAAGTCCTTAGATAAGGAAGGGCAATGTTACCAGTACCTGAAAAGCCAATTTCCTCAGTTGACTGAGGCTAAAGTGAAAGAAGGAATATTTGATGGACCTCAGATCCGTAAAATGTTCAACGAAGAATATTTCATAAGTACAATGAACGATGTTGAAAAAGCTGCATGGTTTAGTTTTCGAGTTGTTTCTCCAAACTTTTTGGGAAATAACAAAAGTGATGACTATGCAGCTATCGTAGTAACCATGGTAAACAATTTTAGGCGTTTAGGATGTTCGATGAGTCTCAAACTCTATTTCTTGGATTCTCATTTGAGCTATTTTCCTGAAAACTTAAGCGACTACAGCGAATTGCAAGGCGAGCGTTTCCATCAAGATATGAAGAAGTTGATCGAAGCTGGCAAGGAAAATGGGACGTAAATATGATGTCAGACTACTGTTGGCTCTGAATAGAGATGCTGAAGATAACACTAATTCGAAAAGGGTTAGAAATCCATTACACAGACCTTTTGAAAATAAAAGAAAACGTTACAGATGAAAGAAAGAATAAAAAGTTTACTAAAATATAACCCATAACGGCTCGATTAGAAAATTCGACTATTACAAAAAAAAAAAAAGATTAAGACTAACTTAAAGAACGATTGATGGATAGAATGATATGACAATTTTTCGCGAGATTGCAGTTTTAAGTCAAATCCTTCGACAGGTTAGAAATATATATGGAAGTATTTAATGAATCAAGTGTTACCTTCAAGATTTTCCGCTTTTTCAGCTATTTTTCGTGATTTGCGGAAAAACTGTGGGTGATGAGATGAAACGGACTCCATATTCGAATTTAGCGAGTCAAAATACATGAAAATACTATGGTGGGGTACCGAGATCAGACCACGTTTTTTTTTTGTGTGCCGGTGTCATTTTATTTATAAAAATATGGACTTCTAATTTTTTTATATCATAAAAATTGTTTTTATTTCATTTTTAGTAAAATTAGAATAAATTTACCTGCAATATTTCTTTTAAAAAAATCACTGAACAATTTATCACAAAAACCACAATCTAACCTTCTGTATGCCTTCAAAGCACGTTATTATGATTAAAATAAGGGAAAAACATCGATTTTCCCACGAAAATTGGCGCGTCCCGTCCTAACATTTAAAATGCGGCACAGTTCAAATGTGAACTTTATCATGAAAGGTAGCGGCAAACAAGTAAACTAAATGCGGACAATGACTTTCGAATTTTATAAATAATCACAATGGACAAGAAAACTTTAAACACCGCGATAAGAACTAACTGATAGAAGTATTGAAAAACTGATCGCAAACCTTGAAAACAATGGATGACAGGACAATAGATCTTATATTTGCGGGGTCTTTGGAAAGCTTACCCCCCGTTAGCTCCAAAATAGTTCGAATTTTTACGAGTTCTACTTTCACAGGTTAGTAAGATTTTTTCACATTGAAACCCTATAGGCCGGCGGAGTTAGCCTCATATAAGCTGATTTTGAAATTTATTGTTAGTAGACTTCTTACTACGTAGAAACCTTCAGAATGATAATAATATTTATGTAGTATTTTCTTTTTGGGGAAAATTTTTTATTTAACAATTAAGATGTAAAAAAAACAGTTTTTTTGAGTTCTAGGAAAAGCTACTATTTTCAGTAAAAAGGTTTCAAACCAAAGTTTTGCGCATTGAAAATATCTACAAAATGAGCCAAGGCCCACCCGAATCGGATAATTTGTTCGTTAGTTATTGCAAAAAAACCTGCTAAAATGGCTGTTTTTTCAATTGTTTATAAACAATAGAAAAATATATTGCATTAACTTTATACTGCAACTAAAGGAGCCTCTTGTTGCATACAACAAATATGCAAAATTTCAAGTAAAAATATTCAATAGTTTTGTGCACAGCGAATTTGTTTATAACTTTTTATTTTTTTTTATTGTTTATTCTCAGCGATCTAGAGGTCGTAAAGCGATCTGCGGGTAAGCAAATGAAAGTTCCAGATATATAGATAGATAGATATATAGATAGATAGATATTTATTTGTGTCACAATTATTACAATTTTACACACGTCAAAATAAACATATAAAAATTCCTACAAGATACAATAACAATCACATTCACAAACTTATGAGTTAAAAGATGCATCAAGCCGGTGGTTTTCAATAAACAACAAAATATTAATTCCCTATCACATCAACATATTTCATCAAAACACTAAGTCTGCATTAATAAAATCGTCAAGTGAATAAAAGCTATTTTGCATCAGTATATTTTTAACTTTGCTTTTAAACAGATCAAATGATAGGCTCTTTAGATGCAAAGGAAGCTTGTTGTAAAATGGAGGAGCATAATAATTGACAGAATATCGACTTTTAGTCAGACGTACAAAGTCAGGTGCCATGAGTGAAGCATGCCTTGTATTGTAATGGTGAATGCCACTATGCAGTGCAAATTGTTCCCGTCTTTCAAGGATCCATAATAAACATTTAAATATATATACTGATGGCAATGTCAAAATGTTTAGATTCTTGAAGTGGTTTTTGACGTCTGCGCGAAAGCGCAGTCCCATAATAATTCTAATGGCCTTCCGTTGCAGACTGAAGAGTTTGCCAGAATGCGATGAATGTCCCCAGATAAGAATTCCATATGATAGATGGGTGTGGATGAGGCTGAAGTAAGCGCTCATACATGTTTCACGATTTGCAACTCGCACCAGATTTCTCAAAAGAAACAAATTCTTTGAAACTTTGGCTATATTCTTTTGAGTAGTTATCAATTGATCAAAGTGAACAAAGTGAAACTGATAACTTCATGTTCTTTTGAATATGCATTTACTTGTCATTGGGCTGAAGTGATCATGATTACTTCAAGTGATAGAAGTGAAAGTGATAATGACTCAAAAGAATAGCCCTTTTATTTGACACAATCTGAACGTGCTCATTCCATAACAACTTTTTATCCATATGTAATCCCAAGAATTTAAGTCTGCTCATCACCAATCAGCTGTTTTTGAGTAAATATGACATTTTTAGTTTTATTAGCATTGAGACACAACTGATTGACATCAAACCACAGCGAGGCCCCCGACCGCACCTCAAGCATCGCAAGCCGAAGGCTCGTTAAATCAGGGTTCCTATTAGCCAAAGTTGTGTCGTCGGCATACAACACAACCCCGGAAGAAGAACAAACACAAAAAAGAACGGAATGAATTGTTGATCTTAAATTGTTTAAACAGATAAACAAAGTAGTTGTTGTTTTTTTCGTTATAAACAAATAGAATAACTCTTCGACAATTGTTGATATCGAAATGCTGATAAGTGGAAGCGATTGCTGAGATTCTGACGCACATTTTGAAAAAACAATGTATACGACCACTAGAAGCTGTGATAGTTTTTTTTTTAAACACTGCTGAGTTATTTATTAAAATTAAAAGTTTATTTAAGTAGGAACTCATAGGGCGATGATTAAACTACTGTATGCAGAAGTTTTCAACTCAATTATTTTAAAATTGTTAATAGTGCAATAGTTTAAAATTACACCTGCTTAGAAAGTGAGCAGCGGAGGAGGGCGTTCTTTCAGCCTGCGGCGCGCGGAAAAAAACGTGACTCGGACGCTTCAAATTCCAACAATGGATGACATGTTTTTGTTATTAAATTATTGTCAAACATAGCAATAAACAAATTGTTGCACTTTTATACATTTTAAGCATTATAATTTTACCATATTTACGTGCTTTTCAAATTGCGAAAAAATTGTTACTGGTCAACAGTATGCTATTAATTAGGAACATTACAAATTAGATTGATTTTTAATGTACCATTAATATTTATCGAAATATAGCATGAAACAAATATTAACATTTGTTGATAGCATTATTATTTTCGAGATGAAGGATAAACTACATTTGACGATTATAGTGTAAGCAATTAACTAATCGAGAATTATTGTAATATTACTTTCAAAGACGATGAAAGTAATAGGGGAGAAAATATTTATGATTATGATAATAATGATGATAATTATGTCAATAATGAGAGTGACGATGATACTGATAAAAGTAATAATAATGATGACGATGAGAGTGACAATGATGATGATAATTGTAATGATAATAATGAAACCGATAATGAGCGACCATCGATGTCTAAGAAACGGAGAACGGAATAAATATTTTGTATAGATTTAAGCAAAAAATATGTTAACAAAAATTTTTTATAAGAAAATGCTCGTCCAATAAAATAAATAAAAAAGTTAACATGTTTTTCTTGTAAAACCAATAATTTGGCGGCAAATAACATTCGCAATTTGTTTCATGCTATAACTCCATAAATATTAATTGGACATTAAAAATCAATCTGATTTTTAATATTTTTAATTAGTAGTATACTGTAGACCACTGAAACATTTTTCCGCAATTTGAAAAGCAAGTGCAACAATTTGTTTATTGCTATATTTAATAATAATTTGATTACAAAAATATATCATTCATTGTTCATATCTCGTCGAGAAACCACAAATTAAAAAAAAAATAAAGATTCTATGACCAATATTCGCCGAGATAATTCAAATTTTTATGGAGAAACGAATGTGAAGCGTCCGAGTCACGTTTTTTCCGTCGCAGACTGAAAGAACGCCCCCCTCCACTGCTCACTTTGTGACTCCTGAGTAAATTTTAATTTTTTTCCAAAAAAAATTTAAAAGTTCGTAGAATCTTATTTTGGAACAGTGGTGCAATTTACAAAAAATCTAAGTTATCTTATTCAGCTGAAATTTTGCATATGGGCTAAAAATTGCATTTAGAAAAATTTTTCAAATAACTTTTATCGATATTTTGAGATATAACCCCCTTTTTTTTTGGAAAAAAATTAAAATTTTACAGATAATGCTAATCACGTGACTACTATTTTTTTGGTTAATTTTCATCTCGATCGAAGCAGAAATTAATGCCAAAGTTAAATTTCGAATAAAGCTATTAATAAAAAAAAATCACATATGATGAGGACTTTACTATTTACATTGTATGTATATATATATATATATATATATATATATATATATATATATATATATATATATATAGCTAATCATTTTTTTTTACATTACTGGATAAATTTTTCATATAGCCCGAAGGAATTATTAACTGCCCTATGTAACTACAGGAATGGTTAAAAAACCACTTAAATATTTAGTTCCCTTTAGAAAGTCGTGTTAAATATTTTTTTTTTTTAGATACCACAATGGAGAGAAATACACTTATGGCAAAATGTTATCCGAAAATTAAAGACTACTGTAGAGAGAAACACGGACTGGAATTTCAGGTAAAAACAAAGTTTTTTTAGTACAGCTAATCAGGGGGGCTACAACGCCTCTCTAAGACTCTTTCAGACATTTTTCCTTATGCTTGGGCATAATCAGAGTTTTACCATTCGCAAAACTTAAATACAGTTTAAATAAATAGAGATCCTACGAAATCTAGAAACAAAAAACCAGTTCAACCCTGTTTTCACGGAAGAAGTCTATGGATCACTGCCGACTAAAACTAATAGCGATTGTTGAGATTGCTCGTCTGTACATAGAAAGTGTGCATCGTGTCCTAACTGATATCTTGAGGATGAAAAAATTGTCATCAAGGCGAATGTCGTGTTGGCCGACTCCAGACCAAAAACTGCAACCCACGGTCGTAGCAAAACAATATTTGGCTCTTTATCAGTCCAATTCAAGAGAATTTTTCAAGCACTTTGATACTGTGGACAATTTCTGGCTCCATGGCATGAACCCCCATTTTCGACACTTTGGGGGGTATTGGAGTTATTACCAAATATAGTGTTGCGGTTTTCACTTTATTTTCCTACTTTTTAACGAAACTAAAGATTCCAGTGTGAAATTTGTTATGGATTTCTTAGTTTTTATTCTACAGGTTGATTTTTTAAATCTTCGTTTTTTAAGCATATCTCGTATTTCCGTTATGCGTTAATTTATCAAAAAAGTAAAAACTGTTTTTTATAGAGCTTTTTACGTAGAGTGCACTGGCGTAGTCAGTTTTTTCTAAAAAGTTCGGTTTTTGAGATATTAACAAAACTTATGATTTGTTAAATAGGACACCCTGTATATTATTTTAGATATTGATTAAGGATAACTTAGGCTTTTGAAAAATATTTAATGGGTTCATTTAATTTTGAAAAACAAGGTCAGAATTCGATATTTTCAATAATTTACGTTATTTGTAACAGTAGTCCATGGCTAATTTACAAGAAGCAAAAGGTAGATGTCCAAAACTTCACAGTTTTGTCATATTGTTACTATTTATGAAATATTTTTGTTACGTAGATGTTTTTATTTATTATGCATTTAATATGGCAGTTTATGATAATTATGAAAAGTATATGTTAGTATTTTTTATACAAAGCAATGGAAATCCCCATTGATTTATATTTCACTAGGTAATGTATTTAAAGTGTTATCATTAGGATAACTTCTCATATCTGGGGATCGTTTTTATTCATGTTAGGTATCCAGAAAGAAAGCAACCATTTCCAGATATATTTACTCATTTAAAAAGAAACCTAATTGAACATAGACCTTTTATTCAGCCGCGTTCCGAAACATACATCAAAGAAGGCAGAAAAGAAACAAATGTGTTATTTTAAGCAGCACCAACAAGAAGTTGGTGTAGCAAAATCTGACGCTGAAATAATTTTGAAAAAGTAAAAATATCATCCCTATAAATTTAAAATAGTGCAACATTTACACCTCGGAGATGATGAGCGCCGAGTAACTTTTGTCGATGGTATTTAGAACAAGTCCGCACCAACGAATATTTTGGTAGATTTGTCATCTGGTGTGACGGATGTTATTTTTCAAGTGCGGGAGTTTTTAATCGTCACAGCACGAGGCATTGGTCTGCAGAAAATTACCATTAAATTTTCGAAAGGGCACAACAAGAGCGCTCGGTGTTGATGTCTCGTGTTTTATTTTGGGCCGACGCATCGCCTACAGGATGTATAAAAGGAGTCTACAGCACGTAGATATCTAGAAATCCTTGAGGAAATTATTTCGGAATTGCTTGAAAATGTTTCACTGTCCTATTTCAATTTCATTTATCTTCAACAAGACGATGCCCCGCACCACAACTCTGGGCTGTTAAGGCCCTTTCTGGACAAGAACTTTCCTCAAAAATGGATAGGTACCAATGGGCCAGTGAGATGGCCCCCACAATTTCCCGACCTTTCCGTTTTGGATTTTTTTTATGGGGTTTTACGCAAAATCAAGTGTATAAGACACGACATGAATCTATTGCAGAACTTCGTGAGGCAATTGGTTCGGCCTTCCAACCTCTTCATAAAAGACCTATGATTCTTTTAAATGCAATTAGAAGAATAACAAAACTGTGCCGATATTGCATTCGAGAAAAGGACCGTCATTTTGAAAACCATCTTTTAAAAAACTCTTGGTTCTGTTTAGTTTCAGTGTTCCTTTTTATTTCTGTTACTTTAGTTTTATGAAATAATGTTCTTATTTCTTTGCAATCAAATGTCAATTTTCTGGTTTTATAATTAACAGTGTTGTTCAAGTAAAAAATGTAATAATAATTAAGTGTCTAAAATAAACAATAAAATTAACTTTTAAAATGTCTAATCTTTAATATAATTATTACTGTCAAAATTTTGCGTTTATTTCTTATAAATTGACCATGGCCTACTGTTATAAATGAAGTAAATTATTGAAAATATCGAATTTAGACCTAGTTTTCAGAGTAAAATAAACGCATTATATAATTCTGAAAAGTCTAAATTATACTTAATCAATATCTAAAATAATATACAGGGTGTCCTATTTAAAAAATCATAAGTTTGGTTAATATCTCAAAAACTAAACTTTTTGGAAAAAACTGATTGCGCCACTGAATTTTACGAAAAAAATTCTATAAAAACCAGATTTTACCTTTTTGATAAATTAACGCATAATGAAAATATCAGATGTGCCGAAAATTTTCAAAATCACCCTGTAGATTAAAAATCAAAGAGAGCCCTGACAGATTTGACATCGGAATCTTTCGATTCGTTAGAAAGTGAAAACCGCAACACTATATCTTTGATAATAACTCCAACACCTCCTAAAAGTGTCGAAAACGGGACACCCGGTATATGCCATTAAGCCAGAATTTGTCCACAGTATCAAAGCGTACGTCCGAGACAAACAATAATCGAAACAGTAGACAGATAAGGGAGAATTAAATTTGACGTCATCCAAATCAGTTTCTCAACATACAGAACAATTGTTTTTAGGAATAATTTCCCTTCAATTGAGAACTATTCACCAAAATTCACTTCATCAATGAGTACATCTTCTCGATAGGTTGTAAAAAGACATCCAAGGTTTGAAATTTCTCCAAAACAATCTTTTCTATCTAAATAACGGCAAAAACAGAAATAACGCGTGACGTCATATGTTCCGCCCACATATATATCCCAATAAATGCCATGTTGTCATCGATTTTACCTTAAAGGTGATTCAAATGAAGTATTCGCAAATTTTGTAGGTCATTTCGCGTACCAACTCGTGTCCTGGCTCTAACGGTTCCAAGGGCAAGTGTCGCGTTTAGGGTTATGGGCTTTGTTGTTTTAAAAGTTATAAATTTAGAGAGACGGCGTTGCCAATTTCTTTGTAAAAGAAAAGCTCATAAAAAAACTAAGTAATGAAAATATATTTACGTAAAAATGCGTGTAATAATGATCAATTGTTCATACATTAAGTAATAAAGAAAATATTAATTTGATAAATTAACATATAGAATTCTTATTTTAACTAGTTTTGGACAGAGTAATGAACTTTTTCTAAAAGCAAGGCCCGTATTGTGATCAAACGATACAAAGGTATTAAATTTTTTCAGACGATTAAATTCTGAAAATAGTGCGGATATAGTAAACATTCCTGAAGACTATTGTTGAAAATTTGTGGAGAAAATTGAAATATATATATATATATATATATATATATATATATATATATATATATTGCGTTGATATTTTCCGCATGCGCAACGAGGCCCGTAAAGAAAAATTATTTAAACTGTTTATTTTTTTATTATTAATTTGTTTGTTTATTATTGGAAAAATAAAAATTATTAACAGCATATATATATAATACTTATTAAATTGTTGGACGCCAGGCATAAATAACTATACCTAAGTATAATCAATTTGTACCAATTTTTTTTTTATTATTTACGCTTATTTTTACTAATATCATCTTTACCCTGCACTGTTTATTAAATAGGTGACTAAGATTCTCGTTTTCGTGGATTTCACTATATTGTTTTTAGAATTGCTTTTTCAGTCACTATTTCTGGACAATAACACTTCCACCTTATTCAAAATATCATTTATTTATTAGTTTATAAGATGCATGTCTTTCTGAGGCAAATATGTTTATAATTCTAAATTTATATGCATTAATGTCCAACCTTTCACACTAATTTTTTACATTTTATCATGTTATTACAGAATTATTGGCATTTTATGTCCTTTTAAAACATGATTCTAGTATAAATTCTTATATACTATTAACTAATGTCTATCCTACCATCTGCAATTACCACAATTATTTATGACCATTTTTGTTTGACTTTTTCATTATCAAAAACTTAACACACCTGAGGAAAATGTGTCTACCTAGAATATATATATATATATATATATATATATATATATATATATATATATATATATATATATATATATATTACACGCATTTTTACGTAAATATATTTCATTTCATTACTTAGTTTTTTTATGAGCTTTTCTTTTACAAAGAAATTGGCAACGCCGTCTCTCTAAATTTATAACTTTAAAAACAACAAAGCCCATAACCCTAAACGCGACACTTGCCCTTGGAACCGTTAGAGCCAGGACACGGGTTGGTACGCGAAATGACCTACAAAATTTGCGAATACTTCATCTGAATCACCTTTAAGGTAAAATCGATGACAACATGGCATTTATTGGGATATTTGTGGGCGGAACATATGACGTCACGCGTTATTTCTGTTTTTGCCGTTATTTAGATAGAAAAGATTGTTTTGGAGAAATTTCAAACCTTGGATGTCTTTTTATAACCTATCGAGAAGATGTATTCATTGATGAAGTGAATTTTGGTGAATAGTTCTCAATTGAAGGGAAATTATTCCTAAAAACTTATTTGGATGACGTCAAATTTAATTTTCCCTTATCTGTCTACTGTTTCGATTATTGTTAGTCTCGGACGTACGCTTTGATACTGTGGACAAATTCTAGCTTCATGGCATGTACCAGGTGTCCCATTTTCGACACTTTTAGGGGGTATTGGATTTATTATCAAAGTCTTGCGGTTTTCACTTTAGTGCCCTACTTTTTAACGAAACGAAAAAATCTGGTGTCAAATTTGTGAAGGCTCTCTAAATCTTTAATCTACAGGGTGATTTTGAAAATCTTCGTATTTCGGTTATGCGTTATTTTATCAAAAAGGTAAAATCCGATTTGTATGGAATTTTTTACGTAAAGTTCGGTGACGCAGGCAGTTTTTTCTAAAAAGTTTAGTTTTTGAGATATTAACTAAACTTGTGATTTTTTAAATAGGACAGCCTGCATATTATTCTAGATATTTATTAAGTATAATTTAGGCTTTTCAAAAATATATAATGTGTTTTTATTTTGAAAACTAGGTCAAAATTCGATATTTTGATAGGCCATAGCCAATTTATAAGAAACAAATGGAAAATTTTGACAATAATAACACCGGCACACAACACAAAGTGGTCTGATCTCGGTACCCCATCATAGTATTTTCACATATTTTGACTCGCTGAATTCGAATACGGATTCCTTTTGATCCCATCACCCACAGTTTTTTCGCAAATCACGAAAAATAGCTGAAAGAGCGGACTATTGCTTACTTCATATTTTACCGTTTTAGAAATATATATGGAAGCATTTAATGAATCAAGTGTTACCTTCTCTTTTTGATGACAAAAATAGTAAATCAAATTCATCTGCCCATCCATTAACCAACTCAATTATCCACCCATTCATCCACCACCCATCCACATACACACCCATACATACGTACATACACACACTCATTATAAAGTTGACTAAAAAATGCTGCCTTCTCTTTAAATAAAGCCTTCGTCGCTCAAAAAGTTTCCCAATGAAAAATTCTTATATACTATTAACTAATGTCTATCCTACCATCTGCAATTACCACAATTATTTATGACCATTTTTGTTTGACTTTTTCATTATCAAAAACTTAACACACCTGAGGAAAATGTGTCTACCTAGAATATATATATATATATATATATATATATATATATATATATATATATATATATATATATATATATATATATATATATATATATACAGCGTGACCAGTGAAGTCCGCATCATATGGGATTATTTTTTATTAATAGCTTTATTCGAAATTTGACTTTGGCAACAATTTCTGGTTCGATTAGTAACAAAAAAAATAGTAGTCACGTGCTTAGCATAAACTGTCAAATTTTTTCCAAAAAAAATCAAAAGTGGTGTTATATCTTAAAATATCGAAAAAAATTATTAGAAAAAGTTTTTCTAAATGTCATTTTTAGCTCGCTTGCTAAATTTCAACTGTATAAGATAATTTAGATTTTTGCCCATTTTTGAAAATTGTACCATTCTTGCAAAATAAGACTCAACGCAACCTACATAAAACTTCTTAGTTTTGACAATATGTCAACCCAGACATATTTTGCTTAAAGTAGGGCCATATTAAATGTGTGTGTTCTACAAAATCTAAATAAGGCTATTAAAATTTGGTCATAAAGTTTATTTGTTTTTGACCCTGTATACGATAACTTCATAAAATAATTATTTTTTAGAATGTAGTAATACACACTAATATTAAATAAATAGTTCAATTGAGAAGATTCAAATTTTCTAATAAAAAAATTATAATATAAAAATTAATTTTAAATGCGTTTAATTTTTATATTATGATTTTTTTATTAGAAAATTTGAATCTTTTCAATTAAACTGTTTTTTTTTTTAATATTAATGTGTATTATTTTTAGAGACAAACTAAGTTTTCAAAAATAGTTATTTTATGAAGTTATCTTATACAGGGTCAAGAACAAATAAACTTTGCATCACAAATTTTAGTAGCCATATTTAGATTTTGTAGGAAACACATACATTTAATATGGCGCTACTTTAAACAAAATATGTCTGGGATGAAGCACTGTCAAAACTAAGAAGTTTTATGTAGGTTGCGTTGAGTCTTATTTCGTAACAGTGGTGCAATTTACAAAAAAAAATTGGCAAAAAATCTAAATTATCTTATTCGGCTAAGATTTAGCATACGAGCTAAAAACTGCATTTAGAAAAACTTCTTCTAATAACTTTTTTCGAAATTTGGAAAAAAAATTAAAATTTGACTGATAATGCTAATCACGTGACTCCTATTTTCTTTGGTTAATTTTCATCTCGACCGAAGCAGAAATTGATGCCAATAATGTTGATTTTTTCGACTTTTCTAGAGTTCCCAAATTCCCTTCCTTTTCCAGGGTTTCTTAGTCTATACCAACCCTATTAGATAGAACTGAGAACCAAAAATTTAACAATGTCGTTGCTGCGGACACACAAACAAAAATCATACATATAAGATTCAAACATAGCTTTCTTTACATTAAACACTACAGTCGAAGATTCAACTTTCAACATTTTTACGAGAGACGAGTAAAAATAAAAATATAATTTATCTTAAAAAATTTATAAATTTGGCAACATGGCACGTGATGATCCATTTTATTTGTAAAAGTTTAACCCCTCGACTTAACCCTTTGATTTCGTTTGCGTGGCGAATTTAATTTTGGGAGCTTTATTACATGTTAACATACAATTATCATGTATCTTTATATTTATGCTTCTTAATGTCTATAAATCATAAGAGACGTATACAGGATGTAAATATTTTTACTATATACAATCAAATGATATTACATATTTCTAATTCTCAAGTCACATCAGGGGTTTCCACTAAACTCTCATCCAAAGCACTTACAAAATTAAACTTGTGCTATATATATATATATATATATATATATATATATATATATATATATATATATATATATAATCATTTATATATGCGAACCCAATATGACGGTCAAACCATTAATTTTTTTCGTTGAAATAGGATCAAAACTCTCTCATATCAAACCTTTAGTACACCGAAATTATGCTCTTTTTTATATACGCTGAGGTCCACTCTGTGCGTGTCAACATTTAGGATGGTGAATACTGTATAACCGCTAAAACATCAAAAAAACTGACATTTTCCTAGCAACAGGTTGAAAATTGTTTTGAATTAAAATTCTGGTGCACCCAAGGTGTGCTCTCTTTCACATATGCTTTATGACCTACGCTATGCGTTTGAAAATTCAGGCTAGAGGATTCAATATGGCGGTTAAAACTTCAAAAAATTGAAAGTTTTTGAAGAAATAGATTGAAAATTATTCCGATTCTGAAAAAACTACTGCCTACAGTTTACCTATCAAAATTCAAAATGGCGGATATGACAGATGTAGAATGGAGTGAACCAGAATTTTAATTCGAAACAACTTTCAATATAATTCGAGAAAAATGTCAACTTTTTGAGTTTTAACCGCCATATTGTATTTACTATCCCAAATTTTGACATCCACAGTGTAGGTCGAAGCTTATATAAAAGACAATATAGTTTAGATGTGCCAAAAGTTTAATTTGGAAGGGTTTTTTTGACGTTTTAGCCTCCATATCGAATAAATCACATTTAATTTAAAAAAGTTTCTATGTACAGGGAGAGCAGGTTCAAATGTCTACATTTTACGCTTGAAAGAAATTTTTACTTGAAAATTTAGATCAAAAATATACCCAGTATATTAAATTATTCTAAGTTACTTATTTATCATTTCAAATACTGACCTTGCATAGGTGCAGTAAATAATTTCTAGAACAATACTTGTTTATCGGTTGCAGGTGTTTAATAAAAACGTCGACTTTATTCATATTACAACAATACTTCTCTCAAATGAAATAAACAAGTCTGAAAATACAAACAAAGCTGAATAATATCCTGTTATTCTTTAAAGAAAGCCGATATGGCGTGAGAACAGTCAATTTCTGTCTATGGTAAACTGATATAGTATGAGAACAGACGAATTGTGCCTATAGAAAACCGTTACAGTATGGGAACAAACAAATTGCGTTCTAATAAAAATAATAATACCTGCACTCGTATTGCGCTTCTCAATTGAGGGAGATATATATATATATATATATATATATATATATATATATATATATATATATATATATATATATATATATATATATATATATATATATATATAACGTTTAATTTCTAATTTTAAAGTTGTAAAAGTTCAAGTTAAAATAAATATTGTTATTGGTGCTACCTCAACTATAGGTTTTTTTTAAACCTTACCGCTCGTCCACGACCTAATATATATATATATATATATATATATATATATATATATATATATATATATGCCCCAGCTCGTCCGTACGAAAAATAAAATAAAATTCATATGATTATTTATTAGTTTCAGGAATCTTTGCTACTGCGCGAGATATTAGTTATTTTCTTATTTCTTATAGGTGGTCGATATGAGATGGGGTGTAAGAGATGAAGCTACTGACGATCACATGACTACAGAGTTGTGCATGAAGGAAATACAGAACTGTCAACGACTGTCAATGGGTCCAAACTTTGTGGTCAGTATAAATGACGTAACAAGCAAGAACAAATTTTTTTTTTTAAAAGAGAACACATAATTTTTAATTTTGATCACAATATATTTGAGTATGACATACCATTATTAAATTATTTAATGTCTTAGGTATTTCTCGGGCAAAAATACGGTTACAGACCGATCCCAACGTACGTTTTATCATCAGAACTGCAAATGATACGAGATGAATTACACGCAACCGGAAACGATGTCACAATCATTGACACCTGGTATAGGAAAGACAGTAATGCTGTCCCTCCTATCTCTGTGTTACAGCCTATATCATCAATTTTAATCAATTTTAACAATAAGGTATGTGTGTTACCTTTGCTAAAATGGTTTCAAAAATCTTAAGATCTTTACATAAATCGGCGTACTACCATACTATGCATAAGAACACTAATACCTAACATTTTAAAGTTTTCCTAACAATAATCTCATATTAAAAGTATTTATTATCCTATTTTAGAGAATACCGAAACTTCAAGCTGAAGACCAAGCAAAGTGGTGGGACACTTTGGGAAAATTTCAAAAATTATTCAGGAAAGCAGCTGCTTCATTACATCAGCAGGGGAAAATGGATAACGATGCAACACATAACTATTTTATGTCAGGTAAAAACACTGGGATGGATTAAAAGGAGGAATGAACGGCAACCAATATACTTCTAGATTGTTAAATTCAACATGCGTCGTAACTATCTATATTCTGGAAACTTTAAAATTCTATATAGTCTGTTTCAAATTAAGTCGCCATTATTGTTAATTTATTTATTTTAAAAAATATGTCACCGAACAAATTATCAAACGTTATTATTTTATCTTTTAAAAGTAAATGTGTGCCCAGAAATATCGCGTTCCGCATTCTTCAAGGTCATTTGAAGGCCAACTTCAGGATTTTAAATGGAATACCTTAATCTCGACTCCGCCAATGAAGAGGGCGGGAAATTTTAACGTCGGATATGACCTTTATCTCAAGGTGAATGTCAAAGGTCAAGGTCATTTCAAGGTCACAACAACAACAACAAAAAAGATTGCAGTATTTAGTGAACTGTTTCGTACAAGAGTTGTTGGGTGGCACGGGAGCTAAGTGGCCACTATCACTTGAAAATAACCTTGACCTTAACCTTCAAGATCATTTGAAGCAGAATTTCAAAATTTTAAAAGGTAATTTGAACGGCGCATAATATCGTGATATTTTAGAAAATCAACTTCCACTTTGACTTGAAGGCGTACGCTTAGATATAAGGCAACAAATATGGTTTCAACACGATGGATGTCCAACGCATTATTCCCAATTAGCTCGTCAAGTGTTGGATCGCAAATTCAACGGACGGTAGATTGGTAGAAGAGCTCCGGTAAACTGGACCGCAAGATCGCCAAACCTTAAGTCACCAGATTTTTGTTTATTGTGTTATTTGAAGAGCAAAGTTTATAAAGACGTACCAACAACTCCTGAAAACATGAAGCAACGAATCAGAGGTGCATGTACCCAAATTACACTTGAAATGTGCAATCTTTTGAAGTGCTGGTCGATAAGTGTACTGAAGTTGAAGATAACCATTTTGAGCACTTACTGAAAAAAATTCTTTTGAAAACTTTAACATTATCTTACAAACTGATAAGGAACGAAGGGACTCATAGAAAACAAGCACCCCGATGGTGAGAGGCGAGATGACTCTCTGAAAACAAGCAACCCGAAGAGAACAAAAACCACTACGTCTTCGCCGTTATTCCTGGTTACTGCTAGAAGTAGTTAATCATGCACACAGTCATACTAAGTACAGTTTCGCTAACAATTCTGAATGAATGAATTTTTTTCAATAGCCCTGAAGATCGAGATCAAAGTAATGTTATAGCAACTTTGCAATATTACAACTTTAGTATGAAACATTTTATAAAATAATGACATTGAAGATCTTCGTTTGACCCTAAAATGACCTTGATATTAGACCTCAACCTTGAGGCCAAGGCCATATCTGATGATGAAGTTACTGTGAAATTGATCGGTCTTTAATTTCCGGGAGTCAAATTGGGGTTTCCAGGTCAATGTTATTTTCAAGGTCACTATCATTTAGTCCCCGTGCCGCCCAACAACTTTTGTACAAAACATTTCACAAAATACTGCGATCTTTTTATTTTGACCTTGAAATGACCTTGTTATTTGACTAAGTAAGGTCATTCTCAATGTCACTACTAGTTAGCCCCCCTGCCACCCTAGAATTTTTGTATAAAACATTTTTTGGAAAATGTGATCCCACCGAGATATCGTCTCAAGATACATGCCGGACAGGTTTTCACATCTCGTTAGTTATAAGGGAAGCCAATGGAATTGCAAAGAGGCCCAACAACTTAAATAGCAGAGATGATAGCCAGCGATTACCTAATACTTGGAAAAACCTGCTTACAAAACATCAACCAGTAATAGGTAGTAACCAAACAGATTACAACTCGGCAACGCGATCCGAAACATTGGCAACCGCAGCATATACACATGTGTTTTTTCATATCCGGGAGATCTCCCACATTTTCCCAGACACCCTGTAAGAAACTAGTGTGCTATATCAGACGCCGCAACCATATTATACAGATTAAGGAAGACACCTCCCACGAAGAAAAAGAAGAAAACTGTTTTTTTATTGTAATACGTAAAACAAAATACAATTTTTGTTGCTTTACCTTTGTCGCACTTGTTCTCGTCGACATTTATAATCATAAATAATTCTTTAAAGTTTATCAAATTGTTTTTGTTTTTAGTTACTGAAAGAGAAGTAATAAACGGCATTCTGAACGTCAAGAATACCAAAAACCACTGCTTAGCCTATGTCCGAATGATCAATAATATCAACTTGCAAAACCTAAAGAAAGCCTCGCTTTTTGTGGACATTATCAACAGAAGTTTGGACAACGAAGCAGTAAAGTTATTGGCTGACTTGAGAGATAATAGATTACCGAATAAAATTGAAACGAGCAACATGCAAAAGTTAGTATAACTATATATATATATATATATATATATATATATATATATATATATATATATATATATATATATATATATATATATATATATATATATATATATATATTATAAAATAACTTTAATCCTAAATTTCAGATATACTGTTGAATGGATTGGTAGGGAAGGCTTGGATCCAGAAACTCACGAAGAATATTTAAAACATTTTATAACTCATTTTTACAAAAATATAGTCAAGCTGGTAGATAGAGCTATGAGAAAGGAAGATTCTAGTGCGCAGGGTCAAATAGTTACCGAGATATTGCAGCACTTGCATGCATGTAATAATTCTGTGAAGGTAAATACCGTCCAAACGCGTGTCGGACATCCATAACCAAACGAATTTTCGTTGACATACTGTAATATACATACGGACGAACGACTTGAAGTTCTGAATATAATTTAGGCATTATTTTTATTATAAATGTAAAGTAATTGACTCAAAATTTTTACACTAATATAAAAAACGGATTTACCATTCCCATTTCCCTTCTACGATGATCAAGGTGAAGCATATTACTTGTTATTTCAACAAAAAATACAGTGATAAATTTTATATACGAGGAGGGACCCAAAAGTAACGGAAATTGGGCTGCGGCGGGGAGAGAGAGTGGGGGAATCCATTGTTCGACCAGGTGTCCGTTAGGGTGACGCCTTCTGAGTCCGTGTGCGAAGTGAGTGCAAACAACTTTTCCATTTCGCCGAAAACGTGATGGCAGATTGTCGAGAGCAACGCGTGGCTGTGAAATTTTGTTTCCTGTTGGGGAAACCGGCCGCGGAAACTATTGTAATGCTTAAGACTGCTTATGGGGATGCTGCCCTAAGTAAAACCAGAGTCTACGAGTGGTTTTCACGTTTTAAAAATGGAGAAATGTCAATTGAAGACCAACTCCGTTCGGGACGCCCCTCAATGTCGTTCGTGAAGACGCTCGCCAAACCATTGATCAACTCTGTGGAATGGCTGGAATGTCATGGAGTTCAATTCAGAGGATTATATCCAAAGATTTGCACATGAGAAGGGTTGCAGCCAAAATTGTCCCTCGCTTTCTCACAGCGAGCAAAGGGAGCATCGACTTGAGGCTTGTTTCGAGCTTCAAAATCAGCTCGAAGAGGACCCTGAATTTTTTTTCCGAGGTGATTACTGGTGATGAATCGTGGTGCTA
Source organism: Diaprepes abbreviatus (assembly GCA_034092305.1). Lineage (NCBI taxonomy): Eukaryota > Metazoa > Arthropoda > Insecta > Coleoptera > Curculionidae > Diaprepes > Diaprepes abbreviatus. The sequence continues at coordinate 8,334,528 of JASJET010000194.1, read as the reverse complement.
TGGATACGACCCCGAAACAAAGCAGCAATCAAGCCAGTGGAAGACAGCTGACACTCCTCGTCCCAAAAAGCCCGCAAGGTGAAATCAAACATCAAGACAATGTTAATTTGTTTCTTCGATTGCAGAAGTGTTGTCCACGCGGAGTTCGTTCCTCCGGGTCAAACTGTCAACCAGAAGTTCTACTTGGAAGTTTTGAAAAGATTGAGGGAGAGTATCCGGAAGAAAAGGGCAAATCTTTGGCGCATAGACGACTGGTTCTTTCATGATAACAACGCGCCGGCCCACACCGCCCTGCCCGTAAAGCCGTTTTTGACCAAAAACGACATGACACCGATTGTCCGCTCCCCTACTCACTGGATCTAGTCCCCTGTAACTTCTTTTTGTTCCCCAGATTCAAAAGAGACATGAAAGGAAAGCGTTTTGCCACTGTGGAGGAGGTAAAACAAAAATCGCTGTTTTGAACAATGGAAGAATCGTTTGTGTGCGTTATGGTCAATGGAGAATACTTTGAAGGTGATCAAAATTTCGTGTAAAAATATTAAGAAATAAAGAAGTTATGACGAAATTCCCGTTTTTTTTTGGGTCCCCTTCGTATCTATTTATTGGAATTTGTAATGGTAAAAACACTCGAAAATATACATCGATTAACAATGAAAATAATTCATTTAATAGTTATGTGACATATCATTTCATTTTACAGATGTAACAAAAGGCGTATCCGCCAAAACCATATTTCAGGACCTTGCTTGCGTCGCGACCCGCTTTATTACACTGGAAGAAATTGAAAATTGGAAAGAACACCGCCACAGATTTTAGCCAGATGCGACGAAAAACGTTCCGCCAAAAGCAAATTTCTAAACGGATTTCTATTGGTTTGAATGTTTTCTTATTTAGCATTAAAAATGGGGTTGTTTATTTGAAAAATTTGGCAATTTAACAGGTTTGTATTGTTATTAGTTGGTCATGACGGCGAAACGCGACGAAAGAAAACAACGGAGCAAAGTTGTTTATTATCTATGGGTAAGGTAAGAAAGTTTTGTCGAGAACATATCAGACATTTGCTGATAGATATCCAGATAAACAGAAACAGTCACGAAACAGGGTTAAGCGAATACTGGAAAATTTTTAAAATGTTGGCACCGTTAAGGCAAAAATGTATCAAAGGAAACCAATTCTCAATGATGAAAATGTCGAAATTGCCATTGCGGGAATATCCTACGACATCCTTACGACAAGTAACTCTACAAACAACAAAACCGCGAAAAAGCGTTTTTTTTATTTTTTTATTCTAAAATAAAACCTTTAAAAAATAAAAATTTAACTCGCCCTTTATATTACCTGAGCTTTAAAATGTTTTTTTTTTTTTGAAAATTTTCGTACGATTATTACTTACTGAAATATAAAACTTTGAAACTCTACTGGTTTTCGCGTGGGGTGAGCAAAAGTACGTGGAGGGCAGTGTATGTATTAACTTTTGTAAAAGAATGATATTTAAATATTCTAGAAGAGTTAGACAATCAATATTTAAGCAATTTACCTCTGGCGGAACACAGGAAAATTTTTTACCTACAAGATGGCGCTCCACCACACAGAACCGTTCTTCTTACAAGCAACATTTTACAAGTGAATGGCTAACAATGGACCTTTTCTGTAGCATCTCATTCTCCTGATTTGACTGTCTTAGATTATTCTTAGGAAATTCGAAAAATGTTTGAAATTTCAGTGTGGAAATTTTGAACATTTATTTATAATAAGTTGTTTCCCTGTGTGGGTAAGTCGTTTAGCATTTTTACAATACAAAAATCTAAATCGCCAATATTTCAAAAACATGCAAAGTTTTTGAATAGACAACCTTATTCAAAGTCATCCTTATTTTTAATGCTAAATAAAATAACATTACAAAAATAGAGGGTTTACGTTAAATTGACTTTTAACGATTTTTTCAGATTAATATTTAATATTATTTTTTGATCACCCCGTATTTATTTATTATCAAAATATTAACACAGTCCACTAAAGCAGATTTCCTTCTAGAAGGAAACCAACTCCAATTAAATAATAAAGGCTTTCATATAGGATAAACTGAGGCCATTTTTGACATAAAATTTAAAATATGTCAAAAACAGATAGAATTAGGTTTAGGACATTATACATGAAATATGTCTATAATTTTGCATATAATTTAAAAATGAAATAATATATAGGATGTCCCATTTAAAATAAGCCCAGAAGGCATCAAATTCCGGTATAACCGGAAATGCCACCATCTTTTATAAATTTTCCAATGTTTATTTTCCGAGAAATCGATCGCGGCAGTTTGTCATGGTGTATGTGTACAGAATGCCTAATGTATTTAAATTTGTTATACTTGAATACGAGGGTGGTTCGATAAGTTCTCGACCTGAAACAGAGAGGGCACTAGTAGGATCAAATACCTATATTTTGTAAGCGTTAACCTTGAGATGACACCCTGCAAAGTTTCAGATGTTTGCATTCAGTTGCTTGTTTGTGACGTTCGAGTAAACACATAAGGTTCGATATTTTGTGAAAAATGGATAAAATTGAAGTTCGAGCGGTTATAAAGTACATTGTTTTAAAGGGCTCGACGGATATTAAAAATGGGTTAGATTCTACTTTAAAGGATTCTTCTCCTTCGTTTTCAACAGTAAATAAATGGACTGCTGAATTTAATCGTGGTCGTACATTAATTCAAGATGATGAGCGATCGGGTTGCCCAAAAACCGCTACAACTGACGAAATTGTCACAAAAATTCACAATGTCATACTTCATGACCGCAGACTGAAAATACGAGACCATGCTGGTATAGCAAACATCTCGATAAATCGTGCCCACTACATTTTACATGATGTTCTTGACATGAAAAAGCATTCTGCGCGATGAGTGCCGCGTTTGTTATCAGTCGCCCAAAAACGCCTTAGAATGGACACTTCCCAAGAGTGTTTAGACTTATTCAGACGCAATCCTGCTGAGTTTCTTCGACGTTTTATAACTGTAGATGAAACATGGATTCACCATTACACACCAGAGACAAAGAAGCAGCAGTCTAAAAGCAGTCTAAACAGTGGGCGAAGGCAGGTGAAAGTGCGCCAAAAAAAGCAAAAACGGTTCCGTCTGCAGGAAAAGTCATGGCAACAAAGATTCACATCGCGTGGTCCTTATAAAATATTTAGAACAAGGCAAAACCATCACCGGGAAGTATTACGCTTCACTACTGGACGGTTTGCAGCATGTGATTAAGGCTAAACATCCACATCTTGTAAAAAAAAAGAGCTCTTTCATCAGGATAACGCACATGCACACAAATCTATGGTTGCTGCTGCAAACTCCATGACCTATTACTTTCTCTTCCCAAACTTGAAAAAATGGCTCGCTGGACGAAAATTCCCTTCAAATAACGAGGTAAGAGCAGCAACAACCGTTTATTTTGCAGAGTTGGACACATCGCATTATACTACGGGTATTAAAATGTTAGAACATCGTTGGTCTAAATGTATTGAAGTACAACGGAACTATGTTGAAAAATAAATAAAAACATTTTCAAAAATCTTTTGTTTTCTTCATCAGTCCGAAAACTTATCGAACCATCTTCGTAAAATAAGTTCTTTTGTCTCTCTCAATTTGAAGAAATAACGACACTTTTTACAAAAAATTGAAGCGTTAACATCTATTTGGGCTTTTATTTGACTTTTTATCAATGGAAAACTATCTCTTGTAGTATTTAATCCCCACTATCAGTGTTATCACGGTATTTCTAATCTTAACACTTTTTCCCAGTGAACATAGCGGGTTACGAAGCAAACAAGGTCACAAAAATTGGACCCTTCAACTTCAAAAATACCGCTTAAGTTGTCACCTCTATAAGATGAAAAAATTTGCGGTAATGTTTCACTGAATCTGGTATTTCAAGTAAATAAATTTCAGGTTTTCTACGGGAGAGAAGAAAATTTAGATCATATACATCAATACATGTTAGACGATTCGGACAAACTTCTAGTTTTATACGGAGAAGGAGGGTGTGGTAAAACCTCGCTATTAGCAAAAGCCGCAGGAAACTCTACTGGCCAAGGATGGTTCAAGGGTGCCAGACCCATTAGTATTATTAGATTTTTAGGAACCACGCCGGATTCGAGTGCTTTAACGCCAACGTTAATATCCATATGTCAACAGGTCAGTAATTTTATATTAAGACAGAAAAATAAAGAAATGTTGGGATCAACCTAGGAAGTTGGAGGGGGTAAAAGGAAGGGGAATGCCCTAAAATAAATTCGTTCCGGCATGTAAAGCTGTACTCCCTCTAAAGAGACTATATTGTACTTGCGCAGTAGGTCAAGGGACAGGATTAGATTGGAAAAATTACAATTTAGGGTTCATTATTAAATGACTAATAAAATAAATACTGACCTAAAATAGATTTGAACATAATTCTCTGGGTAAAAATTTACATTACGGGAAATCTAGAAAAACGAGATTTTTTTTGAAAAAATCGATACTTCTCTCCTATTTCGAAGTCGTAGAACACAATTCTGACCTCCGTTTTTCATAATTTTTCCGTAGTTTTGTGGAAAACAGCGAAAAACACTTTTCACTTTAGGTTCAATTTTTTGTACTAAATCGTTGAAATTTTGTTACAATCACCAATTTCACACTGATAGGGCCTCTGTTTTACATAAAAATTCATAAATTTGTACATTTTTATCGGAAACATCAAGAAAATTGTCAAAAAACAAATTAAAACAAAATATCTTCCGTCATTCATTATTGGTGTGACTAGTACCTAAAACCCGAAAAATTAGAGTTGTTGCCAGATTGCCAATATGATTTTTGTGAAATTCACATATATTCTTTTTTTCACAGATTGTCCCGCCTTCACGTGATTTCTGATTGAAAATTTTGGGTGATTAAGATTAATTTACGCTCTTTTATACATTACAAAAATTAAACTATGTTAACTATTATGGATACATTTTATAGTTTATATTACGAAAGTATACGTCTATAGGTAAATTTAGGTTAGTTCAAATTAGTTTCAGTTTTACAAATTAATCAAGATCAAGTTAAACCTGAACTAAACAAAAATTTTGGGTGGTTAAGATTAATTTTTCCCTGAGACTGTATAAAACATTACAAAAATGGAACTATATTATTGACTGAGATGGTCAAATTTTATACTTTATACCACGAAAGTATTTTACATCTGGCAACGTATCAAACGAATATTAGTCGTTTTCACAAGTTTGAAGGTCGATGGCCTTTCTGAACCGTGTTTTTAGTTTTTCGTTGAAAATACAAGTTTTTTTTAAATCTATTCATCAGAATTTGTACAAAAATAGCTGAAATATATTACATACATGATATTTTAACTAGTACTAGGAAAATAAATATGTATATTAGGTTTTTCCTTCAGAATTAAAATTGCTTGGTGAAGTGACGCTTGACTTTTTTTGAGTTTTCCGAGAAAGTGAGGAAAAATATTGAAAACCCAAGGCCAAAATTGTGTTCTACGTGCTCCAGATAGAAGGTTAGTATCGAATTTTTTCCAAAAAACGTCATTTTTCTACATTTACAATAATGTGAGTAATAAAAGATAACGTAGAAAAATTCAATTTTTACTTAAAAATTCCACTTTACTTGAAACTTGAATAAAAAGATATTTAACATGTTTCGCTACACGGTAACTTTATCAAGAAAATTTCTGGTAATTTTGGTCAAAAATCCACTTAGATCAAACTTTAAAAAAGTAATTTAAACCTCTTGGAAAACTCTAAAAACTGTCTGATCAGAATTCTCTCACACACACTTTTTTACAAAAATGGCGCTGAATTTAATAAAGTCGATTTTTTTTTTAAACTTCTCTATTCTCGATTAAAACCTTTAAAATACTAAAAATCGACTTACACTATATGTCATCTGCAAGTACTCGCAAAGGGTTTTTAAATGCTTTTTTCAGAATTGTCATGCGATGATTCCTTACTGAAATACAGCACTTTGAGGTTCTACTTGTTTTCGCGTAGACATGGCAAAAGTGGTTGACGGGCAGTGTACATATAAATCATTTAATAACTGATTAGTGATTACAATAATCTGAGTTGAATATGTGTTTTCCTATAACTGCAAATTAATAATGGCACATTCAAACCCGTGATTATATCAATTGGTTAGTCCATTGAAACTCAGGCTTACATTCGTGATTAGAAGCGCAGCTCTGATAGACAGAGTAGCCAACCGGAATTTAAATAGTAATAAATTATTTTTACAGATATCATACAATTTTATGCTTCCGTTTGACGGTATACCAGATGATTTAGTGCCTTTAACAGCGCATTTTAAACAACTGTTGACCTTAGCAACGAAAGAACAACCTTTGTTATTATTCTTGGATTCTGTAGATCAGTTGACTGGGACAGCAGATGCTAATAAGGTAAAAATGTACATTGTCTTCTAGATTCAGTGAATATGTTTAAAATTCATTTAGTTGACTTTTCTTATGACATTAAATTTAATCCGACATTTAGTTAGTTAGTATGTCACGTTAAAGTTCGTACTATCGCAAATTTATCAATTTGAAACTAAAATTTCGCAAATCTACAAGATTTTTTCTTAAATTGAGGTTTCTTGGTTACCAACTCGACTTCCTCCACACTGCAAGATAATAGTGTCGTGTGCATCCGAAGAATCTAACCCAGAAGTGTCCAGAGAATATCACGTTTTGAGGAGAATGGTCGATGTTGAAGAAAATTTTATCGAAGTTAAAGCATTAGGTGAAGAATTAGCTATGAGAGTAATAAAGTAAGTACATTATTTATTCTTTACAAAGGAGTTATAATTTATATAACTTTTTGATGATAAAATATAAAATATTCATGAAAATTTCTAAATTATTGTAATTATTTTTTAGAATGTGGATGAGGACAGCTTGCCGGGATTTAACGAACTACCAGTGGCGCCTAGTTTCTAATGCCATAGACAAATGTAGTCTTCCTATTTTTGTAAAACTTGTTTTTGCGGAAATATGTAGATGGCGTAGCTACACAAAAAGTCAAGACACTCATTTGGCCTCCACCGTTATGGATTCGATTATGATGCTGTTTGAAAGGATTGAAAAACAGGTAAGATTTTTAACAATATAATGTTACAATAATTTCTCTTTGGTACAAAACTCGCCACAACTAAATTCACTAAAAAGTTGAACCTGAACTAACCTGAATCTAGTTCCGGTCTCTGTTGAGAATCTTGTTGAAGTATTGATTTTTTAGGGTATATAAAATATTTTTGGGACTTATGCGCTGCTCTAATTGACAAATTTCCATTAATTTCAGCATGGTAGAATCTTAGTATTTCACGCATTAGCTTACATAACAGCGGCTAAAAGTGGTCTTTCGGAATCTGAACTAGAGGATCTGATCTCTTTAGATGATAAAGTTCTTGATGACGTGTACCAGTACCATTTACCGCCGGTCAGAAGAATACCCCCATTATTGTGGACCAGGATAAGAAACGACTTACCTAATTATTTGTCTGAAAGGGAGGCGGATGGAGTTAGCGTTATGAATTGGTATCACAGGTAATTTTTTTAGATAAATTTAGGACTGGGATATAATTTCACTGTTATGCATTTTGAAGTTTTTTGTAGCTCCCTGATATTTTTTTTGGGGTTTTTTATTCAAATATGAGGTTTTACCTATCACCCATACGTTTTTAGAGAAGGGAAAAAATATAAAATATGAGAAACCCAAACCACAAGCAATCTAGTGAATTTTCTTAGATTAAAAAAAATCACTTTTTTACAAAATGTACATTTTGTATTGAAAAAAGTATAATACAATTAGATCGTTGAGCTCTTCTTAATATAAAGGGTGTTTTTTATAGAGGTATAGAACTTTTAAATGGAATAAAACAAAGATGAATTTTTTAAATTGACATGAAATTTACTCTATTCGAAAGATAACCTTCTGGCATTATAATTTAAATATGACTTCTGGCATATGACCGCCACGGCTGGCTCGGACGTAGTCTAATCTGGATGTCCAATTTTCGATGATTTTTTCCAACATTTGTGGCCGTATATCGGCAATAACGCGGCGAATGTTGTCCTCCAAGTGATCAATGGTTTCGGGCTTATCGGCGTAGACTAGCGACTTCACATATCCCCACAGAAAATAGTCTAGCGGCGTTAAGTCGCACGATCTTGGAGGTCAATTCACGGGTCCGAAACGTGAAACTATGCGGTTACCAAACGTTTCCTTCAATAAATCAATTGTGGCACGAGCTGTGTGACATGTTGCACCGTCTTGTTGAAACTACAGCTCCTGCACATCATGGCTGTTCAATTGATAAACATTGACTGTAACGTTCTGACCAGCATCGTTTTTAAAGAAGTACGGACCAATGATTCCACCAGCATACAAAGCACACCAAACAGTCAGTTTTTCTGGATGTAACGGTGTCTCAACATACACTTGAGGATTATCATCACTCCAAATACGCTAGTTTTGTTTATTGACGTATCCATTCAAACAAAAGTGAGCTTCATCGCTAAACAAAATCGGGATCAACGGCAATCTTGTTTTGGGCACATTCACCGAATCTACGCCTTGCTAGGTGATCGTATGGCTTCAATTCTTGCACGAGTTGGATTTTGTAAGCACGCAAACCAAGATCTTTCCGCAAAATCTTCCATAAAATGAATGGACACATTCAATTCCTGTGCACGATGGCGGATAGACTGATTCGGGTCTTCCTCTACGCTACGCTCCACAGCAGCAATGACTTCTTCTGTACGCACTGTACGACGTCTCTGTGGATGCGTATTATCATTTAGAGTAAACGTGGTGCGAAAACTTTCCATAGTTAATCGAATTAATTGCTCTGATGGACGATTATGTTGACCGTAAAATGGACGTAGTGCGCGATACGTATTTCGAACAGAACCATGATTTTCAAAATAAATTTGCACAATTTGGAAGCGTTGTTCAGGCGTCAGTCTATTCATGTTGAAATGCCAAACCAAACTAAACATAAATCACTTGACAGCTGACAAAATGGCCGCCAGTTAAAAAAATGTTGCCAACTTAAAGTTCTATACCTCTATAAAAAAAACCCTTTATAAAATGGGGCTGTTTACTGCTACTACATAAGTAATCGCCTTTCTCTTGAAAACTTCGACGGGCTTCTGGTTCAAAATCATCTAGACCACCCGATTTCGAGTCGATTTCGTATTTTTCTGGAGGTTTAGGGACAGGTTTGCTAGAATCTTTATGGGGTACAGTTCTCATGGCTGAGGGGATATTAAGACATTCAATTTTACGTATGCTTTTACTAGAAAACTGCAGGATTTTTGTTAAGCAAAAGTAGCAATCTTCAAAATGGTTCCCGCCAATCATTGGCACTAGAAACTTCATAAATTTGGGACTACCCAGTAGCCATTCCGTTAAGGCTGTTGCACAACAGTGGTAGCAAATTTTGGCAGCTCAAATTTTGTCTTGCACTCAAAATATAACTTGTAGGTTTTTCTTACAAGTGAGCTCGAAGTCTTTCGGTGAGCTTTCAGTATCACTTCACCACATATATAACAGAAACTGTTCCGTTTGTTCACATAGGATCGCGACGATATGGTTTACACTGTGAAAATAATTCACTATTCACTAGTTCTTTGCATTTCGCTCGTATATCCAATACTAGTCCTCTGACAGAAACGGCGACATAATTCCTCTACACAGGAACTACTGGCCCTATCGGGTATGGTGAAATTTGGAATTACATGAGATTTAATGGGTATCTCCGTTATTTTAAGCCCTAGGGTGTTGAGACTTCGTAGATGGCGGTCATCCCCAGACGTTCCCCTTGCGGTGTTGCAAGATTGTGATCAATTTCCCTAAACTTAAAGAAACATTTAGATTTGGCAACGTCGCACCCCAGTGTGCTATTACAATTTATATATCGCATAGATACAACCTTGCTTTGCAATCAATCAAAACATGTTGATATTCTCTAGATTTCGCTACATGATGTGACAATTCACAGGTCATGGGATCTTCTTTGTATATCTTGAGTCGGGTATGCCCATAGACTCGCTTGTTGTATTAATGGACTTTTTAAGGCTTTGAACCATAGAAATTTGGCTTTTAGGCCAGTTAATTTCAAAGAAAGTGACCCAGGTTAATGGTCAAGTATCCAATCTCGGACGAAGAGGTAAGCTTTGTAATCTCAGTATTACTAGACGATAAGAACCCGAGGAACTCGCAATGTCGGTGTCATCGGCGAACAGGTAAAGTTTGCTTCTATCGTTAATAGGAATGTCTGCTGTGTACAGATTAAACAATGTCGGAGTAGGGGGAGCCTTGAGGCACCCCAGCCCTTATATGTTGAAAATCGGACATTTTATCGTCCGTTGACATCACAAATGGCATGCCTTTCAGGAAACTTGAGACTAGGCTAATAAAATAGCTTGGAAACTTTGTCAAATGCCTTGCTTATGTCAAAGAAGATTGCACCTGTATGGAATATTTTGTTCAATCCCCGGATGATCATCGAGGCCAGCCTGGTAGTCTGCTGAATGCTGCTATGGCCGCTCCTGAAGCCGATCTGCTCCGGCGGCAAGATATTCCTCTCAGTTATGAAATCAGTCAGTTTGTTTAGGATAATGCGTCCAATTATTTTCCCTAGATTGGAAAACAAGTTAATAGGTCTGTAGTTGTTAATGTTTGTAGCCCTTTCGCCTCTCTTTCAAATAAGAATTAACTTAGCCACTTTCCAATCTGAAGGAAAATGTCCTGATTTCATAACGGCATTTGCTATAATTGTTATAGTAGAGAGGGTCTTGTCCAGTGCACGCTTCAAGACTGCGTTCGGGAGACCATTCAGACCTGGGGCTTTTTCCACAGGTCAGTGTAAGGGTTACATAGATAGAAATTACCGAAATAACATATTAGATTGGTGAAAAGCATTTTCATCCAAAACAGTGTTATTAGACTATTTGTATGCTTGTTCGTCAGTTATTTATTGACTACTCTGGAAGAGAATAAAGCATCATCATCTGTTAATATTTTTAGACAGTTTAGAGATACGGCTAAAGAGCGGTACTTCAAGAATATGAACATGGCTCTGTACTTCCATTCAATGATAGCTGATTACTTCCTTGGTATTTGGGGAGGTGGAAAACCAAAACCATTCAAGTATACCGAAATTCAACGACACAGGTAAGACAGGATAATTTTTCGTATAGAAAAAGAAGTATGATATCCGGATTAAGTTTTATAACTCAGTGAACTTTACACGTATGATTCTTTTTAGGTTCAATTTGACAGATAAAGAAGGTGTTGCTGATAGAAAGGTTCCCGTTCAACCATTGGTATTTTACTCAAAAGAAGGAAAGGTGTCCAGATACAATTTACGGAAGGTAAACGTATTTTTAGATCAGGATTCACTAAAAAGATTTAAGTAATAAACCCTATTGTTTAGGTATCCCATTTTAAAGTTTTCACTGGGTTACCTCTTTAGAGAAGCATTTAAGAAAAAATTTTACTTGTAGGGAACAGGAACACAGTGAGCGATCTTGGCTTAAACCTTAGAATCAATTTGAGCGGTTATTCAGGGCTAACTTTATTTTTTAAAATGGAATGTCTGACTTCAAACATGAAAAAAACGGAAAATTTTATGTCTGACCAAGTTTCCACTGGATGGCTCCTTTAAAAAACATTAAAAAAATATCTTCCAGATAAAAGTTGTGAAGGTCAGACAGGGATATTTGTAGGTGAGCTTGACCGACCGTAACATCAAGGTTAACTTAATTTTTTTAAATAGGAACTTCTGTTTTTGACCTCGAAAATGAAAAGAACAAAAAGTTTTACGGCTATTTATAGTGTCATGTTATGGGGTCTTCAAAATGACTCTTGGAGCACAATTGGGTTACCACGGCAATAGCTATTGAGGGAGCATGTGATAAACAATGTAGGTAAGTCTTATACCACATAGTAGTTACACCCAATGGTGACCTTGACTGTGACTTTAAGCATTTTAAGGTCAATTTTTATAATAAGACAATGAGCACCTTAAAAACTGCAATTGCTCTTAAACCTTTACGGGCCAGATCACCTTCGAAACGTAAACTTTTCTATACTTTTCATTTCTTTGCTTAAAAATTAACGTTTCTATTATAGAAATCACCTTGACCTTGTCAAAGTCAAGGTCACCATTAAATAAAGCTAGTGACCCTACTACTGTTATCTAGGAAATTTTCCCGACATAACATTGTCATGCTATGGGTTCCAAATAACCCCTAGGGATCACTTGGAGGTTAAGTAAGTTACTACTAGAAAACTGCTGAAGGAATATGTCGGGAAAATATCTTAGATAACAGTAGTAGGAGTCACTATCTATATTCAATAGTGATCTTGACTTTGGCAAGGTCAAAGTGATTTTTATGGTGGGAACCTTAATTTTTAAGCAAAGAAATGAAAATAATAGAAAAGTTTACGGCAGTTAAAGATAAAAACAACTGCAATTATTAAGATATTCGAAGGTAGCTCCATTGCTTTATTAACAGTATCATTATAAAAATTATCTTAACCTTGAAATGCTTAAGGTTATAGTCAAGGCAACCACTGAGTTTAACTACTATGCAGTACAAGTTCGGCTTATATTTTTTTTTACATTTTCTCTCCATAATTATTGCAGTGGTATTCTTCTTTCCGTCCCTAAAAGTTACTTTCAATCCATACAATGACACCACGCTTAGACGTAAAACTGTCTGTTCTTATAATTTTCGAAGTCAAAAATAGAAGTTTCTATTTAAAAAAAAAAAATTATGTTGACCTCGATTAACAGCTAAAGCTATCGCTAAGGTCAGTCAAGCTCACCCTCAAATGTCCTTTATTTCTACAACTTCTGTCTGGAACATGTTTTTCTTGAATGCTTTTCTAAAGGACATTCCGGGTATGTCACCAAATAGGCCTTTATATAGAACAATTAAAGGTGAGAACCTAGAGATAAAGCCTTGGAAACGTAAAATGGAATAGTAGTCTCCCGAAAATAAACCAAATTTTCCATTTTTGTGGATTTGATAATTAAAAAGCCGTTTTTTTTAAGCGACTTCTAAAAGAAGGAGGTTCTCAAATCATCGACTATGTATTTTTTTAACCGACTTCTAAAAAAACGGGGTTCTCAATTCGTCGACTATGTATTTTTTTATGTATGTACATCGATTACTCCGGAACGGCTGCACCGATTTAAATGAAATTTTTTACGTTATATTCAGGAAGTTGCTGCGGTGGTCCCATACTTTCTTAGATAAAATTGGTGCAGTAAAATCCAAGATGACGCTTACAATATGGCGGCCAAAAAAATTAATTTTGTCTGATTTTCTCCAAAATTGGTAAGGAAGAATTTTCGGGGTTGTACCCAACGAATCTGATTTTTTTTTTAAATTCAAAATGGCGGAAAAAGAAATTTAATTTTGTCCGATTTTCTCCAAAATTGGTATGGGGGAGTTTTTGAGGTTGCATATAACGAATTCAAAACATTTTAAAAAAATTCAATATGGCGGACAAAAAAATCGATTTTGTCCGATTTTCTCAAAAATTGGTACGGGGGAGTTTTCGGGGTCGCACATAACGAATGTAAAATAATTTTTAAAAAAATTAATATGACGGACGAAAAAATCAATTTTCTCGGATTTTCTCCAAAATTGTTATGGGGGTTTTCGGAGTCACACATGACGAATCTAAAATTATTTTTAAAAAATTCAATATGGCGTATCCAATATGGTGGATAAAAAATTAATTTTGTCCGATTTTTTTTCAAAATTGATATGATAGCACATTACGAATTTGATATTATTTAAAAAAAAATTAATTATGGCGTATCTAAGATGGAAAATTAAAGATTCTACATCTCTCGATTTTGTCTAAAGTCAGTATTGGGGGATTTTTGTTAGTGTTAATTACGAAATTAAAATATTTTTTGAAAAACTCAATCTGACGGATTCAATATGGTGTCCTAAAAATTTTACCTTTCGACTTTCTCCAAAACTGATATAGAGGGTTCTTGAGGGTGCAAATTATGAATTTAATAGTATTTTTTTCTGGATTCAATATGGCGAACGAAATATAGCTGACTAAAAATTTAACATTTTTTGATTTTGATCAAATGTGGAACTGAATCGTTTTTGAGGATGTAAATAGCTAATATAAAATTGTTTTAAGAAAATCTAATATGTCAGATGCAATATGACCGTTTAAAAATTTTGGTACTAGGGGGATTTGAAGGGTTTAGATTTAGATTAGATTAAGACGTTAAAAAAATTTTTTTTTTGAAATTCCATATGGCGGATCCAATATGGTGGGTTGAAAATTTTACCTTATTCGCATTTTTCAGATATGGTATTAGGGGGTTGGGGGTGGTGTATTACGAATATGAAGTTAATTTTTTTATAAAAATTTTATTTAATCTTATATTTTTTAAAATCAAAATTTGCCAATTGAAAACCTTTATTACCAACTTAGACAAATTTTATAAAGTTAGACCGTGTTAGTGATTAGGGAATGTTACGGGGTTCATTTCTGAAAACCGTCAAATGGGACGAAATTGATTTTTATTGGCGACTTCGATAATGATTCAGAAGTTTCTGTTCGGTTTGAATTAGAAATTCATTTTATATTGATAATAATAAACTTAAAAATTTAAAGAAGATAATTTTAAAAAATCGAAATTTAATTATAAATATCCCATGGTCTGACGGTATATTCATTTTTTTTTTCTAGTTTGGCGAACTCCCGTATCACTTAGTAAGATCTCGAAGATTCAAAGATCTTTATGAAAACGTCCTCTTCAATTACGAATGGCTACACGCCAAGCTATCGAGCTGCCCTCTACAGTCGCTTTTATCAGATTATGAAGATGCAGGCATGAACATTGAAGATAAGGATTCTAAAAGGTATTGGAAGTATTTATTAGCAAGAACTGACAGCTGAAAATGTGTTTTTCTTGTTATTAAGGTGCTCATTATTTAATTTGATGATCATATAAAAATATTTTTAGAGAGTTAATGTTGGTAGCTGACGCCCTTCGCTTGGGAGGCGCAGTTCTAGGCTTGTACCCCAACATGTTGGCCCCTCAACTCATAGGAAGACTTCTGCCGGAAGTAGCACCCAACCCGAATATAAAAATGTTACTTAACGATTGTGACATAAAAGGACCGGTACACTGCGCTCTTCTGCCATTATATCATTGTTTGCATACTCCAGGAGGTCCTTTGAAGGTAAAGTTACCATGTGAATACTCTTTACATAGTAGAGAGAACTTTGTCAATAATATAACACATTTTTATTACTTTTAGTACTCACTAGAAGGTCATCAATTCGCAGTATTTTCAGTATGTCTAACATCAGACTACAGGTATATAGTCTCCGTATCGAACAGATTTATAACATGGGATTTATCGACAAGTGACCTCACAAGAGACGTGAATCCAAACATCGAAGGAATTATGCAACATTTGGTACTAAGTCCTGATAATAAATGGGCTGCAGCGTATACAAATAATAACCAGGTTAGATTCATTATGTGTCCAAAAAATAATTATGTAAGTTATTACGGTTTTGAAGATACCGAATTTCACAAAATCATTGATAAATGTTAGTTAGGTAGGAAAGATACTGACTATAAGTTCATTAGACATTTTTGTATTGTTTTAGACAGTTCTACTAAACATGTTATCCAGTGAGTTCGTTTTAATAGATAACCCACTGGAAGAAGGCAACAATGTTATCGGAGTGTATTTACTAAACCACAACTTGTTTATCTACGGAACTCAAACTTGGGTGAAATATGATATGAGGGGAAATCGGGAGGAAGATTTTGCTGGACCTATGAAAACTGAAGAGTGGCCTATTTTATGTAAGAATGTTGTCAAAATTATAACCTTTATCCTTCCATATTTGAACATTTGTTTACTGGTTGCCTGACAATTATTTTTGGTATTTTTTATGCGTACATATTTTTCGCACAACGTACATTTTGATTTGTAGGATAAATTGTTATAAAAAAAATTTTTTTGTAAAATAAAAAAATCTTTTCGTGTTTCTCGATCGAATCTAAGCAAAAAGTGCCTCTTGTTATTTTTCCGTCCGATGTATAGTTTTTAAGTTAAAAGTCGTTAAACATTTCACAAATGCCATTTTTTGCCACTTTTCCAGATGCATAATTTTTGAGGAAATAAATATTTTCAAATTCTGCGCCCAGAAATTGATCGTTCAAGTGAAGAACTATAAGCTGGGATTAATCGCAATGCGGAAAGCATAAATTTAACGAGTACTGACGAAGGTAGGTGTCGAATAAGCGACTCTGCCGATTTGCATCGGGACATTATTTTCAGTCGCTTGGATATAACAGCTAAAAAAAATAAAATTACTTTATAACAATCTTTATGCATATAATTTTAGACAACTTTAAATAAAAATTAAATTCAATATAAGATGTGATTACTGAATGCGACTGATGTAATTTTTGGATTTGTTCAAGTAACACATGAACAATGAAGGCTATAAAAAATATACACATAAAAAACTTGAGAAACCTCAACGCCGATTCATATCACCACCCCGTCCAATCATTTGCCGTAGTGAAATCACACGCGTTTCGATCGCAGTCCCTTACAGACCAAGAAAATTGCCACAAAGAAATGAACACGCAAGACGCTCTAACAAAAAAATGGTTATAAAAAAGAACATATAGACAAGGCTCTTAAAAAGAAACGCTTGGTCTCGAAAAATCACGAAAATCAAGAGACTTCAAAGCTTTTGTTTCTTATGTCATAGGCACCAAAGACAAAATCTCAAAAGACACAACATTGAAACCATTTTCACCACAGACCGTAAAGTAAAGAATCTGCTACCAACACACCTAAAGAAAAAATCTCTCTAGAAAACCAGAGTAGGAAATGCCATACGGAGAATGCAGCTCATCTTATGTAGGCCAAATCAATCGTAAAATAAGCGCCAGAAGAGACGAACGACAAATACTGTCAAACAAAAAACAATTTCTTCTGCACTGGCCCAACACTTCTTAAACACAGGATATAAGATAAACTTATCAGGAACAAAAATGCTAGCGAGATGTGAAAACCTGTCCACAAAAGTTATAAGGAAGCCTTCGAAATTGCAAAGCGGTCCAACAACTTAAATATCAAAGATGGTAGCCGGCGATTGCCTAATACTTGGAAAAACCTGCTTACGAAATATCAACTAGTAGTAGGTAGTAAAGAAACGGATCACAACTCGGCAACATGACCCCAAACACTGGCAACAGGGCCGATGACACGCAGCAGGGCTCGCAACCTGATTGGCCAGAACCATCCAGCCAACGAACGCGCCCCACGTACACACGAGACCGACAGCATCCGAGTGGCAAGCGTCAGTTCGTATATATATATATATATATATATATATATATATATATATATATATATATATATATATATATATATATATATATATGTGTCAGCGGAGTTGCAGTCTTGTCTTGTATGGCTACGGTTTGAAGAAAAATCCTTTTTTGTAGTCAAGTTTTCGAGCATTCATTATGCTCTTCATCAGGACAATCTACAATTAATATATTAATTAACATTAAATTAACTAATTATATTTAAAGTAAACTTAATTTAAGTTGAAAACAGGGAAAAACATTACTCAAAAGAAAATTGAAAAATAATAGTTAATAATTATAAGTTACATTCTTGCTTAACAAAATGGAAGTGATCGACATGTGACAAGTTAAGGAATTTGGTTTTTTACATTTACATCATATTTATATTTATTAATTTTATTAACATGTCAACATGCGTGTTCTAAGCTTATGAACAAGTGTGATAAAGAAAACTTATAGAACTGGTATGAAACGAAAAAGAGGAGATGGAAAAATTAAAATATGAGAAGAGTATCAAATAAGGATAGATCTATTGTTTATTTTGTGAGTCAGAGTGAGAACGGAGTAACGAGTTAAGAATAGGTGCCGGACATGCATGTCTTCATCGCACCTACGGGATAGTGAGAAAGGGTAATAACCTTAATAATCAATATTATTAATTTACGCATTTATTGCTTTACTTATCTTTTGACTTTATATAATTATTATTCATCGGGGACGGGACAACCCATCAATGATAGAAATTTTTCTTTTCGTAATTCTATAACTAATATTTTGTCACTACCCTGTAGGTACGATGAAGATATGCATGTCCAGCACCTATTCTTAACTTGTTACTTCGTTCTCATTCTGACTCATATAATAAACAATAGATCGATACTTATTTGACACTTTTCTCATATTTTTTCATCTCCTCTTTTTTCGTTTTATACAAATTCTATAAATATATATTTTTCACACTTGTTCATAAGCTTAGCTTAGGGGACACGCATGTCCTATATATATATATATATATATATATATATATATATATATATATATATATATATATATATATATATATATATAATGTATATAAATTTTCGTGTGTTTTTAGTTATGGAATGGGACAACAAATCAGAATACAGAATAGTATTTTGGAAAAACGATTTAGATGATGACAGAATGAAATTATACGATCGAAAAAACGAAGGAGAGTACGAGTTACTGGATTACCATAGGTAAAACAATTTATTTTAAGGAAGATCGACCTTTGATTAATTTTTTCAAGTTAGTCTCCTTAAAAATTCCCAGAAAATCTATTTTTTTATTCGTCGCTTTTGCAATTACGTGTATCACTTTTATAATATGGAGATAGCAGTTTATATTTTGGGAATTGGCAACACTGCGTTGCTAAGTGACTTATTGTAAAATTTTACGTTTCTATGAACGGTACTCAGAACATTTTGACATATGGACGCTAGTTGTGTTGTTTACGGTAACTTCAAAATTTAATTTTTTTAACATTTCTGTGATATTACCTGTCATAAATTTCGACGTGGTTTATCTCAACAAGAGTGCATCGATGAATTCAATTCTTTACATGGCAATCAAGCACCTAGGAAAGCCACACATATCGCTGGTTTAGTGGACTCAATCGCCTCCGTCGTTCGCTCATGGACGAGTCGCGTGAAAGTATTCTAAAATTAGTTGTGAGCAAAACATCGATACTGTGCTGGAACTGATAGTGCAAGATTATCATGTCCCATAACGTGAAATTGGATCCATGACAATGCGAACTTATCGGATCAAACCAGCGATTTGATGGGTCTTCCGCCGTAAGGCCCTGATTCGCCATCCAATGATTTCTTTTTGTTCCTGAACATAAAGAAAAACTACGTGGGCGACAATTTTCGACGCGAGAAGAGGCGGTGGATACGTTCAAAAATTATTGGAACCCGCCCACATTTAAGAAGAATCTTTAATATACTTTTATAACGTCTTGTGTTGCTTAATTATGAATAGATCGACAACTTTTTCTTCTCCGAAAACTGTCGTTATCGGTTTATTAGCTTTTCAATTTTTTCCGTAAAACGTCGGTTTCCCGTCGTAAGCGTTAGATTATTGAACAAAAAGCATGAAAAAAATTCTCTGACAAAAATTGTGGTTTATAAAGGGTGTCCATCACTCTCAACATGACGATATGATAAATTTTGGAGATTTAGTGTAACAAGCTAATTTTTTCAGAATCGTTTAATAAAAATATATAACGACATTGTCCAATAAAATACATTTTTCAGTCCGAATCATTGAAATCGTCGTTCCCATGACAGCACGGTATTTATTAATAACATGTTTTTTTTTTATAGTTTTTTGGTTTTGGAAAAGGCAAAAGAAAATGATTAACGAATTGTCCGACAAAAAAACGTTACTTTTTTCCATTAAAAATAAAAAAAAAAACGATGTTATAAATTTAACATAAATACCACAATGCGCGCGCGCACGTACACGTTTTACAAGTCACCAGCTGTTCAATCAGAGGAGTACACCTTAAAAGTTGAAATTCAAATGCATTTTGAAAAATTTATTGGCACAGAAAAATAATTGTAATGGTATGACAATTACAGATAGTTTAATAAAATAAGACTCCATTATTTAAACAATTTTTGTGTAAAGAAAAAATTACCTACAATTGAAACTTTTTTAACGCATCAAAATTCAAATGTATTCTAAAAGTTTTAACTGTTATTTTTTTACATGAACATCGTTTAACTGGTGGAACATTATTTTATTCAATTATATATAATTGTTACATCATAAAAATTATACATGTATATATATATATATATATATATATATATATATATATATATATATATATATATATATATATATATATATACAGCATAATGTGGATATAACCAATGCTAATCTCACATGGCGGAAGCCGTGAAACCCGTATAAATATATATAAGCCATCCGACGAGAGGTCGGCGAAGCCGCGTTCAGTGTTGCATGCTTCCTTCCGATCTGTCCTTTGCACAGCCAGGTGCATGTCGGTACCCTGATGAGTCTAGTGAGAGACGAAACATGTACCTCTGCCGTACCACTGTGGCAAGGAGGGTAAGCTTTGACTTTCTTCTCGGTATGGTGGTACAGGTAGGCCACCATCTCGATGGTGGTGGAATAGGATGAATTGTGTTTTATTACAATTTATTCTAACTGTGCAACCTCTAACACAGAAAGGATATGATGGAGAGAAGTTTGCATTTACTGTTTCGCATTTTACTTCACTTACATACATACATACATATATATATATATATATATATATATATATATATATATATATATATATAGATAAATATACACTGTAAATAAAATAATCACTTACATGATATATGTACGCTGTCGCGCACACCCAAAAACAATATTTTTTGTCGGACAGAAGTTTTTAAACTAATATTTTTGTCGGACAGAGGTTTTTAAACTAATATTTTTGTCGGACAGAGGTTTTTAAACTAATATTTTTGTCGGACAGAGGTTTTAAACTAATATTTTTGTCGGTCACTTCGATGACAGATAGATAAGCTCAAAATTTTTTTTTTCCGACAAATATTAATAAATATCGTGCTCTCATGAGTGCGACGACTTCAATGCGCCGGACTGGAAAATAGGAAAATGTATTTTGTCGGACAATGTCATTGGTGGCTTTTAAATATTGTTATCAAACAATTCTGAAAAAATTAGCTTGTTATCAGTAAATCTCTAAAATTCATCATATCGTCATGTTGAAATTGGTGGATACCATCTATAAATCGCAATTTTTGTCCAAAATTTTTTCTTTTCACGCGTTTTGTTCAATAATCTAACGCCTACAATTGGAAAAAAATCATATTTATAAATTTTCTTACGACGGGGAACCGAGGTGTTACGGAAAAAATTGGAAAGCGAATAAACCGATTACAAGAGTTTTCGCATAGGAAAAAGTTTCCAATCTACTCATAATTAAGCCACAAAAGAAGTTCCAAAAGTATATTGATTCTTCTTATACGTGGGCGGGCTCCATGAGTGGTTCAAACGCATGCAGAAGTGTATTTATCATCGTGAATAATATTTTTAAAAACAATAATACCATTCTCAATGGTAAATATTTATTTTTCTTTGTTATCTCCGAAATATAAACAGCTACCCGTAACTAATAAAAATGAAATGCTTATCTCAACAGCCTTTAAATTGTTGATTTTTAATTGTTACAATTTAACAAATATATTTGGAATATTTTTTCCCATTTTATGGTAAGATTTTAATTTTGTTAAATTTAATTTGCTCATTTAACGTTTCAAATCTTGTTTCAAAACTTTCATTTGTTTCGAACAACAAATAACACTTTTTTGCTTTATTTGA
This sequence comes from Diaprepes abbreviatus, assembly GCA_034092305.1. Taxonomy (NCBI): domain Eukaryota; kingdom Metazoa; phylum Arthropoda; class Insecta; order Coleoptera; family Curculionidae; genus Diaprepes; species Diaprepes abbreviatus. The sequence continues at coordinate 8,312,702 of JASJET010000194.1, read as the reverse complement.
AAGGATCTTTACGGTTAAAATAATATTTTCTACGTTTCATTCAACTAGTATCATTTAACATTTTTGTTGTTCTATTGAAAGCCTAAAAACCATTGCTTGTATTCAATAGAAAATAACTGGTTAACTGAACCATTTTCTTTTTTCAGTATAGTAGTAGTAAACTTTCTCAAAGATGCATCTAATTTACAAACATATTTGTGAGTTTAAATATTGCAGATGGCTTATTAAAGTTAATAAAATTATCTTTTCACAAGAGAGAAATTTAAAATACATATTTGGTAACACTCTGTACAAAAAACGACCAACTGACTCTAATGATACTGTTTAAATTTAATATTTAGCGCGATGGTTTTAACAAAAGACAAATCTATATTGTACACATGTACAACTGAAAATCTCTACTCTATCTCAAAGTACATCAGAAACACTGAAAGCAAAACGTGGGAAAAAGAATGTGATCTGCCAAGGAGTGACAACGACGACAGTGAAGCCATGTTACAACTAAAGTTGGACAAACATGACAAAGTATTATTTGGTAAGAACAATGGGACACTGAATTACAAAAATTTAAACACTTTCTTTGAAGACAGTAATTTACTCAACAAATTAGAACAATATCACAAGTAATACCAGCTTTAAAATACAGGACGTCTCACAGTGATCGTCCATTAGAATATCTCGGGAATTAATGCGATTTGAATCCTGCAAATTTGTATAATGGGGTTTTTGGTGACGCTTTCTTTAAATGAAGTAACAGCGATCTTGTGTGACTTTCGGTTATACCGGAAATTGTCTGAAACTTACTTAAACGGATCATCCGGTATGTTATATATTTTTTGCATTCCTTTCTTTATTTCCGATAACTTTTACTGCAAGTTTTTTTGCCCTACTCCAGCCGTTCTTGAGAAAAAAAAATATTTTCTCCAAATTTTGACCTTTATAGTCTTGGAGCCCGCCCACATATAAGAAGAATCATTAATATACTTTTATAACTTCTTGTATGGCTTAATTACGAGTATTTTTCCTATGCGAAAACTCTCGTAATCGGTTTATTCGCTTTCCTATTTTTTCCGTAACACGTCGGTTTCCCGTCGTAAGAAAATTTATAAATATAAATTTTTTCTAATTGGCGTTAGATTATTGAACAAAAAGCGAGGAAAAATAACTGTCCGACAAAAATTGAAGTTTATAAAAGGTGGCCACCACTCTCAACATGACGATACGATGAATTTTGGAGATTTACTGATAACAAGCAAATTTTTTCAGAATTGTTTGATAAAAATGTATAAAAGCCACCAATGACATTGTCCGACAAAATACATTTTCCGATTATCCACTCCGACGCATTAAAGTCGTCGCTCCCATGACAGCACGGAATTTATTAATAAAATTTTATAAGTTTCGGACAACTTCCGGTATAACCGGAAGTCGTACAAGATCGCTGTTATTTCATCTAAAGAAAACGTCACAGAGAAAATCCAATTATACAAATTTGCAGGATTCAAATCGCATCACTTCCCGAGAATTTAACGGACGGTCACCAAGAGACACCCTGTATAGTGTAAATAAATGGCAATTTAACTATTTTGGAATTTACATTTTAGGCACCACCAGTAACGGTTTTGTCATTTGGGACTTCAATGAAGAAAACTGTATCGATAATAATGATGCCGTAACACTAACACTACCGTATGGAACTCGAAACATAACCACAAAGATGTTGCAATCCAATTCGATAATGTTAAGCGGACATAAAAACTATGCTATAGCTGGAGTAAGGTAAATAAAAACTTTAATACTCTCTACAAAAATTGGTATGGTTAACTTAACTTCACTAACCTATATATAGCCCAAAATATTAAAAATAGAATCACAAAATTTTGCGAAAAAGTTGGCACACCATGTAGATACCCATTTAGAAAAAAATTTTCAAAATTTGCACTCCAAAAGGATTAAAAGGGGTAAATTGTCATTCAATAAATATATCGATCATAACCATATCTAAAAACTAATTTCCTGATTTTTCCACATTAGCATTTTAAAAGAGGAAAAAGGGCTAAGACATCGACTTTATAATTGCCCATTACAAAGCAATTTTTTCTGCGAGAAATCAAGATAAGAACATAATATTTGGCTTCACATATTCTGGATATAATTATTTAGAAAATAATGACTAGATTTTTAGAAATTTCTTGTTATAAGGATGAAAAGCGTTAAAATGTGATTTTACTATTTTACCCTATCACACACAATCAATAGAAGCAGAATAATAGCGAAAAAAGCAAATTAGTAATTGCGAAGTAATGTATTAGCCTCCCAAAAGCGTTCCTTATTACCCCCTCTACTCTTCCTTTTTCTTTCTTTAGGTAGCTTGACACAAAAATATCGGCAATTTCAGGTATAACAATAATAATAATAGTATATGAACGGATTAAAATTAATAAATATAATCCATTTCAAAAAAGCAAACACAGTTAAAAACAGAAACAAAATTAAGGAACTTACAAATTAAAAAAATGCGTAAAAGTGATTCAAAAAACAAGTAATGACAGTTGACAATAGTAACTAATTTCTCAAGAAATGCACTATTTTTAATGTAAAGACGTTAAATGGCAAACACAAAATATCAATCTCGGTAGGGACTAAATTAATGTCCCTACACATACGAGAAATAGGACCGTTAATACCATAATTTGTTCATTTATACATCACCTCAAACAAACTATGAGCTCTCATAGCCGTTTGAGGAACCGATAATCCAATATTGTTCAGGAGTATCAATGCAAGAGTTAACAATTTTATAAAGTAGGACGAGGTCAAGATATATGCGCCTCATACACAATGGTAGCAACCTCAAAGCATCGGCAATATCATTATATACAGCCGCGCTCGGCTATAAAACTTAAAAACTTTCTTTGTACCCTTTCTACTTTTTCTTTGAATGTGAAATAATGTGGTGACCCAACTTGGAATGCATATTCTAAGACTGATCGGACTGCAAAGCATTCACTATAAACCAGTCCAATCTATTACAACCCATAAGCATTCTCTTCACTAACCCGAGCAACTTTAAACCTCTGTTCACCATATTACTGATATGCATGACAAAGCGAAGAGCCCTATAAAATGTAACCCCCAGATCCTTTACATATTCAACATGATTAATCAAGTTATTATCAAGAATGTAATCAAAAGATATCCAATCCCTTTTACGATAATTGGAGCATTTATTAATATTAAGGTGCATAAAATTTGATTTACACCAATCAGAGAACCGAGCTAGATCCCGCTGAATCCCTCATAGTCGTCTCTACCCCTGACAAACCGAAATATCTTTAAATCATCTGCATAAAGGATACAACTACTGAAAGTTATGGCTTCCTCAATATCATCAATAAAGAAATTAAAAAGAAGCGGAGCGAAGTGAGCACCTTAAAGAATGCCAGAGGTAAAATGTATATCAGATGACTCATAGTTGTTAATTTTTACTCGTAATCTGTTAGACAGGTAACTATTTATCGATTGTAGAAATGATGCTCAAGCCTTCTAACTTGTACAAAAGAAGTTGATGGTTAACCTTGTAGAAAGCCTTGGAGATATCAGTGCAAATAGCATCTACCTGATACCTCTCCTCCAAATCCCCCACCAAGTACTGCTCATAAACAAGCAGATTAGTAATAGCTGATCGACCTGCCATAAGTCATAAAGCCATGCTGGGAAGTTCCTATCAATTTCGAAATTCCACGATAATTTTTGACGTTAGCTCTATCTCCATTCTTGCGGATTTGCATAATGTAAGTAGCTTTCCATACTTTTGGAAAAGAACCGGTTGATAAAGAGATATTAAAAATACAAGCCAACACTGCAGCCAAAATGCCATGACAATTCTTAACAAATATGACTGGTACTCAATTTGTTATTCAAGTGATCTATCGCATTAAACACGTCCACCGGCCCAATTTGAAGGAAAGTAAAAATACGGATCTCACAATGTTTCTGCGTGTACACTGTGGAGAAGAAAGTTCTAATGAGCTCTGCTATAACGGTTGAGTCTTCGGCTTTAACATTATTATGTGACATAATACTAGGAAGAGAAAATTTCATATTCTTAGCATTAACCTATCTCCAGGAAATCCTACTATTAAACTTTGTAGTCTTCAGTGCTAGATATATGGTTTTGACAATTGTATTTATATGTGTATTTACATAACTTACCTAACTCTGAAAATAGAATGTATTCAGAATTGGAAATTTTATATTGTTTATGGCCTTTCTTTTTTTCTAAAATCAGAGACTTCAATTCTGGACTGAACCATGCACCGTAAACTACCTAAAAGCACTTACATGCACCCCTGAGGGCTTAAGAACTAATGATTTTTATTGACTAGATGTAGATTATTATTTGGGTCTTCTTTGTTAAAATCCCCGGCGGTCTAGAGACCGGCGAAGTCGCGACGAGTAACTGCTGGTTTATAAAAAACAAAAAACAACAGTTTAAAATATAATCTCCAGTGCTTTCCTATAAAAAATAAATAATATAATGATTGTGTGTAACTTAATATTTTGAATAAAACAATTATTAAAGTCAATTGTACAATCCAAGTATTTCAATATTATTTTTTACAGGAAAAATCTCTATGTGTGGAGTATTCAAACAAAAAAGCTAGTTAAAATTCTGGATGCTCATTTTGGCAGAATAATTCAACTCGAAGCATTGACGGTAGGTAACTGGAACAGCATAGTAACGTCATCTATTGACAGAACCGTCAAAGTATGGAATATTAATAATATTTTTGAACAAGTTCATGTAATCGATCGTCATGAATTACAAGTCGACGCAATAAGGTAAGTAATAAAACTAAGTAATAGCACACTAACAAAAGGATTATACAGTGAGCTTACAAAACTTGCGCAAATTCACAATTATATGGAATATTATTTATTTCAAAAAATGTTTTTTATTCTCGCAACTTTTTAGTTTATCAGATAATTTAAGTTTAGCTGTCACAGTAACAAGAAACTGTGTTGGTGTGTGGGATCTGAGAATTGGAAAACTGATGGCCAAATTGGCTGACAGCCCGTTGGGTGCTATTGTCACCCATGCTATTATAACTCCAGATGGGAAGTAAGTAATGTCAATAATATACTTTAACGAAAAACAAAAACAAATTATTTCCTATTTTACTTTGCTTAAGTTTTCATTTTCATAAAATAATCTACATATAATTTCACTAATTTTTTGGAAATATTAGTCATCCTTATAGTATTGTGTGTAAAGTATTCTACTTATTTTTAGATATATTATCTCTGCAGAGACAGGCAACATTTTAATATGGCTACGCTTAACGCAGCAAGTAATTTTTAAAGACGAGCAACCTGGTATAAGGCAACTATCTTTAATAGATGAAGGAACAAAGATATTATCTATTTCAAAACCTAGTAATCCACCGGGAACTGATTATGTTAAAACTACAGGGACTGTGTGTGTTAGAGAAATTCCCAGTAAGAGTATAATATATATTTTATTTATTTATTTATTTATTCACAAACTCTACAGATTTTCCCATAACATATAACATATTTACAAGAACAGAATAATAACACCTAGATGATTAAACATCTGTATGTGCTAAAATGTGATTAAATATTATAACGAATATAAAGAAAGTTTGGTTTCATGTACAAAACAAAAAATAAAAAGATCTAAACTACATTAACCTACAAAAATATCTTTTCAAACTGATTCCACCTCAGAAAAACTAACTCTTTACTATGTGCTTTAAACTGTTTCACACTTCGCAAATTTTTAATCTCACTAGGCAATAAGTTGTATATCTTTGGTCCAATATAACTGATGTACCTTGGGTTAAGATTGTTATTACTAATGGGGATCTGTATGTGCATATCGGTTTTTATTCTTGTGTAATAATCGTGATCAATAAAAGTTTGTAAGTGTGGATGTCGATATATATAAACAGACAGATGAAACATAAATCGATCTTACATTTTGTATATTTTTATCGAAGAGGAAATGTGTGGGGTATAATTTATTTTTGTGAAAAATAATTTTTAATAGATATTTTGAATTAAATTTAATTTATATGAAACATTATTGTATAGTCCCCCTCACACTAAAATACCGTACCTTAAAATCGATTCAACCGAGGCTTTATAGAGTCCAGGGGCGGATCAAGCCTCTCTCTTTGGGAGGGGGGCGTGATATCACAAAAGTACAGTATGGCAAGAAAAACAAGTTGTCAACGGGAGGGGGGGGGGGGGGAGTGCAAGCAGCATACTCATTCCTAATATAAAAGGCAAAATGGGTTCTATTTTCCTGAACTCAAAGCACAAGCATACAGACTCCTATACTCTATTCAAGAACTAGAGAGAGTAATAAAACTATTACCGAAACCTCTAACATATCTGCTCCAGTGTCGCAGGTAACTGAGAACTGCCGTAAATCTAATTATATTTCATTATATTTAAATATATTTTATAAATTTACTGCAACATAGAATTTCTGATAGTTTAATTTAATTTCTGTCAGTGAGCAAAGTACAACTTACAGTTTTTTCTTAGTGATTTATCTTGTTTGCGCTTGTTTTTATATATTATTTGAGATTAGTGAGATACCCAAAAGATATGGCTTTCACCTCTATATTTATTCCAAAATCGTTAAACCAGAGATATCTATATCTAGATAATAATGTTAAAAGCTCTGTTGAGATATGTTCCAACATGACAGGAGTTGGAAAATCTACTATATACCGAATACTGAAGGAGAAAAAACGACTGGAATTGTTAGTACTCCCAAGCCACATTCGATCACAGGCAAACGAAAAACCTCGTTGGAAGAAGAAATGAAAACTGCAATTAAAGGGGTTGTATATACATTTTATTATGAAAAGCAGATCCCAACCATCTACAAAATTCTAACTAAAATCATTGAAGATCGCGATTTACCTGAAATTAAAAGAACTGATCTCTGGAAATTGCCCGGAGAACTTAATTTTTGCTGAAAAAACCAGATAGAAAATCTGTTCTTATAAATCGTCCGGAAACTGTCCGTTGGAGACGTAAATATCTCTCTCAAGTAAAAGGTAGAGTTGCTAGAAATAACACAATTAATAAAATTAGTAATTTAACTAAACTTTTGAAAGATTTTTTTGAATAAAGTTACTGCGGAAAATTGGGAAAAATTCATATAATAAAAGAATAAAACAAAATGTGAAAACTCGATCTCATAATCAGTGAGATAGAGGAACCAATTATAATTAATTTTAGCGAAGATAGTTTCATTGACTTTGATTAGGAATTAGATATGTAATGTTTACTAGTGTAAACACAATTTATTATTTAAATTTTTGTTTTTGTTGTATTTTATTGTTTAATGTTGTTTATATGTTTTTTTTATTTTTTTATATATTTTTATTTTAGTGTGTCCCACTCTTTAATTTTATATATATTTAATTCTAATTAGGCGTAAGTTTTTTATTATTTTATTATTGTGTTTGTGTCTTTTTCTTAAATGTGTAGAATTAACATGTTTATCTTATTTTTTTGGGGCTATCGTATTTCCATATATAAAAGTAAATTAAATTAAGATATCAGTACAATAGAAATAAAAATAAGTAGGTCTAATTTTAATTACAACATAAAAAAAAAGTAATTACATTAGAATCCCTTTTTAGTGTTTAATTGTAATTCTGCAGATGGTTTAAGAAATAAATAAACTGAAACGTCAAATACCCTAAAAATGTTTTTAATTAATAATAAAATGACCGATAGCCCCAAAAATATTTTATTATATGGACGAATTTATTTTTTTATATATGTTTAACTTTTTGTATTTTTGACAATGGATATTTTGAAAGTATTTAAATTATAACTTAGAATTTTTTGAGAGAATAATCCTACGTTTTAGTCTATTATTATAGACCGCTATTTTTGATTATAAAATTTCTAACCCATTCCTATGAAAAATATATGTGTCTAACAAATTTTGCTAAAAACACCGGACTAAAGAACACAGGTAGTTTGCGAAGAGAAAAAGGGTAAAAAATGATTTATTACTCTCTCTAGTTCTTGAATAAACTATAGTATAAGAGGAAAAATCGGGTCCATTTTTCTAAACTCAAAGCTCTTGGGGGGGGGGGGGGGATCGCCCCCCACCGCCCCTCTCCCCCCCCTTGGATCCGCGCCTGTTATAGAACATAATCAAAGTTTTCCTGTCCAGAAAGTTCCTTAATAAATAAAATTTATGCACTAAGCCACGAACCTTTTTTGAAACATAGTCGACGTGTGGTTGCCATTTAAGGTAAGAATCGATTACAATACCTAGGTACTTGGTGTGTGGTGTCTCATTAATGACGTGATTATTAATCATAATGTTATTATATAAAGGTCTATTTGCCTTTGTCAGAGAGAAAGCTATATATGTTGTTTTTCCTAAGTTTAATGTTAATTTTTGGGTTTGTAACCAGTTTTTTATATTTGATAAATTTATTATAGCTTTATTTTTTACACTTTCCCATGCATCCCCAGAAATGACCATTGCTGTATCATCTGCATAAGAAACCATCAGCCCCTCTGTTTTTAAATTAAGCAAAGAATTAATATATAGAATAAAAAGTATCCAGCTCAAAACAGTTCCCTGGGGAACACCAACTTTTACAAATTTTTTGCCACTCAAAATATAGCTAACTTTAACCATTTGTACACGTTCTGAAAGATAATTTTAAAACATTTTATAAGTCATCCCCTAATGCCATAATTGTGCAAAATTGTAAGTAGTTTGTCGTGAGGCACAGTATCAAACGCCTTAGCCAAACCAAAAAGACTGTTAAATATTTTTTATTTAAATTAAAATTATTGACAACATCCGTTATTAACGTATGCATGGCGTCGGTAGTACTACACCCCTCGAGAAATCCGAACTGATTCTCAGACAAAATTTGAAATCGTTTTATAAAAGTCATCACTCTATTCTTAACGCACTTTTCAAAATGCTTTGCAAAGTTAGTAATGAGGCTTATTGGCCGATAATTGCCAATAACACTCCTTAAACCGGATTTATATACGGGAGTAATTATTGATGTTTTAAATTGAGATAGCACAATTCCTTTTTCAAATATTAAATTATAAATATGTAACAAAGGCGTCAATAGTTCTAGATGTGTCTGTTTTATGATACTTGCTTTTATACCATCATAACCTGCTGTGCTTTAATTTTTTTAGAGACCCAATATAATTTATTATTCATTTTTTGCAAGTGGATGAAAAAAGAGTGTAGCATTCACAGGTGGATCAATATGGCATTCCTGCTGCGGTGGGGGAATTGCCCGTTCCATCTCAACCCCTATAGTAGTTGTTACAGAAATTAGCCATTTCAAGATAACTGTTGAAACGTACGCCAGATATGTTATGGATAAAGCAGAGTATATTAAGTGTATTATTATAAACTTATTTTCTCTAAAAAAATTATTGTCACTAGGATAATTATCTATTCTGTCATGACAGAGCCAACTGATTTTTAAGTCAGTGACAACTAAGAAATTTTTTAGCTAAACTTTCTAAAAAGAAAATTATAAAACTCTTAAACTTAATTTCTAGGTGGTGAAATGGTTTACACCTTCGAGTACCCTGTGCGAAGCATAACTGGAGTACCTTTCAGACCTGCGGTAGTCACCTCAGATAATCAACACCTAATTATGTGTGCAGCTGATAAAACAAACAGGGACTGCGTTATAGTCTATAATGCTCAGAATGGAAGCTTAGTACATAGAATATCATTAAAAATGTGTGGAATAAAGGTAAATTTAAATAATTCAGTATGTTATCTATTTTTTCTGAAAAGTGGTTGATTAACAGACTTCAAAAAAAAATGAGATGGTTGTAATATCTCCAAAAGTGACTCAGCCAACCTATCATAAATGTAATCCATAAAAAACATTGATCTCATACATATTAACACTTCAGAGATAATAATATTGCTATCCCATTTTTGTACACCCTGTACATATAGTTCAAAAAAAGTGTTAATATATAATTATTAAATTAACTGCAATAGTTAATTTATTTTTTACTTTTTAATGTGATTTTTTTGAGGTCGGTTTAATTTAAAACTAAAAATTACTTTTATTTCAGGATATTGCAGGTTTAGTGGCTATGCCCCATAAAGGACATCTTATAGCAGTCATGACGACTGATAAAGGAGCTATTATTGACATCAGAAACAAGAAGCACCTAAGATCCATACCAAAATGGGGTGGTAGTGTCACTAAAGATGGAAAAAATGGACTGTATGCCCCACAAAGGTAAAAACCTACCTAAATTGAATTATTCAACTTTTAAAAATATATTTTTATTTTTTCAATTTAAACTTAAATTATTGTAACTACATAGAGAAAATTTTGCTAATTCATTATGAAAGTAAGTATAAATTTATTTCCAGAGGTGGATTAGAATTAATAGAACTTAAAAAAGGAACAACGGTGAAGACCTATATCCCCAAAGTGGCAGAAGGTGTTTTCACAATTATCTGTTTATTCAATAAAACTGACGAATATGTTCTATATTACCACAGCGGTAAAAAAACTATTAGGGTATTTAGGTAAGAAGAAAATAACTTATTTTATTTTTGTAAGTTTTATTTGGTTATTTGCTATCTAACTTATTCTTTTCTATCAAATACAATACCTTACAAATTTAACTTCCCAAATTTGAATTATCTTTCAATATTTAAGTAAAACTGGAAGTACCAAATACTGCTCTACCTTATTGCATTATTAATACAAAAATTCCACAGATTATTGTTCTGCGATCTCCAAAAGAGTTAAGAATTTTTTTTTGCCATTCTTTATAAATAAAATTTTAGGACAAATTTATCTATTTAGAATTAACTTACAGTTTACTAACTACTGGATATATAATACTAAATAAAGTATCGCTACACAATATATTATCACCATAAAAAACATTTTTAGGACTTCTGATGCAGAAATGGTGGCAAATTATAGAGTTCAAGCAGAACTCACAGCAATTGAAAGTACGCCCGATGGTAATGCACTAGTATTGGGCACTGTGGATGGGTGTGTATCAGTTTTAGCTATTCTTGATCCAGTCAAGAATGAGATGAACAACTACTTATCAGGAATGCCATCCAGGGATGAAGGGGTAGGTATTAATATATTTGTAAATGATGCTTGAAATGTCAAAATCACGCAAAATTTTAAGAATACTTCACAATCACTGTTGAAATAACCCAAAAGTCCCTGACTGTTACTAGTATATAGAAAAGTATTAGTATAGTAGGTGTTCAAAGATAAAATTTTGTTTTTAACGCCAAATAGCCTAGAGGTATTTTTTTAGCTTTAAATAGCTTGAATCAAGCTTAAATGACAAACAAGTACATGCTTTTTTATGTTAGGATCATACCGTTTAACAAAAAAAAATTTGAGGTGTCCCACCCCACAGTTAACCTTACTTTTTCAAAAAGTTAAATTTTCAAATTCCTTTATCAAAATATATAGTGGAGCAAGTTATATGTAAAACATGATATTAATATCCTTAAATAATCCATTTTTTGCAAATCACGCCAAAAAAAAAATACAACAAAATGAGTTACAAACCATACTTCTTTTAGATTAAACTTTTATCAACTTAGTTTTAAATTAAACCGCTTAAATACGTCTTTTTATAAATAAATAACTGCTAAAGCTATTACTTACCAAAAACTCACGATATTTTTCTTGAAAAATCACTTAAATTCATACACATTTCTTGTTTGAAAACAAATCGTGAATTATCTTCACAAACATGAGCAAAAGTGACAGCTGACAAGTGACTACAGTCACAAAGAAAATGGAAGCGTCTAAATAATAAAAATTAATTTTAAGTTAGCTGGTTATGGCTAGTTGCCACAAATAAACGAGTCAACCAGATAGTTTTGTTAAGTTATTTTGTTCATCCTTTAATTAACCGAACAACTTTCAAATTTAACAATTTAAAAATTATTTTAATTTTAACAATCATTAGTTTAATCATAATTTTTGCGTTTTTTAGTGGAAGAAAAGAGTAGAAAAAATGAAAGCCCATACAAGATTTAAGGCATTACAACATATTGCTAAACTTTCTACAAGTTTTGCTAATGAAAATACTAATTCTTCAACCGTTACAGAGAAAGCAGAAGAAAATGATAATGTTGAGGCTGAGGAAGAGACACCACATGAATCTGCGGAATAAAATATTCAGTAGTATTCATACCTTATATACTTATCTAAGTTTGAAAATTAAAGTCTCCTGCAATAATGAGTTATCGCAGATTTTTTCTCTTGAGTAAATTATAATTATCTGAATTATATTCTTCCTTGCTTATTGTGATATTAGTATTGTAGGAATAGTTTAAATAAAAAAATAAATGATTATGAGAACATACACATTTTTTATTTTGTACATTACAGGGACAAAATCCTATTGCTATAATAAAGCTCAGTACTTTCAAGATGTACATATATTGCAAAATAGTACACGGGCGTAGACAAATTTTTCCTGAAGGGAGCATTATTTTTCAATTAAAAACTGCCTACCTTCAAGTAAAGGCATTTTCTGAATTGAATTCATAGGAATATGACAAAAAAAAAGGTAAAAACAAATAGACCTGAGGGTGTTGGGGACAATGTAAAAACAAACTTCACATAAAATGTAACTGCAAAAAATAGGTTGGGGCCAAGAGGGAGGGGGGTCAAAATTGGCTAAAACAGGTTTTTTGAATCAACAAGCCAAGCAACACATTTTGGAAAAAAAGTTTCAAATAAAAGTTGTAAAAATTTTAAAAACCTACAATTTGAGCTTTATGTGATCATTTTTATTATTATGTTATTGCAAAAAGGTTAAAAAAAAACCTCAAAATCGGCCATTTTTTTGTATCAATTATTTGTTGCACAATTAACTTTTTTGCACTTTTTGCTTTTAAAGGGAAGCTCTCGTCTTTCTGAATAAAATAATATTTTATAATAGTAAATCGGATAATTTTTGACCTCCATAAAGGTTCTGTCTCTTCGTGAATGCCTAAACTTTCATATCTTGTTAGAGGCAAATGAAAAAATTAATTTTCAATCCCTTAAATATCGCTTTAAAAAAGGTTTTTTTTATAAAGAAATAAAGCTCTCGCATGCACGAGGAAACTGAACTCGCAGCTTCAAATCAGCTGCCCTCGGAAAAATTCGCAGTATTTCAGCAACGGACGAACCAATTTCGGCGTCTTTTTTTTAATCTGGGGTAGTTCGAAAAATTATGAATATGAGATACCCCCTTTTTTAGAGCAATATTATGGGGTTAAAAATTAATTTTTTTCATTTGCCCCTAACAAGATATAAAAATTTAGGCCTCCACGAAGAGATTGAGCCTTTGTGGAGGTCAAAATGTTCACCCAAAAAAAAGTTATGCAATTAACATTTTGTATTTTGGGATAAACAAATAGTAATATCTCAGCAACAAATTTTATCTGATTTATTATTACAAAACATCATTTTGTTCAAAATGACGAGAGCTTCCCTTTAAAATAAAAAAAAAAGTGCAAAATAAGTTAATTTAGAATAAATAATTGATATGCAAAAAATGGCTAATTTTAAGGGTTTTTTGTCATTATTGCAAAAACAAATTAACGAATATGAGCACACGAAAACTCAAATTGTAGATTTTTAAAATATCTACAACTTTTATTTAAAATTTTATTTTCCAATATGCGTTCCTTGGTTTGTAGATTCAAAAAACCTGTTTTAGCCAACTTTGACCTCCCCCTCTTGGTCCCTACCTATTTTTTGCTGTTACATTTTATGTACAGTTTGTTCTTAGATTATCTCCAACACTCCTGGACAGGTCTCATCCATCTCGGAATTTACGTCAATAACACACTATGGTATGGCTTAAAACTGATAACTGCTAGTTGGAGAGATAGACATCAAAACCTACAAAATTGGGTGTTATAATTTTCTAAAGTAAGTATGACAAACAAGTCCAGGAAACGGAAGTTTCCAATGGGATAGTCATTCGGCACTGCATCGGTCCATATACCATAAAACATGATTTTATTTACTAAATAAACAACTTGAAAAAACTGAGCCTAAATGAAAAAAATACATACAATATTTATAGAGCTGACATTTATTTGTTTTTGCTACTTCTCAAAGCGTAAAAATATAAAATGCAAAATATTTGAGGAGGTGAATCAAAACAAGAAGAAACATGTGTAGTTTAAACTGAAATATTCTGTATACCTTTATAGTCAAAGTAATGAATAACTACAGATATGAAGTATGACATTAGTGACAGGCCAGAGTGGTTGGACTTAAAATTTACTTCATCATTTATACTTATAAGCTGTGTTCTCCTAACTGACATATCGACGTTCAACGCAGGCTCAGGGACGGACTGGCCAAACGGGAAAATGCTCCGAGCAGTACTTTTGGTTCTTTTAAAAGAAAGTATTCTTATAAAACTGTTTGCTAAATTAAATACAAGATTCTCGCATTGGCCGGAGTCGGGATGTATATATTTTCTAGAATTTTTAAATATTGAGCTGTTGGCATCCTCACAGATTAAAGCGAAAACTACCGTAAAATTTTTGCAACTTTTAAAATACAATATTTTTCTCTTACTCGCCTGAATGTATATATTCTAGGATTTTGAAATATTGAACTATTGGGGTCCCGAAATATACGGACTCATCTAGAGATCTGATATAAAAAAAGCTATTTTACTTTATTCAGTCGTTATACAAAATGTTTTTTTATATATTGAGGATATCTCATAAGTATTGACACACCACAAAGCTACAGTAGAACCCTTACGTAAAAATACTGCGATTTAAACAAACTTATCTTACCACCAACATTGAAAAAATGAAAATGTTTGAATTCAATTAACATTTTTGTTGTTAGTTGCAAAGAGCGCCATCTACGGTTTCACGCGTATCTTTATAAAACCTTTTTTTTTCAGTCTTAGAGTAATTAAAAAAAAAGCAATGTTTATCTGTATTTCAGAAAATCGGGAAATAAGCACCATGTATATGGCTACAGGCAGGGGCGGATCCAGGATTTGTTTCTGGGGGCACAAGTGGCAGATGGGCAAAAAGTGTTATCCAGAATTTTCTTCTGGGGGGGGGGGGGGACACAAGGGGCTACATACAACAATAACTGTAAGAAATAAACTTGCAATATTAATATAAACGTTTATTAGTATGAAAAGGACAGAAAAATTACATGTTTAATAAAGACATGTTTCCCTTTTAACCGCCTCTGGAGGGGGCACGTGCCCCCCTTAATTCGCCCTTGGCTACAGGTACTACAGTAAGGTGCTTCCAAGCTACGTTTGCACGTTTAGGTGTAGCTACCTTCCGAAATCAGCATGCTTAGAACATTGAATATTCCCACTTAATAATGCTACATTTAAGATGACTTTAAAATTAACATTTGGTGTGGAATACAACGGAACGGTGTGGATAACTATGTTTTAGAAACAT
Organism: Diaprepes abbreviatus; assembly: GCA_034092305.1. NCBI lineage: Eukaryota > Metazoa > Arthropoda > Insecta > Coleoptera > Curculionidae > Diaprepes > Diaprepes abbreviatus. The sequence goes on along the minus strand of JASJET010000194.1, from coordinate 8,297,182 downwards.
ACGAGTTACTTGCTAATTTTCTCCAATAAATAAATAAATAAATAAATATATATATATATATATATATATATATATATATATATATATATATATATATATATATATATATATATATAAACTTTTCATATGGTCCCGGTCTGTATATAATTTTCTTTTTCAAAACAGATAATATATCAGCCTATAACGATACTTGCCATATTTGGGAATTGCTATGTTAAATTTTTTTTTTAATCTACGGACAATATACTTTTTTTTAGAATTTTTATGATTAAGTCCTTGCTATCTAGAAAAAATATTTAGTTGCTTTAAATTGCAGTACCTACATACAATAAAAAATAAATACCAAAAATATTACATCACTATTTTGGATATTTTCAATGGACAAAATCTTTACATTTTCATATCGTCACCTCCTCAAATTTTTTACATTATTTTTAACACCCTGTAAAAGTATATATTATTGATTATCTTTTAGTTTTAGTAAAGCAGGGATTTTACAACTAAAGGAAGTGATTTTATTGCAAGGGTCTTACAACAAAAAATATATTGTATAAACGTTTTGTATCAAAGTATTATCAGAGTATGGAGAACGGAGCTTTTTTCATTAAAAAATATGTTCTTTTATATTATAGGGTACAGGTTGACACAACACTTATTAAATCTTCGCAGACAGTTCACAGACTGTTACAAACGGCGAAGAAATACATACAATTTCTGAGGCTAGAAAAGGTCGGCAAGCATATATAGTTTCTTTATACATCAATATGGTTTAAGCTTTATTTCTTTTTAATGAAGAATCGCTTATCATTGTTAATTAATTAAATTTTCCATCAAACAGCGTTATAAAAGACATATTTTTAATACAGATGATTATAGCTTAGCTTTCAGATTCATACAGATTCATACAGACCACGGCATTTTTGGAGACATTCCAGAATCAGCCTCTCGGGCGCTGCTTTAAAATTTATTAGTATACAATGAAGAAGTAAAGTTTGCAATAATTCATTATTTAAAAAATGCTGGGTTTTTTGAAAAATTGTTGTAACACGCCGACTTTGTTGCTTTGGCACGATTTTTTTCCAATATATTAAACTTTACAGGGTGAGTCGAAAGAAACTGTGCTATAATCAATTTGGATTTTTTCAAATAGTGCATTTTTAGATTCTCTGCAAAATTCTAAACATGTAACTGTTTTCGATTTATCGACAGTTGAAACTCGAAATGAAATACAATTATTATTTACTAGCATAACTAATTCTTTGTCCCATTTTGTAAAATTATCGCTTTAATTTTAATTTTAATTTTAATTGAAAATGAAACTTACTGAGGCACAGAGAATAGAAATTCTTATGATAATAGGATATGGTGATGGAGTAAGAACCCAAAAAGTGTGTCGATTATTTTAAGAAAAATATTCTAATTTTCAGCTAATTTCACAACTGACAGTGAGTAAGATTGAACAGAAATTTCGTCGACTTGGTCATGTTTGAGATGCCTCAGGAAGAGGTAGACCAGCAACTAGTGATCACAAAACAGTAGACGTATTATTAACTCTTCAAGATAATCAACTGTAAGGAAATAGCTACGAACTTGGATATTGCTAAAACAACGGTATTAAATATACTGCATCTAATAAGTACCATCCTTTCAAAATGCAAGCCGTTCAAGAATCTTATGAAGATGATTATGACAAGAGTTTTCAATTTTCTGAATTGACAAGAAATGTGTTTTTCGGATCGCATTTTTATTAAAAACACTGGAGGAATCCATATTTTTCTTAATGGTGATGTTAAAACACCAAATTATTCGTATTAGTCGGATATAAACCCAAATTGGATGAGAGAGGAACACAGTATAGACAAAAAGTAAATGTGTGGGCTGGAATCGTGAGGTCAATCTTTTTTAATGAAAATTTAACTGGTGAAAGATCTTATTCATGCTCTTTCGACGTTGTTTCTTGACGAAGAGAATCCCGATATAGCCATCAAAATATCTGGTTTCAACAAGACGGTGCCACGCCACGTTACGCCGAGGTGTCCAGACTTAAACCCCATTGACTTTTTTTTTTGTGGAGTTACCTTAAAGGTAAAGTCGATTGAAAAATTGGGGGCCACTATTTAACAAATCAAAGTTGATTATAGCACACTTCTCTCGAGTCACCCTGTATGATTTAACACATTGGAAAAAATTTTGGACCAAAAAAAAAACAAAATTTTTACTACCTAAAACTGGTTATAATACTGAATTTTGGACAATAATACTAAAAGTATTTGTGCGATTCAATTTTCTTTTGTTGACAGGATTTATACATGGAGATATAATAGTCTGTATTATCCACAGGAACATGACTTAAACAACGCTACCAGAACACGCAACTTGCACATTGTGTTAGTTGAAAAATGTTTGCGAAAGTACATCTATTCGATGCGAATAAGTCTTGATTTTCGGTATTCTGTATTGCAATTAGAATGAATAAATTGTAAAGTTTTAGTTGTCTTTTTAGTTTTTATACTTTCTTACATTGAAAAACTGTTTGGACGCCGAGTCAGACACTCGCATAATTAGGAGATTTTCCGATAAAATACGCCTTTTAGTTTTAGCCTGCGTAGAACAAATTTGAATGATATACTATTATATCAATTAATTAAACATTAACCAGCAAAAGGTGATACCCACCAACTATCTAAATCCTACTCACCTGGGACAGCAATCTAGTTTTTGAATTTGGCATTCTTTGTATCAGGGTAGTAAGAGGCAAGGTGATATTCTTTCACCGAAGCTCTTCAAAGCAGAAAAACACTAGGCCTACTCTGATTTGCCCTATGACCCCTTGATCTTACAACCCTCAAAACTCCATAACCACATAGCCCCATAAGCTTCTAAACCTCTATAATTGAAACCATCGCACTTGGATTATCTTTCTATACCTCCGTAATCATGTAGTCCCACAACCCCTCGACTCTAAAACACCAAGACCCCATAACCACATTCTAGAATTTGTCCAACTACAAATTTGAATACGCATCATATCTTATCTGCACAATGTCACGAATCATTCCAAAAACTGCATTAGCATGTCGTCGCTATCTAAAAACTCCATGAAACTCACAACTTTCTTTGAGCACACAATTCTGAGGTCACTAACTTTGTTCGTTCATGATTGTCTTCATGAAGTCATACCAAATAATACATAGTTTAATTTTAATAAATTTTTTAACAAGTTTTCGAACTTTGAACTACGAATGGCCGCAAAAATTAAAATTTTATTCGTAACTATGTATAATTTGGAATGATTTCATGAAGGCAATAATGAATTTACAAAGTAAGTACCCTCTCAATTATGCGCTCAAAGAAAGAAATGAGTTTTTCGATATTGACGACATGGTAATGCAGTTTTTCGAAGGAGTTGAGACTTTTTACAGATAAGACATGATGCGTCTTCAAATTTGTAATTGGGCATATTTTAGAATGGAGTTATGGGACTTTGGTGTTTTAGAGTCAAGACTACAGGTTTATGGAGGTATAGAAAGATAATCAAAGTGCGATGGTTTCAATTATAGAGGTTTAAAAGCTTATGTCATGGAGTTAATAGTCTATGAGGGTTTTAGGGCCAAACAGCACAATTAAAGCGATTGTTGAGATGAGACAAGTCGTATACACCATGTTATAAGATTGCTTCATCAGGTTTTTGGGTCATTTTGCTTATGGAGTCATAGAGAGAATTAAAATGCTTCTTAACCCATCAGAGCAGACAACAATTAGGTGTAACGAACTAAGAACACAGCTACGTAAATTGATCAAGAAAAAGAAAAAAGAACATGAGACAAAAAAATGACTTAACTTACAGACTGATTTTCAGAACGGCAAGACTAGGAGTTTCTACAAGGAAGTGGGGAGGCATAAAAAGGGATTCCGCCCAAGAAGTGCCACAATGCTAAAGCTTAACGATGGCACAATCACCGCCTCAACAGTGGAGGTACTGGACAGATGGAAGTGCTACTTTGATGAACTACTAAACGTGCCGACGCAGGAAGAACCTGAAGCTACAGTATTCGCTAGGGCAGAGGTTAATATCCCACCTCCATCAATGGAAGAGACCATTAGAGCCATTAAGAAGCTCAAAAATAACAGAACGGCAGGTCGAGATATCTTGGCAGAAAGTCTGAAACATGGAGGGAACGATCTAATCACACAAATACATAACCTCGTGAAACAAATTTGGAATCTAGAAATCATTCCTGATGAATGGAAAGAAGGGGTAATAATTCCACTCCACAAAAAAGGGGACCAAATGCAATGTAAAAATTACCGAGGTATTGCTTTACTAAGCCACGCCTATAAATTATTCTCCAACATTCTCCTTCAACGTCTCTCTCCGTATACCGAGGAGATTATCGGAGACTACCAATGTGGCTTTCGAAGCGGAAGATCAACAGTTGATCAGCTGTTCATTATCCGACAATTGCTAGAGAAATGTTGGGAATTTAACAAAAACTTACATACCTTGTTCATGGATTTCGAGCAAGCATATGACAGTGTTATTAGGATAAGGTTATGGGAAGCTATGGAAGAATTTGGAATCCCGCACAAGCTGATTAGACTGTGTAGAGCGTGCCTGGAGGGGGCAAAAAGCTGTGTCAAAATTGAAGGAGAGTGTAGCCAAATATTTTCTATCAACAGAGGATTAAAACAGGGAGATGCTTTGTCGCCAGTACTGTTTAACCTTGCACTGGAAAAAGCCGTAAGAACAGAATCAGTTGACGCGGAGGTTTTTGGGCCAAGTGGCCCTAAACTTATTTTGGCCTACGCGGATGATATGGGCGCGATAGGAGAAAGCACAGTCAGTGTGAAGGAAAACTTCATAAAGATAGAAAAAGAAGCTCAGAGAATAGGGCTCCGAATAAATGAAGGAAAGACCAAATACATGCATGTCTCCCGCAACCCCACCCGAGACAGAATCAGGCAGAACGTCACATTTGCGATACAAACCTTAATGAAGTCAAAATTTATCACTAGAAAGGCAAACACCGAAATTTATCGAACAATAATAGGACCAGTAGCAATCTACGCCAGTGAAACATGGACCCTGACAGTCCACGATACGGAGCTGCTAAGAAGGTTTGAAAGAAAAATCCTGCGCATAATATATGGCCCATACCGAGACCTTGAAACAGGCCGTCACAGAATGAGAAGCAACATAGAGCTTGCGCAAATATATCAAAGCCCTGACATAATTCAAGAAATAAAGTCCAGAAGAATATGAGGGGCAGATCATATACAAAGGAGTCAAAACGATCGACTAATAAAACGGGTATGGGAGGAAGCACCACAAGGAAAAAGATCACTGGGAAGACCTAGGCTTAGATAGAGAGATAACATCCACAAGGATCTAGCTATCCTTGAAGTTGACCAGCGAGAATGGAGGAAGCTGGCACAAGACCGTTCTAGGTGGAGGCAGATAGTCGAGGCAGTCAAGACCCACCCTGGGTTGTAGTGCTACGGAGTCAGTCAGTCAGTCATAGAGTTATGGAGTTTTTCAAAATGCCATTCAAATTTCAAAAGCCCTCGCTTATACGCAATTTAAGCCCATGAGACGTCTACGAAAGAAGGTATGGAACTTCTTAGAAAATTCTATTTCCTTATTTTTAACATGGAACGCCTATGATAGAAGGTTTAGAAATCGCCAGATTACTCCTTTTTCTTATTTTTATTACACCATCTAGTATGAAAATCCTTCTAGAAAGATGTGGAATATAATAGTATATAAAGGGTCCAGATCTGGCTTTCGGGGACAGTTTTATTTGAAACGTCGTTGAAATAATTTGAATTGTTTGACAAGTTGTCAGAATTGTGACAATAAAAGGTTATTAAATAATACAGTGTGTTTTAAGACCAACCGTCCGAAACCATATATGGAAATAAGTAGGAACAGCCGCTAAATTAACAAGAATAGCATTAGTATGGGCAATATATGGTAAGTTTCGTGATATACATATCCAGCATTCTAAAAGAGTTTGCGATCAGTGTATTTTATCGGTGCTCACGTATGGTGCAGAACCTCTAACGTTCACAAGATCATGAGTAACGAAACTTCAAACAATGCGACGAAAAATGGAAAGATATGGACCATAGACTTTATAAAGTATAAGCAGCAGGCCCTATAGAAGCGCGTTGGCTTTCGCTTAGAAAGAGACACAGTGAAATAGGTTATTAGTATTTTTCTTGCTATAGGCGGGGCTAAGAGTCGCGTATATGTGATAATCCTCTCGTCTGACGGCTACAACCAACCAAAAAAGGATATTTCTTAATGGAATAAGGGAGGAATTGCGCGTACGAGGCTCTAAGCTCCGCCTATAGAAAGATAAGTACTACTGGCTTATTTCTCTGTCTCTTTCTAAATGAGAGCCTACGGGTTTCTATAGGACATGTAGTATATATATCATTATACGTCTATGACTGGGACTAAGTATGAGAAATAGGGTTAGAAATGAAGAAATTCGCAGAACAGGCGTGGAATATATCATAAAACGTATTACCACAGCGAAGTGAACCTAGATTGATAAATAATCTTCTTGGATAGCGTCAGACAACAGATAGAAAAAGTCAAGAAAGACTTTCCACATGGTGGAGTGACAATGTCAAAATAATCTGTATGTGGATGACAGCTGGATAGAGAAAATTGAAGATATTTGGAGGAAATGAAGGCGGAGTGATGATGATGAAGATATTGTATCATTATTCCTTACTGCAAGATTTATAACGGCAACGAAAATCTGTAAAATTCCGAAACAGATCCGGTTTTTTCATCAATGTCTCCAAAATCGCCGCGGTCTATAAATTATAGAAGATATTTTACCGGTGTTTTAACGACCAAAGGAAAAAGATAAAATTCTCTGAAAATTATGTTTATGTTTCTCACGTAATATTACAGATTCTCAATTTTTCTAATATAAAAATAATGTTTTTAACATGTTCTAAAATTATATACACATTTTTTAAATATTACAATTTAAATTATTTGATATAGAAAACAAATGTGCAGATAAGGAAGAAAAGTTTTTTCACGTAGTTTTACAAATTTGTCATAGAAAAGCAGAAATAAAACAGTTAACCAAATAGAGAATAGATTGTTATTATGAATTAAACTTTAACCACGATTGTTGTTTCAATACACAGTATCTTTTTTAGATTAGGTAAAAAACAAGAGTCGGTTTTACACTATACTTTTTCTATGATTACATAGTTTTCATAAGGAAATAGAAAATATATGTATTTGAGCGAAGGAAATATAAAGCTGTATAAAACATTCTATATTCAGCCTATAATTAGTTAATTTTATTATAATCACTGAAAACGTATATTTCGTATAGATGACAGATGGCATATCAGCTGTTGCAGTTCCATTTTTTTGGACATGTGTAGTATCAGATGACCTTAGAAGTGAATTGTTTTGCTATATAACGTAAATCTTCGTAGAATATCTGCTAGAACGCATAATGGGGCACAATGGCTAGCAGCTGTTCCGTGTCAATGCCATCCTTTTGAGGTTATGTTCGACTTAGTAATTCAAAGAAAATATGAAGCTGTGTAAAATGTACTATACTCAGCCAATAAATACTTCCACTTATTATAATCATAGAAAAAGTATATTTCTTTCAGTTAGATTATATTTTAATGTGTTTAATTTCAGAACCATAAAAAAGGTCCACCCGGATAAAGTTGTAGACATCAACTAGTATAAGTCATTATTTCAAACAAAAAAATTATAAAATTAATAAAAATTTACCACTTACCAATACCAAGATGCCAGGATACAAATTATTTGAGATAGACTAATAATTAAGCAATAATAAAAAAAGCAATAATAAAAAACAAGCAAAATAAAAAAAAAACAATTTATTTACCATTACTTATTACTATAAACAAAAAAAAAAACAGTCCAAAATCTATTTTCCCTAGTATATACGCATATTTTAGTTAAACTAAGGTTTCTAATTTAGACCAGGTATAATTTGACAATTAACCGTTTAAATTGACAAATTCAAGAATAAGTCAAGAAAATTTTAAAACAATTTGGATAATAGGGAAGTTGACTGTATTCAAAAATATAATTTTGCCGCGAAACGGTAGTTTTCATAATAGAAATCCTAAAAAACACAATATTTTTCTTTATTTTTAAGAAATTTAATTTTTATTTAATAATCAAAATGTAATTAAATAGTCAAGTCACGTGACAACGTGCAATTTCTTCGCTTACTATTCCCTTTAAAAAAACGATTTTAAGAAGCTTTCCCATGATGGAAAGTGGATTTATTAAGGCAAATAGTTTGGATCTGCCGAGAATTGATTGTTTTATGTGACGAATTTCTTCACGCCAACCTGTAAGTCCTGCTCTGTTGAATTTAGAAGTGTGAACATATCCATGTAAATGGTATATTAAGAATTGTTATTTCCGTATCCAATAATGAATACATACTAGTAATCATAGGTATTTATGATCTCAAAACTAAAATGAAACAAGCACAAAACATTGTTACCCAACTTGGATTACTTTATTTCTAACCTCAAAATTCTAATTTTCGTTTTTGAAAACTTGAACAATAATAACTTTTAATAAAAGAAAAATAAACAAATATTATCAAAATCCACATCAAAATTATCTTCAAAAAAATACATTTAAGACTGAGTAGACAGAAGTGCCGGATCCTTGCGGGCTGGCTGAAGTCATATTTTCATATTATTTTCCGAACGTGGAACGTGAATAAATAACTTTCAGGTGTTTTAATTGTAGTACTTGTACACTGAGGCACCACACAATACTTATAAAACTTAGATCACATCTTACGAAAAAACTTTATCTCCTTTTCAGTTTACCAGTCTTTAGCAACAGTAACATTACAGCTGTCAAGTGACAAGTATTAGCTTTTTGGTACGAAATTTGAAAAGGAATTTAAAAAATATGATTTTTAAACTATTAATTGCATTAAAAAATAATATTAGATATTTTGGGCTACATTAAGTACTTAAGCATGTTTTTAAACACTTTCCCCGAAATAGTCAACATCCCTATTTCAGAACTGTTAATTAATATTTTAAATTAAAAAGGGAAAATGATCTTTGATTTCGTGAAAAAAATAATCTTACCCATCCCACAGCGTCAGTTTTTATTTCAAAATTGTTTTAAAGTATATGGCTTCCCAACGAAAAGTAACCACGCTAAATAACTCTCAAAATCTTTAGTTTTCAAAGTGGATCAAATATATTTAAAAAATAAATGAAAAACCGATACAATAACGTAGAGAAAGTATATGAAATACGAACATTCATTTAATACGTTATCAATCGATTTTACCTCCACCTTTAAAATCTACAAAATTTCAATTATGCCAGTATTCATCGTCATATATATTGATGTAAAATTTAGGTTTAGGCATCTTTTTACCCGAAAGCTAAAATATATCTTTTTTTATCTGTTGTATATATATATATATATATATATATATAATACAGTAAAGCTTCTCATTTTGGCCACCGCTAAAAAGCGGTTACCACTAGGAACGGCCAGTTTTGGGCTTTCTTAAAATGAAATCTTATAGTTTTTTCATAACAAAAGACCTGCCAATACCAGAACCTTGAAAAAAACGGCTACGGTCGCGACAATCCGTGAATTTCAGGCAAATAATCTGGAATTTTCGCCCCTAATACAGGCCATAAACCGCACACAATGGGTACTTTTATTATTGGAAATACCAAAGTAATAATTGAAATCCAATTATATAAATGGGTTTTTATGTAGTTTGTTCAAATGTTTGTATTTATAATTTATTCATTTAAAAGTTTAACAATAGTCAACATGTCTCTGAAACGTTTATCTTTTCAAGAAAAAGTGGAAATCATTGCGGAAAATGAAAAATATAGTACCATTGCACGAAAGTTAGCGGAAAAACTTGGTGTTGGAAGAACCAAGTGAAATGATATTCTAGAAAGTAAAATCGAGTTGAAAAAACTTTTTGATGAACGGGGATTTCATGCAGATCAAAAAGAAAAATTTCCAAAAACAGAAGGAATGGCGATGGTTTATGATTGGTTTTGCAAAGTTAGAAACAGATACGTTCCTATATCCAGACCGTTAATTAAGGAAAAAGCTCTGGAAGTGTCAGAAAACTTGAAAATTGGTGACTTTAAGGCATCACATGGCTGGTTAGATAGGTTCTGCAAAAGGCATGATATCAGTTTTTAAACAACTTGTGGTGAGTCTTCTGACGTGGATGAAGTAAATGTTCAAGATTAGTTAACTAAACTTACATCAATTGTTAAAGATTATGCTGCTAAATATATTTTTACTGCAGACGAAACAGGACTTTTCTATGTGGCAATACCAAACAAAGCTTTTGCCTCAAAGAGTGATAAATGCGCTGGAAGAAATCAGCTAAGCAACGAGTGACAATTCTTTTGTGAAGTAGCATGAAGGGTGAAAAGGAAAGCCCATTAGTTATAGGAAAAAGTAAAAATGTGCGATGTTTTAAAAGAGCATATATAGAAAAATTATCATTAGAATGGATCTTCAATAAAAAAGCTTGGATGACAGAGATAATGACTTCCTGGCTGAAAAACCTTGATAGCAAAATGAGAAAGCAGAGTAGAAAAGTTCTTTTATTTTTGGATAACGAAAATACATCTTGAAAATGTTCGAATTGGTTTTCTGCCTCCAAACACTACATCTCACTGTCAGCCAATAGACCCAGGCGTAATACAAAATTTTAAAATGAAATACAGAAAATATTTGATAAGAAAGCTTTTAACTTTTACAAAAACCGAGAGATTCATTTAAAAAAACTGAAAAAAAGCATAAATTTGTCAAGCGTAATGGTATGGATTGTGGCAGCATAGAAAAACGTTTGATCCTCAACTAATAAAAAATGTTTCCAAAAAGCTGGATTTATGGAAACCATCCAAGAGAACGAGACTTTTGAGGAAGACGACGATGTCCCACTGAGTTAGTTGTTTTCCGTTTTAGAAGGCATTCCAAGTAATCTAGACCTGGAAAAATATCTTCTAATCGACTCAAATATTTCAACAGAAAATTCTAGAATTAAAATGCAGGAAATAATTCAAGAATTCGTTAACCAAGAAAGCAAGATTGACCCTCCCGAAGATGAAAACTATGAAAGTGAAGAAGACCACGAGATTTTTAGTTGGTCTGTGAAAAATATGAGTGAAGTTTGTGAAAAATTAAGAGACGTACAGAATTTTTTGTTGGACAAAAAAATGGCGATTTGGCCCTTGATATTTCCAGCATTTTAATAAAATGTGAGAGTGAAGTAGCAAAAATGAAATTTAAAAATTTAAGACTGACCTTCATTGAACAATTTTTTTTTAATTTAATGTTTCTTTTTTTACAGTATCGCTCGTTTTTTAGGCCATTATATATGCGGCTTAATTCAGAAATTTGAAAAAAAATTGTGTCTATGTTTCTAGTTTATATTTATATATTTGTAATTGGTTTTCTGATTCCTTAATAAAATAAAAACATATCATAATAAACGTAGTTTCATTTAACCTCACACCAAAAAACATAATGTGAATGTAATTAAGAATTTAACTGTATCAAAGAGGCATCTTTCTCTTATTCATAAAAATAATATCTTTTTCCTGCTTTCTTGTGCAAGTACATATAAGTAAATCATCACTTTTACTAATATGACACGTTATATGTAGATTTTTTAAATCTTTCCCCTCAAAAGCGGTCACTCCCTTAAACGGCCAATTTATCATGGTTTTTTTAGTGGCCGGTATTGAGAAGTTTTATGTATTACAGCTTAATTTCAAAATAACCATCTTAATAGTGTTTTAAAAATAGTAAGAACGTTTCAATTCGAGGGTACATCAGTCAAAAAACAAGTTTTTTTGAGGAACATTTCCATGATTAACAAATTACACGGAAAAAATTAGATGTAGTGTTTTTTTCACTTTTGGTTTAAAAATGGCTAATAAAAAATCTTAGTAAAAGTAATAAGTCTTATATTTTTATCACAAACTCCCTTATATCAGAAAAACTTGTTATTTTTCAGCTTAGCTTCTACAGGGGACAATTACTGAAGCCGATTTTCCTCCAATTAACGCGTCCTAATTTTCCGAGAACGAAATAGAGCTTTTTAAGGTAACTGCTTTTCATTGGGAAACCCATTATACACAGCATAATCATAAGCAAAACAAGACTGGCCAGTTTTAACATCTAATGTAACGTGAGGTGTATTCGTTAGACTTGCCCTTTTTAGTTATTTTTACTATTTTTAGTGATGAACGACCTGTTTACCACGAATCTTCGCAACAACAGGGAATCTCTTCATTTGCTCTTAATTTCACGAACGTCGCCATTCCAGTCTAGAACTAGGCTAAAGTCCTTAAATGAGACTGGTTGGTATTCACAGACCTACGACGATGACCAGGTCATTTTGTGCCCTGATCGCAATATTCGGGACCTGGGGAGCCAATGATGCGGACCCTCTGGAACGCCGAGCGATGATGCTATTTGAAGTTTTTTTGTATCTCTCGTAGTCACAGATATATAGAGCATTGAAAAAAAGTCTTTTTTTTCATTAAAAAGGCTGTATTTTGGTCAAAAAGCACTCAGAACAAAATTTAAAAAGCGTTTTAAAGCTTTCAGAAAAATCAAAAAACTGCCGGATCAGAATTTTCCTACGAGTATTTCCCGCGAAACTGCACTGATATTAACAAAACCAAGGAAAAACGTTTTTTTTTTCATCTTTTTATTTTCTAATAAAACCTTTAACAAATGAAAAATTTAACTCGCATTTTACATTACCTGAAAGTGCTTAGAAAGAATTTTAAAATGCTTTTTTGGGGTGGGCAAAAGTACGTGGCAGGCATTGTAGATTGCCATAAAACGGATTACTGAAGATTGCAGGTAAAAAGACCAGAAAACGGAGCACTGAAATACTGCCTGCGATCTGATTGCAGAAATGGGTAGGGAAAGGTAGTAGAAATGACATCTCATCTAGTGTCTCAACAAATTTTGGTTGGAACATTGTTTTTTTTTTAAACAAATAGTTCGAAAAATTATTTTTTCCCGGTTTTTTGCATATTACGGAAAATCTAAGGGATTTAGAGAAAAATGTTCCAGAGACGAATTGTACGTCTTGAAAATATCTTCAAAATAAGTTTTTGTTTGTCCAAATCGGTCTGTAAACAAAAAAGTTATTGCAAATTAAACATTAAAAATGGCTTATTTTTCGATTGTTAATAACTTTCTTAATATTTATTGAATTGTTTTCAACTTTTACCAGAATGTGAATTTTAAAATGCTTAAAAAGTCTGCGGAAGTTGGGCGCTTTGTAAAATTGCAATTGTTTATTAGAAAAACGAAAAAATTACTATTTTTATATATTACTTCAGGGCCAGTATTTAAAATTCCTTCTTAAAATTAAATTTAAATTTAAACGATACACCAAACTAAAGATATTTTGATTTGTTTAATAAAGGAATCTTGTGATATATCGTGTAAATCGGCAATCCAAGATAGCGTAAAATAATGAAAACAATTTCACGTAGGTGGAATACCGATGTTCTGGTTGTTCTCGGTTAAACCAGGAGATATACCAGAATGATATAGTTAATCAAATTCGCCTTTTACTGTATATTTAAAACAAAACTGTAAATTACGTATTAAAGCAAAGGTAGGGGTCTTCAGTCCTCAATGTTTTAATTCCAGAGAAGAATTGTACGTCTTGAAAATATCTTCAAAATGAGTTTTTGTTTGTCCAAATCGGTCTGTAAACAAAAAAGTTATTGCAAATTAAACATTAAAAACGGCTTATTTTTCAATTGTTAATAACTTTCTTAATATTTATTGAATTGTTTTCAACTTTTACCAGAATGTGAGTTTTAAAATTCTTAAAAAGTCTGCGGAAGTTGGGCGCTTTGTAAAATTGCAATTGTTTATTAGAAAAACGAAAAAATTACTATTTTTATATATTACTTCAGGGCCAGTATTTAAAATTCCTTCTTAAAATTAAATTTAAATTTGGACGATACACCAAACTAAAGATATTTTGATTTGTTTAATAAAGGAATCTTGTGATATATCGTGTAAATCGGCAATCCAAGATAGCGTAAAATAATGAAAACAATTTCACGTAGGTGGAATACCGACGTTCTGGTTGTTCTCGGTTAAACCAGGAAATATACCAGAATGATATAGTTAATCAAATTCTCATTTTACTGTATATTTAAAACAAAATTGTAAATTACGTATTAAAGGAAAGGTAGGGGTCTTCAGTCCTCAATGTTTTAATTCCAGAGAAGAATTGTACGTCTTGAAAATATCTACAAAATGAGTTTTTGTTTGTCCAAATCGGTCTGTAAACAAAAAAGTTATTGCAAATTAAACATTAAAAACGGCTTATTTTTCAATTGTTAATAACTTTCTTAATATTTATTGAATTGTTTTCAACTTTTACCAGAATGTGAGTTTTAAAATGCTTAAAAAGTCTGCGGAAGTTGGGCGCTTTGTAAAATTGCAATTGTTTGTTAGGAAAATGAAAAAATTACTATTTTTGATTGGCTGTACCGTCGTCTAGGAAACCGCTACAGAGTTCTGTTTCGTAAAGACTTAAGCTATCATGTGGTAAAAAAAGTAGATATTTTTCATATTTTGTTCATGCAAAATCGTCATGAAAATATGGGTAGTTTTTCGCTTATAAATAAATTAATTAACAACTGCATTTTTTGTCCGATTTGTTAATGAAATATATCATTAGAAAACTGGTAAAGAAACACGAATTTTGAAAAAAAAGTCTCTACGACCAATAGGAGCCGAGTTGACAATTTTTTTCAAAAAATCACAGAGAGATTGTTTATTTATATTAAGAGCTGAATTTTTTACAGTTCATTAATAAGAACCTAAAGTATATGAAATTATTCAATTGAGGTTAATTTATACACAATTAACCCTTCAGGAGATCGCTAAACTGAGGGTACGTGCTGGACGCCAAATAAGGTAAGTTGGAGGGGGTAAATCGAATTTTTATTCGAAGAGAAAGGCTCTTTGAATTATTAAATGCGTATAATAACGCAACAATTTAAATAAAGTTGTTGGAATATTCAAATTTTAGCTCGATATTATTATTTCTAGTTCATACATATGTAATAATAGCAAAAATGGGAAATCTTGAAAAATATAATTTTTGGGGAGGTAGGAGGGGGCCGAATATAATTGTTCATAAAAGTAAATATATATATAATAAGGTAGGTAATTGTTTTCAATGAAAAAACATGTACAACGAGCACAAAAAAAATTTAAATGTAAAAAATGCATTTTTCGGGGGACGGGGGAGGGGGGGGGGGTGCAAGAAGGTTGAACATGTGCCCAATATTATTTTTTCGATGAGCTTTCCTAAAAAGTCAAAGAATGAAAGCTCTGCGTTATTTAGAAGCGGAGATATTGCTAATTTTTCAAGCGCGCGCCGATTTGAAGACGCGCTCTCACTTTGTACTCAGTGAGATTCGGTTACCCCCTCCAACTTACCTTATCTGGCGTCCAACACGTACCCTCAGTTTAGCGATCTCCTGAAGGGTTGATTGAGTATAAATTAACCTCAATTGAATGATTTCATATACTTTAGGCTCTTATTAATGAACTGTAAAAAATTCAGCTCTTAATATACATAAACAATCGCTCTGGGATTTTTTGAAAAAAATTTGCTAACTCGGCTCCTATTGGTCGTATTTTTTTTCAAAAATCGTGTTTTTTTTACCAGCTTTCCAATGATATGCTTCATTAACAAATTGGACAAAAAATGCGGTTGTTAAATAATCTATTTATAAGCGAAAAACTACCCATATCGTCATGACGATTTTGCATAAACAAAATATGAAAAATATCCACTTTTTTTATAATACATGATAGCTTAAATCTTTACGAAGAGAATGAGCACTGGCAGAACTCTGTAGCAGTTTCCTAGACAACGGTACAGCCAGTCAAAAATAGTCACTTTTTTTCGTTTTTCTCATAAACAATTGCAATTTTACAAAAACTATTGGACCGACAGCGCCCAACTTCCGCACACTTTTTAAGCACTTTAAAAATCACATTCTGGTAAAAGCTGAAAACAATTCAATAAATATTAAGAAAGTTATTAACAATCGAAAAATAAGCCATTTTTAACGTTTAATTTGCAATAACTTTTTTGTTTACAGACCGATTTGAACAAACAAAAACTTATTTTGAAGATATTTTCAAGACGTACAATTCGTCTTTGGAACATTTTTCTCTAAATCCCTTAGATTTTCCATAAAATCCAAAAAAAAAAAACGGGGAAAAATCATTTTTCGACCTATTTGTTAAAAAAAAAAACAATGTTCCAACCAAAACTTATTGAGACATGAGATGAGACGTCATTTCTACCTTCCCCTATCCATTTATGCAATCAGATCGCAGGCAGTATTTGAGTCATTTTTACCTTCCAAAAATCGTTTTGTTTCCTGGCCTAAGAGCTCTCAACGTCAATTTAAACACAGCAGACATCTATGAACAATATAGTTTTTTATTTTTGTGAACTATATAATTTTTTTTTCATTAAAACTATATTTAGATTTTAAATTCTGAATATAAGCCCGTTAAACAATATTTTTAAAAAACTTTTAATATTTTCAATCCAATCCTGAGTTCTACGCTACAAGAATCACTTCAAGAATTTTTATCTACCGACTGCAAACGGTCTGCCGAAGAGATTCCTTGCTGGTTACTGCTATTCCGCGCTGTGGAAAATATGAATGTGATAAGCTATCCAATGTGATAAATAGGATAAGCCCAACGAGTACACCTTAGGTCGGGTATAAGATTTAAATCTTAATAATAAATCGGGCTGCAGTGGGCAATAATAATTTCCACAGCAGCAAAATCGACTGTAATGCTGTAAATGGAATTATGGCATATCTGCACACCTAGCTACATATACATATAGACAATTAAACTACACCAAAAAGTCACTTTATTTTTAAATTGCTAACACAAATTTATAGCAAAAGTATAATTACAAAGAGATATTTTGTTTAATAGGAGGTAGAGTTGTACGCCTGAAATTGAAGTAGCTGTACATAGGGATCACCTCTGAAGCCTCATTTCTTATAGTAAACTTAAGTTAAAGTGATGACCGATTTGCACTATTGTTTTCAACCGGCGTATACAATTACGTAGGTTACGTTGAAAATTTTTAGATATGGCAACGCTATCAGTCCTAATTATCCGTAGACATATAAAAAATAAACCGCGGGTCCCAGAGAGATCCTAACCTTTAAGAATATAACCTTTCCCTCTATAAAGGGGCGGGGCTAAGCGTTGCGCACACGCGGTCGTTAACGCGAGGGGTGTGCGATGCTTAGCCCCGCCCCTTTAGAAAGAGAAAGACTATATCCTTAAATGCTTACATTTTTCGCTCTCACGTCAAAAGCAAGTCGGTACTCTGGGATCCGCAGTTTATTCTTTATAGGTTGTCATAGGATATGGTTCGCAAAGACATACGAGCAAAAAGCTGGCAGGAAAAAATGTGTCGCTGCTATACGTTACGTTTCTTAAAAATACGTCTGTTTTGTACGAGCACGAATCAAGTCAAAAAGCTTTGTTGCATGATCATCTTGGTATTAGAGAGCTTTATTGAAAACGGATATCTCATAAATTACCTCAAAAGTAAAAACCAAATTGTTGTAGCAAAATATGCTATAAATTTCTAAAAAGAAGAATCACTTTTTTGTATGTAGTATACAGGAAAAGGAATTTTACCATCTCTCATGATAACAATTCTTCTGTGCACAATCAATACTGATCTGGCAACTTTTGAGATACATAAATGGAAATCATATATCTGTCAGTTGCACCACATGATAAATGACTAACAGTGTTGCCATTTCTAGAAATTTTCAGTGTTTTACTAATCAAAAAAAAAACCTTTGGCATCTTCTTCTTATGGCACGGTGGGGTATACATTAAAATATGTTCTATTTTATGATTTGATTATATTACTTCAGGGCCAGTATTTAAAATTTCTTCTTAATATTAAATTAAAAATTTGGACGATACCCCAAACTAAAGATATTTTGATTTGTTTAATAAAGGAATCTTGTGATGTATCGTTTAAATTAGCAATCCAAGATAGTGCAAAATAATGAGAACAATTTCATGTAAGGTAGAATACCGACATTTTGGTTGCTCTCGGTTAAACCGGGACATATACCAGAATAATATAGTTAATCAAATTTGCCTTTCACTGCACTTTAAAATAAAATTTTAAATTAAATATTAAAGGAAAGGTAAGGTGTATTCAGTCCTCAATGTTTTTATTTCAGGATGTGTAGAAACTAACAGTTACAACGTCCTCCGGTCATTTGGCCAACTTAAACGATTTTAATATAAACAAACTCTTTATAACTAAACCTTTGCGAAAAGCCCATTTTTTAATTGTAGAATTCAAACCGAGCTGCCCTCGCTCTAAAGTACACACAAGCACATGCTAAGGTAACTCTTTACATAAATAACAAAACAATAAATAAATATTCACAGCCACCTCTAAATTCTATAAAGAAAAAATAGACTTATTTAAGATTAATTTCAGATTCATAAGCTCAGTATTTTGTTTTTCCATTTGTCAGATCTTTCACGTCTTTTACCATCTTTTTCCAAATTTGTTTCTAGTCGATCACGATTTATCGGTTCTTCTTTTTTAAATTGTTGTTGTTGGCTAATTTGTGGGGTTTCTCGTCGATGAACAATACTTGGGTCGCTCCCTTCAGCATCAGGAGGAACCAGTATATTTGGGGGAATAACAGGAGAGCGATGCTTATTAAGCAGTTCCTTGGTAGTCGACTTACGGCCTGAAACAATTAAAGCGATCAAGTATGAGTGTGACTCGAACACCGAGGATTCCCTACAACGTAACGAATTACACAGTAATAGTTTAAAATTTCTTGATAAGGCTCAGATCACGTCAATTAATACAATAAAAATCCCATACTTTATTATACTATATACCAAACTACAAGATATACTAAATACTATACTATATACTATACTATATACTATACTATATACTTTACTATATACTATATAATACTATAAAAAAAATAGTTTGGTGTGTTAAAATATACAGACCTTGACGTCAAAATAGGCTGATTTAAGTTTAGTTATATTCGATAAAGCTTTGTTTAGGCGGTAAAAGACGTTACAGTTTTAAGAAAATATTGATTTTTTTCCAAATTTTTTGAAAACGCGGTAACTGAATTTAATGATTTTTGGTGTGTGATGTCTAACACTATAATATGACGTTTTCTGGTGCTATATCGACCGCCTATAAAGTAGTGTAAGTGTTCTAAAAGTGAAGTCACTTGTAAACATCGTTTCTGATTTTTTATGTCATCAATGTTCTGAGAACCTAGATATTTCTGTCGGATAACACCGGCATACAAAAAAAAAGTGGTCTGATCTCGGTACCCCACCATAGTATTTTCATGTTTTAACTCGCTGAATTCGAATACGGAGTCCATTTCATCTCATCACCCACAGTTCTTCCGCAAATCACGAAAAATAGCTGAAAAAGCGGAAAATCCGGAAGGTAACACTTGATTCATTAAATGCTTCCATATATATTTCTAAGCTGTCGAAGGATTTAACTTAAAACTGCAATATCGCGAAAAATTATCATGTCATTCTATCCATCAATAGTTCTTACAGTTAGTCTTAATCTTTTTTTTTTGTAATAGTCTAGTTTTCTAATCGAGCAGCTATGGGTTATATTTCAGTAAACTTTTTAATCTTTCTTTCATCTGTAACGTTCTCTTTTATGCGAAGTACTAGGTATCTGTTGGACTTCCATTGTCTTTATTTTTGTTGAATATCACGACGTTTCGGATAGTAGTTATCTCTAGCCGTTTTCAAGTGAAACTAAATAAATTCCTAAGCTACATAACTATTTATACTAAAAGTAAATACAGTGGTGTGTGACTGAGATGGGTGCAGTCATGCCTGCTACGGCAAAATCCCATTTTTATGCTGCATTGAGTTTTAGTTTACAATTACTAAGAAGTGGTTTCCACACTTCTCTTATATCTAAAGATGGTTTACTAAAACAACTCGGGTTCTGATGTATAACCGCGGCTTCTTTGAATTTCCTTTTTCTCCAATGTTGTTCTCGGTGTAGTATTTTAGCTTCAGACCATTTTATGTGGTGTCCATGAGTCCAGGCATGATTGGCGGCACCAGATTTTTCTTTCTCCTCGAGATGTGCATTTTTGGTGTTCTTTGATCCTTACGTCAAGAGGTCTCTTTGTTTCGCCAATGTAGGAACTGCCATATTCACATGGTATCTGATAAACACAGTTCTTCATGTCTCTTTGAGTTGTTGGTTTGACCCTAATGAGCCGACTTCTCAGAGAGTTATTTGAATTGAAAACAACGTTGATTTTATATCGTTTTCCTATCCTTCTAACTTTTTCTGAAATGCCTTTAACATAGGGGATGTTCAATACTGGTTTTCGTTCTTCATTCGTTGTCGATATTGTCCTATTTCTGCGTTGTACAAGAACTTTATCCACTAAATATACTGGGTATCCGTTGGCTGTCAGATCATTTTTAATATAATCTATCTCTTTCATCAAGTTCTCGTTGGAGTTGCAGAAAGTTAAGGCTCTATCTACGAGATTTCTTATAATTCCTTGTTTGGTGTTATTGGAGTGATTAGATGAATAATTAAGGTATTGTCCTGTGTGCGTGGCTTTTCTGTAAATCGAAGTTCGAATTTGTCTGCCATTTCTCTCAACCAAGACATCTAAAAATGGTAATTTATTTTCTACTTCTTTCTCCATGGTGAGTTTAATAGTTGGGCAGATATTGTTGAGATGAAAAAGGAAGTTTCGAAGTTCTTCGTCGTTTCCACTCCAAATAATAAAAGTGTCGTCTACGTATCTGAGCCATAACTTTGGTTTCTTAGTTGTGGATTCAATTGCAAACGTCTCAAACCATTCCATGAAAATATTTGCGACCAGCGGTGAGAGTGAAGATCCCATCCTGGATGTATAATTTTTCCTTTTCTTGAAAATAGGAATTAGTCAAACAACTTTCCAACAAGTCCATAATGGCGTGCGGTGGTAAAGATGTTCTTTCTGCTAAGGTCTGGTCTTCTTCAAGTTCCTTTCTTATGATTTTTAGTGAGTCCTTAACTGGAACGTTGGTGTATAGGCTTTCCACGTCGAAGCTAATAAAATGGTCTTACGGTTGTACTTCTGTTTCACGTATAATTTCTACGAAGTGTTGCGAGTTCTTAACCCAGGACGATGTATTTCCTTGTAATGGTCTCAGGATTGGAAGAAGAAATTTGGTAAGTTCAGAAGTCGGAGAGTTCCGGGAACTCGTGATAGGTCGTAAGGGCATGTCTTGCTTATGTATTTTCGGGAGTCCATAAAGATGTGGAGTTTTGCTATGATGTGGCGTCAACTGAGTCCGGATCCTCTCAGGAATATACCGTTCATATTTCTTAAGAACGCGGCAGATTCTTCCTTCAATTGCAGATGTGGGATCTTTTATTTTCAAAAGATCTGTGTAATGGATTTCTTACTCTTTTCGAAGTACTGTCATCTTGAGTATCTCTCTTTAGTAGCCAACAGTAGTCTGATATCATATTTACGTCCCATTTTCCTTGCCGCCTTCGTTCAACTTCTTTCATATCTTGATGGAAATGCTCGCCTTGTTCTTCGCTGAAGTCGTCAAAGTTTTCAGGAAAATAGCTCATATGAGAATCCAAGAAATGGAGTTTGAGACTCATCCAACATCCTAAACGCCTAAAATTGTTTACCATAGTTGTGTAGTCATCACTTTTGTTATTTCCCAAAAAGTTTCGAGAAACATCTCTAAAACTAAGCCATGCAGCTTTTTCAACATCGTTCATTGTACTTATGAAATATTCGTCCTTGAACATTTTACGGATCTCAGGTCCATTAAATACTCCTTCTTTCACTTTAGCCTCAGTCAACTGAGGAAATTCGCTTTTCAGGTACTGATAACATTGTCCTTCTTTATCTAAGGACTTGACAAATTGTTTGATACCTCCAAGTTTTATATGAAGAGGCGGAAGTAATACTTTTGATGGTTCAATTAAAGGCTGTTTCAGTACATTGTTATTTCCTGGTTCAAGTCCTGCTCTTGCTTGCCAAACTTTTTCCTCGTAATGATTTGCGCGATCTCTGCTGTGCCATAAACACAAGAAGCAGCAATACTTTGTATATTCTAATTCTTAGCTTAGGATGATCGCTCTGATTTTCAATTCACCACAAACTTGCCATCCATGCTCATAGCATCGAATTTTCTGTAATACATATTTGACATTTTCATAACGTTCTCTTAATCGTGTTGAGTAAGCTATTGAAATCCTTGCGTAATAATTTCCATTGTGCAGCAGTACTGCCTTGAGCCTCCTTTTTGAAGAGTCTATGAATAATCTCCATTCTTCAGGAACATAACAATCTTGTTTCACTTCATTCATCAAACCGCAAACGTTTGTACAATCCACCAAAGATCCCGCTTCGTCTTTATTGAAGTATTGGCAGTATGGCTCCTCTCGATTCCTGTAGAACGTCGAGTTTGTTCCTTGTTTTAGCATCCCATGGCTTTTCAACTCTGCAGACATATATTCAGATACATCTTTAGGTAGACTCATGTTCCTGATGAAATCACTCAAACTTTCTTGATCAAATAGTCTTACAGGTTTATTTCTCTTCCCTTTTGGCCGATATTCTTCATCTTTATCTTCTTAGTCCCAACCACTTCCAGGTTCTTCACTGTCTTCCGTCACTTCTCTATGTGTTTCTTCAACACTTGTTGAAGCTTCATTCATTGTAGCGCTGGTATCCATACCAACTCTAAATGAGTTTTTGCTGGTACAACAGAAGACACTACCGAATAAGATATTTTCGATTTGGTCTTCGCATTGGATCCTTCTACTATTGTACTGCAAAAGTAACAGTTCTCTTGTGATTGAGGTTCTGACCATATAGTCGGTGAGATGTATTTTAAAACTTTGTTTTTTTTTTCAGTCCATCGTCTGAGATTGTTGCAACAAGAGCAGCACATGCTGTCCGGAGCACATGTATCATATTGATTAGATATTACACTTTTATAACATTCACGATATATATTTTTACATGTATCACTCATTTTCCCACGTAATTTGCTTCATTCATATTTTCCGCAAACGTAACAGAACATGCTTCTGTCGCGACAGCGTTCATGTCTGGCAGGTGTATTAGTTCTTCATGCTCCTTATCAGCCAAGTTGCCAACTGATAAGGAGCTGCGGTCGCTTGATGAGGTCGCCTGCGGGCCCGCTTGCTCACCCTTACCAGCCGCTGATACTGGGCACCCGAATTCCTGCATCGTAACTAATTTTTACTTTGATGGGTCTGCCATGTTATTAGAATTCTTCTTAGTCCCCATAAGCCAAGTTGCCAGCTTATAAGGAGTTGATATATGCGTCCATCGCATCCATCCTTTTGTTTATCACAACAGTCGTGACGGTAAAATATGAAGTAAGCAATTTTCCACTTTTTCAGCTATTTTTCGTGATTTGCGGAAAAACTATGAGTGATGGGATCAAACGGACTCCGTATTTGAATTCAGCGTGTCAAAATACATTAAAATACTATGGTGGGGTACCGAGATCAGATCACTTTTTTCTTTGTGTACCGGTGTAATGGCATGTTTTTCGAAGCTTTTTTACCTCTTCAAAAATTTTCTTTGGATGAGCGGTTTTGCCACAAAAAAACATTTTCAATTACATGCAAATACCAATTTGTTGTAATAATAAAACAATTGTTTGAAGGTTGTAGACAATATTGAAGACTGACTAAACTGTGGTTGTCGGACTTGCATTGTCTTCATTTTTGTTTGTTTTTACGACGTTTTGATTAGGTTGTATCTCTAATCGTTATCAAGTATAAACTGAATGTTTTGTCTTAAGGCTACGAGCTTATATAGGGACTGTGTCCATTGAAGCGCAAAGTTTCGCTTCACTGTACACACCTCAATGATTTGATGTTACGAAGTCATGGTTGCCAAAGACTAGGTATATCAACACTGGGTTTATTGAAGATTCCATTATTACTTTTAATATAAGCTGCTGGGTTCCATATATATTGCCGCAGCTTCCTACCAGTTTATATGGTGTTGTTTATCCCAGGCGAGTTCTGCAATACCTGATCTCGACGTTTCCCCTTTTTGTGTATGAGTTTTATGTTCCTTAATTCTAACTTCTAGTGGTCGTTTGGTTTCTCCAATATACATTTCACTACACTCACAAGGAACTCTGTAAACACATTCTTTCTTATCGGTAGTTTTTGATTTCGTTTTTGTTACATGAGCTCTAAGTGTATTTCCTGATTTAAAGGATATTTTTATATTATAACTTCTGGCAATTCGTCTTATTTTCTCCGAAGTTTCCTTAATGTACGGAATTATGAAGAAGTAATGTGTTTCTTGCTGTCCAGTGGTCGTTGTTCTAAAGTTATTTATGACATCGTCAATTAATTTTAAAGGATAATCATTCTGTTGTAAATCGGATTTAATGTTTGCTACCTCTTTTTCCAATGAATCGGCATTATTGCATATAGATATAGCGCGATTATAGAGGTTACGTATAATTCTCCGTTTTGTTTCAACAGAATGATTAGAACTATGGTTAAGATATTGTCCAGTATGTGTTGGCTTTTTGTATACTGAAGTTTTAATAGTTTCGTTTGAACGATTCACCATGACATCTAGGAAGGGCAATTGATCATTTACTTCCTTTTCCATGGTAAACTTAATTGTAGGTCGAATGTTGTTTAGATATTTCAAGAAATCATTAAGTTCATGATTATTGCCCATCGATACAATGAAGGTATCATCAACATATCTCAACCAGACTTTCGGTTTCACTGTTGCACTTTCGATGGCAAAAATTTATACCGGTTAAAAAGGGCTTTATCGAGGTAAAACTCTCTTGCAAGGAAAGTCGAGTCATTTCTAACCTTAAAGTTTGTTGTTGTTTGAGACCAATGTGATTTTTCGTTTTTAGCTTAATAAAAATTCCTAATAGTGGAAAAATAACTGGCACGGGGAAGATTAAAGTGCCTAGAAGCCTTATAGAAGATCCATCAGGATCCAGAGAGATTTCACTCAAAAATTTGTTGAACCTGAAACCAAATGTTTTTCTGTCCACGCGAGATCTCTAGATGAAGGTAACAATAAATTATTTAATATGGACAAGGTTATGGGAGGCAGTAAAGAAGTATGTTCTTCCAATCGAACGCAAAATACAATTTAAATTAAGACTTTCTATCTAAATATTCTATACCGAGCCACTCTGTACAAAACTAATACTTTTCTATGTTTTCGGTACAAGGGAGAAAGTTTTACGAACTAAGCATAATAACAACAAAAACTGTCAGAATAATTACTATTTCCTATAATGCCATAATTGTGACTGCAATTCCAATAAAAAAAAAAATATTGTCAACGTAAATATGCTCCTAAAAAAAAATAAAACACATAAATATTGTAAGCATAAAGTTATTATTTTTAGATAGATTTCGATCAGGAAAAATAACAACATAACAAGTAAAGGAGGGAAATGGCAAACAAAGCAATCGAATCCTGAAAAACTGAACGTTTCACAGAAATTTCGTCCCCAGTTTTGCGGTTTACGTTGTGTCCAGAGGTCAACTGTGCTTGACTCCCTGTATTTCTGATGAAACGTTAAATTATCATGTATTTATGTAATTAAAATAATTTAAGTGTCGTAAACATTATAACATTTTGAAAATCAATATGAAAAAATTGTCATGAGGTTCATAGTTCAAACAAAAATAGATAAACCACAGTAACGATGATTAACAGTCAAAACAGTTATGTATTTTCAAAGTTGCTAATTCAATATTAAAGTCAAAATTTGAAATTTTTGTTGAATAAAAGTAACATACAAGGGCTATTCTTTTGAGTCATTATCACTTTCACTTTTATCACTTGAAGTAATCATGATCACTTCAGCCCAATGACAAGTAAATGCATATTCAAAAGAACATGAAGTTATCAGTTTCACTTTGTTCACTTTGATCAACTGATAATTACTCAAAAGAATATAGCCAAGGTTTATGTCGACAAAATACATATACAATTTCTAAAAAAGTATACAATATATGGGTTTTTTATACTTTTACTATCAAAAATAAATTTTTCTGTTTCGACTTACCTGAAGTGTCCGGCTCCGATTTTAATGAAACTTCAATATGTTGTATTCATTTTAACGGGGTGAAAACCGCCCCTAAAGTTCACCCCTAAAACCATTATTTTTGAAAGATCTCAACTTCTAAGTGAGATATCTTTACAAAACAAAATCAAAATTACTTGTTCGAAATGATGTTAAACTATGTTTTTTTTACTCCCAAGGATATCATCCCTTATTTTATTTATAAGGGTAAACCATCTATTCGCGCCCGTAATTTAATGCTAAAAATTACGAAATTTAATATAATGGCTTGAAAATATTTTTTTCACGAATACCATAAGTAACTTTAATTAACAGGTTTCGGGGTTTCTAAAAATAACTAGTACAAGAGAGTGAGCCACCCTCAAATAATTTTTTTCTTAAATCTCAAGTTCTAATTGAGATATATTTACAAAACAAAATGAAAATTACTTGTTATTTGAAATGATATTGAATTAAGGTATTTTCATCCCCAAGAGTATCATCCCTTACTTTTTTATAAGGGTAAACCATCTATTCGCGCACGTAATTTAAATCTAAAAATTACAAAAAATAAAACTACTCAAAAACATTTTTTTCACGAATACCGTAATTAACTCAAGTTGACATCTTTCGGGTTTTCAAAAATAAACTAATAAAAGGGGGTGAATCACCCCCAATATATTTTTTGAATATCTTAAGTTCTAATTAAGAAAACAAAATCAAAATTACTTGTTTAAAATGATGTTAAACTGTTTTTTTACGCCCAAGGATATCATCCCTTATTTTATTTATAAGGGTAAACCATCTATTCGTGCCCGTAATTAAATGCTAAAAATTACGAAATTTAATATAATTGTTTAAAAATATTTTTTTCACGAATACCATAAGTAACTTAAATTAACAGGTTTCTAAAACTAACTAGTAAAAGAGGGTGAGCCACCCTCAAATAATTCTTTTCTTAAATCTCAAGTTCTAATTGAGATATCTTTACAAAACAAAATGAAAATTACTTGTTATTTGAAATGATGTTGAATTAAGGTATTTCCATCCCCAAGAGTATCATCCCTTACTTTTTTATAAGGGTAAACCATCTATTCGCGCACGTAATTTAAATCTAAAAATTACAAAAAATAAAACTGCTCAAAAACATTTTTTTCACGAATACCGTAATTAACTCAAGTTGACATCTTTCGGGTTTTCAAAAATAAACTAATAAAAGGGGGTGAATCACCCCTAATACTTTTTTAAATATCTTAAGTTCTAATAAAGATAACTCTATAAAACAAAATGAAAATTATTTGTTATTCGAAATGATATTAAACTGTGGTATTTTTATCCCCAAGGATATCATCCCCTATTTTTTATTAGGGTATACCAAATATTTCCGCACGTAATTTAATTGTAAAAATTACGAAATTTAATGGAATTGTTTGTAAATATTTTTTTCACGAATACTATAACTCACCTAAGTTGTCGTGTTTCGGGGTTTCTAAAAATAAGCTAGTAAAAGAGGGTGAGCCACCCCCAAATACTCTTTTTACATCTCAAATTCTAATTGAGATAAATTTACGAAACAAATTTGAAATTACTTGTTATTTGAAATGAACTTAAACCCCCTCAAGGATATCATTCAGAAGAAGCCATTTCATACATGTATAATTATTCTTAAAATTGCCAAATTTCAGTTGGTATGAACGTTACAGAGCTTATAGATAAACTTATTTCATTGGTTAAGCATTTATGTCTGTAAATTATTATAATTCATGATAAATAGTGATTTTTAATTCTATAACGTTCATTTAAATTAAAATACGGCAATTTAAAGAATAATAATATACGTCTGAGATGACGTTATACTTTTATAAAAAAATAAGGAGTAAAATCCTTGGGACTATAAAAACCATAGTTTAACATCATTTCAAATAACAAGTAATTTTAATTTTGTTTTGTAGAGATCTCTTAATTAGAACTGGAGATATTAAAAAAAAACATATTTGGGGGTGGCTCACCCTCTTTTACTAACTTATTTTCGGAACCCCGAAACACGTCAACTTAAGTTACTTATTGTATTTGTAAAAAAAATATTACCAACAAATTTGCTTTAATATTGTAATGTCCACAATTAAATTGTGTAAATGAATTACAAGATTAACCCTCATAAAAAGTAAGGGGTGATATCTATGGGATTAAAACAACATGGTATAATCTCATTTCAACTAACAAATACGTTCCACTTTGTTTCGTAAAGATATTTCAATTAGAATTTGAAATTTGAAAAAAAATATATTTGGGGGTGACTCACCCTCTTTTACTACTTCATTTTTTGAAACCTCAAAACATAGTATTCCTGAAAAAAATAATTTGAAACAATTATTTCATAAATTTCGTAATTTTCAGAATTAAATTCCGTGCGCTAATGGATAGTTTACCGTTATAAGAAATAAGGGATGGTATCTTTGGGGGTGAAAATACCATAATTTAACACCATTTCAAATAACAAGTAATGTCCATTTTGTTTTGTAAAGATACCTCAATTAGAACTTGAAATTAAAAAAAAAACATATTTGGGGTAGCTCACCCCTTTTACAAGTTTACTTTTAGGCACCCCGAAACCCGTCAACTTAAGTTACTTATGGTATTCGTGAAAAAATATTTTCAAACAATTCCATTAAATTTCATAATTTTTAGAACTAAATTATGTGGGTAAATATATGGTTTACCCTAATAAAAAATAAAGAATGATATCCTTGGGGTTAAAATACCATCATTTCGAATCAAAATTAACTTTCAATTTTTTTTGTAAAAATATCTTACTTAGAATCCGAGATATTTCAAAAATACTGTCTTTAGGGTTGAACTTAAGGGGCGGTTTTCACCCCGTTATACTGAATCTCCGCAGATAAAAAAATTTGTCTCTTATTTTTGTACCCTCTACAACTTATTGAGGTTTCATTAAAATCGGAGCCGGACATTTCAGGTACCGTCCTTGTAAGCGCTAAGGATTAGCTTTTATAAAGGGTACAGTTTCAATAACAAAAATTTTCCCCAATGTTGCACACTGTATTTAAATATTATTAGGTAAACATTAGACTTACTGTGACAAAGTCAACGTGGATGGCTTGCGCAAACAGATTGATGACATATGGAAACATGGCCACTCTAAATATGAAGAAGGTAACCAACATGACTAGGCCGTTTGCAATATACCTACGACAATAATGTAAATATAGGAAAACTGTTAAATTATAGAATAGAAACAATGTACAAGTTGTACAGCAGGTTACTTAAAATAGGTAAATTAAATTAAAATGAACATAAATAAAAGATTAAAATGGGCATAAATAAAAAATAACTTCACTGACTTTGATTACGAATTAGATACGTATTGTTTAACAGCGTAAACACAATTTATTATTTAAATTTTCTGTAACATAAAAATTAATTACATTTGAATCCCTTTTTAGTGTTTAATTGTAATTCTGCAGATGGTTTAAAAAATCAATAAACTGGAAAGTCAAATGTCCTAAAAATGTTTTTAATTAATAATAAAATGACCGATAGCCCCAAAAAATTTTAATATTATACGGACGAATTCATTTTTTTTATATATGTTTAACTTCTTGTATTTTTGACAATGGGTATTTTGTAAGTATTTAAATTATAACTTAGAATTTTTTGAGAGAAAAATGTTACGTTTAGTCTGAATGTGCCCAAAACGGTAATAAATTTGGTAATTAACGAACCTAATGTTCATATAGTTTTTTATACTATCTAAACAAATATTTTAATTATTAATAGAGAAAAAAACTGAAGAATAAATAATGTGCAGCACCGTCTAATATGATTTCGTTTAATAAAATATGTTTTACTAACTTACCATTTTGAATTCTTAAGTCCCAGTTTTGATAAAATACCCCTTAAAGAAACGAATGGCGTACTGGCCTCCATAAAGTAAATAAATCCGAAAAAGCAGTCTCCAAGTCCTCCTCTCAGCCACTACAAAGCAAATAAAACAAAATATATAGGTTTTCTCACGAAATTCTATACAAAACAGTCTTACCGTTATAACTAAAAAGCCGAAGCATCCTATAAATAAGTGATGAAATACTATAACGAAGTTCTTTGACAAGTACGCTATTACCCTCATGGTTTTCAATATTATTTGGTTTTTGATACCATTCATTTGTGGTTGTGTCATCTGGAAAAAATACATTTAAATAAAAAGGGCGATTACAATGTTAGAAACTCAGATTTGACGACAACAGATGTCACCTAAAATCAGAAAATGGAGCCGACACTAAAGAACGTAATATTTTTTACATGTTGTTTATATCCACATTTTCAAATATTTTAAACAGGAGCTATAGATAGTGCAGTCTAAGTATTCTTAGGTCAGTTGCTTAACGACGATGCTCCAGTTCACACATCAGCGGTTACTCGCACTGTACGCGACTACTGCTTCACTGAAATCAATCAGGACGATGATTGATTGCAGCAAAGCTACATTCGTGAGCTAGAGCTCTTGGTAACCGCAACTAGGTGAAATGGAACATGGTCTTAAAGCAACTGGATACCCTGACTCGACTCAAAAGCTCAAGAAGGATTTTAACAACACTTGATGACGAAATGCCAATTTATGTTGAATTTTTGTTGTTTTAACTTTTGATTGGTGAAAACTATTTTTTCCACCAATTTGATGTTTTGAGGAGAGTAGTGACAGTTACGAAGCCTTCTTGCGTAGGCATCTTCTAAAGAATCTCTTCTTCAACGAGACAAGAGCCCCACTTGGGTCTCTATTTACGTTGTGTTAAACGTTCTTTAGTTAAAAAATTTATTACGCGAAGGACGTGCCAGTTTCCCCTTATAAAAGAAATTAGTAATTATATCGGGGGGATAAAACCACCATAGTTTTACCTGCTTTTAAATACCAAGTAACTTCCATTTTGTTTTGTGAATATATCTTGATTAAAGCTTGATATAAAAAAAGTATTTGGGGTGACTCCCTACTTTATTCGTTTTTTTTTGAAAACCCTCACTTTACCGGCATATGTTATTGATAAAAAAATAATTTCGAATTCAGTTTACTTTTTTATTTTTTGGAATTAAGATACGTAAGTGAAGCGCAGATCTAACCTTATAAAAAAATAAAGGATGATATGCGTGGAGTTAAAAACCAACATAGTTCTACTTCGTTTCAAATAACAAGTAATTTCCATTTTGTTTTGTAAAGATATCTTAATTAGAACTTGAAATATTAAAAAAAAACTGTTTTTGGGGAGTTAACATTAAGGACGGGTTTCACTTTCCTTAAAATCTTCGAACATATCCCTGTAGAATTAGCATAAAGTCAGAACCAGGGCCCGGTTATTTGAACGCCGAATAACGTAATAGTATTTTTATTTATATTTGAAAAAGTGTTGATAAACAGTAGATATTTCATTTCTTGGTACACACATATCGATTTTATGCCATCCTTTTCTAACTGCATTATTTAAACGAGCATCATACGATAATTTACCAATAAAAATAAGTATTTAAATCCTCTTTTTGTTAATATTAATTGTAAACTTCGCATTTATAGTAATTATAAATAGTAACACTTAAAAACACTGAAAAGCGTCACGACAAGCAATTAAACTGAAAGAAAAGATAAGTAAACATGTTTATGTCTGTCAAACATCAAAAAGGTCTCTCCACATCAACCATAAACAGCCTTCAAATAAATCTATTGTTGACTAAAATGTGGTCAGACTTGCATTGTCTTTATTTTTATTTTTACGACGTTTCGATTAAGTTGTATCTCTAATCGTTATCAAGTATAAACTGAATGTTTTGTCTTAAGTAGTGGTTACCAAAGATTAGGTATCTCAATGCTCGGTTTACTGAAGATTCCATTATTGTTTTTAATGTATGTGCTTCTATAAATTTTCTTTTTTTTCATATTGGGTTCCATATATATTGGCGCAACCTCAGACCATTTTATATGGTGTTGTTTATCCCAGGAGTGTTCTGTAATACCTGATCTCGACGTTTCTCTTTTTTGTGTATGAGTTTTATGTTCCTAAATTCTAACTTCTAGTTGTCGTTTGGTTTCTCCAATATACATTTCACCACATTCACATGGAACTTTGTAAACACATTCTTTCTTATCGGTAGTTTTAGGTTTTGTTTTTGTTAAATGAGCTCTAAGTGTATTTCCTGATTTAAAGGCTGTTTTTATATTATAACTGCTGGCAATTCGTCTTATTTTCTCCGACATTCCCTTAATGTACGGAATTCTGAAGAAGGAATGTGTTTCTTGTTGTCCAGTGTTCGTTGTTCTAAAATTATTTATAACATCGTCAATTAGTTTTAAAGGATAACCATTCTGTTGTAAATCGGATTTAATATGTGCTACCTCTTTTTCCAATGATTCGGCACTATTGCATATAGATATAGCGCGATTATAGAAGTTGCGTATAATTCCTCGTTTTGTTACAACAGAATAATTAGAACTATGATTAAGATATTGTCCAATATGTGTTGGCTTTCTGTATACTGAAGTTTTAATAGTTTTGTTTGAACGGTTCACCATGACATCTAAGAAGGGCAATTGATCATTTACCTCTTTTTCCATGGTAAACTTAATTGTAGGTTGAATGGTATTTAGATGTTTCAGGAAATCATTAAGTTCTTGATCAATTGCCCTTCCATACGATGAAAGTATCATCGACATATCTCAACCAGACTTTCGGTTTTACTGTTGCCGTTTCTATGGCATGAGTTTCGAACCATTCCATATATATATTGGCGACGACTGGAAAGAGTGAAGAACCCATCGGAAGCCCAACACTGTTTCCTGCGTAGTGCTGAGTTTCAAATAAAGGACAAGTTCTACGCTCATGACGACGGGCTCTTCACTCTCTCCAGTCGTCGCCAATATATATATATATATATATATATATATATATATATATATATATATATATATATATATGGAATGGTTCGAAACTCATGCCATAGAAACGGCAACAGTAAAACCGAAAGTCTGGTTGAGATATGTCGATGATACTTTCATCGTATGGAAGGGCAATGATCAAGAACTTAATGATTTCCTGAAACATCTAAATACCATTCGACCTACAATTAAGTTTATCATGGAAAAAGAGGTAAATGATCAATTGCCCTTCTTAGATGTCATGGTGAACCGTTCAAACAAAACTATTAAAACTTCAGTATACAGAAAGCCAACACATACTGGACAATATCTTAATCATAGTTCTAATTATTCTGTTGTAACAGAACGAGGAATTATACGCAACCTCTATAATCGCGCTATATCTATATGCAATAATGCCGAATCATTGGAAAAAGAGGTCGCAAATATTAAATCCGATTTACTACAGAATGGTTATCCTTTAAAACTAATTGACGATGTTATAAATAATTTTAGAACAACGAACATGGGACAACAAGAAACACATTCCTCCTTCATGATTCCGTACATTAAGGGAACGTCGGAGAAAATAAGACGAATTGCCAGCAGTTATAATATAAAAACATCCTTTAAATCAGGAAATACAGTTAGAGCTCATTTAACAAAAACAAAACCTAAAACTACCCATAAGAAAGAACGTGTTTACAAAGTTCCATGTAAATGTGGTGAAATGTCTATTGGAGAAACCAAACGACCACTAGAAGTTAGAATTAAGGAATATAAAACTCATACACAAAAAGGGGAAACTTCGAGATCAGGTATTGCAGAACACTCCTGGGATAAACAACACCATATAAAATGGTCTGAAGCTGCGCCAATATATATGGAACCCAATATGAAAAAAAGAAAATTTATAAAAGTAGCATACATTAAAAACAATAATGGAATCGTCAGTAAAACGAGTGTTGAGATACCTAATCTTTGGCAACCACTACTTTGTAATATCAAATCATTGAGGTGTGTACAGTGAAGCGAAACTTTGCGCTTCAATGGACACAGTCCCTATATAAGCTCGTAGTCTTAAGAAAAAACATTCAGTTTATACTTGATAACGATTAGAGATACAACCTAATCGAAACGTCGTAAAAATAAAAATAAATAAAAATAAAGACAATGCAAGTCCGACCCCATTTTAGTCAATCTTCAACATTGTCTACAACCTTCAAACAAATCTATTGTTGTTTAAATCTATACGTATGATCGAAGCTTAAAATGAATCTCTGCCGAAAAAAAAAATACGTGTCTCTTCTTTCTGTGTCAATATATTAAAGTTTCTTCAAAATCGGAGCTGGACACTTCGGGTACCTTCCTTGTTGGTACAATGTCAAGCCACTTTTAACTCCAACTATGGTCTTACCTCCTTCATCCGTATACGTTGATACAGTTACGACTTTGTCATTTTAGACTTAAATACACATCTAACGTTGCCAGATCTTTAGTAACAATATTTTATTTTATGTATTTTTACCTTAGCACTCCACACTCTATACATCGACCAAATGTCATAGATAAAATATGCCGCTCCAAACCATCCGTAAGCTTCCGACATATAGTGTGATGTTTTTAAAATATCTCTTGGACAAGAATACCGTATAGACGTGAGACCAGTCAGGCAACAGAAAAGCGCTTGAACAGCTGAAACACACCTGAAAATGAAGAAAAATTATATTACTGCATTGTAAACGTAAAAATACGCACAAAACAGTGAGTACAAATATTATTATACATGTATATTTATCAAATTTTGTTATTAATTTTCTTCGTTCGTATCGTCATCACTGTTCTTCCGTATATAGTATCCATTTCATTCAATAAATTCTCCCGTAATATTAACCTATCCTTAAAACTAAGGCCATCATGTGAATGCTGAATAACGTGAAAATATTTTTATTTATGTTTGGAAAGTGCGAGTTCTTTTATTTCTTGATAACCACACAGATTATATGCTATCATTTTCTAATTGCACCATTAAAACTAGTATAACGTGCTAATCGGTATGTCAATTGGAGAATGAAGTAAAAGCATGAATTTCTGATTGTCTATCCCCTGTGAAATTATCTGAAATACATAATTAGATATTCCTCGATACAGAACTACCAATACCGATATGGATGGCGAACACCTGGGACAATCCAACACATATCAGGAAGAGCATTTGCCTCATCAGAATACAAGAAAAGACACGATTCAACCGTCCAGATCATCCATCAAGAACTGGCGGGGAAATTCAAACTCTTGTAGGAAGAGAAAGTGTCAAAATCTGAATACAGCCTGGAGTTTATATTGGATCGAGTTGTGCTTACAGATCATAGAGTTGGACATAACAGACCAGATCTCAGTTAAACAGATAACATATCCAAGCGAACAATAGTAATAGAAGTCATCGTCCCTAACAACAATCTAGCGGACAGACATAATGGGAGGATCGCCAAATACAAGGACTTGGCAGTATAAAAACGATGACAGTGAGGAATGAGTAGCGTCCGCAGCGTCCCATAATCCTATAAACAACCGACGTAGTATCGAAGAATCTTCTGCTATATATCAAGGGATTGGGCCTTAGCGAACACCTGACATGGTTATGTTACTTGCGACGGCTCGAACTGTCCGGAAGTTTATGAGAAATGCATCATCTAGGGCCCGACAACATGGAAAGGGCCCCCACAGAGTTGTATCCTTATGAAATCCGAGTAGATATGGGATGAATGGATGTTCCCTGAATGGAGTACGAAACCCGTTTGGCTAAGTCTAAGGATGACAATAGGGCTCGTTATTAGTCAAAGGGCTCCTACATAGCTCTATCTTTATGATATCCGAGTATATCTGGGACGAGTGAATGTTTTCCGGGAGGGAGTGCGAAAGCCGTTTGGCTAAGTGAATTTCTGGTTGCCTATTATTATATGATTTACAAGCCAAACGGCTTCGCACTCCCTCCAGGGAATATTGACTCATACCAGGTACACAAAGATACCAAAAGTATGAAGCTTTGTAGGGCCTCTTTCCATGTTATCGGGTCCTAGGTGACGTGATCTGCTGTATTTCCTACGAACTTTCGGACGGTTCGCGCGGTGGCAAGGAGAAAATTATTATTATTATTTTCAACGTGCAAATAATACCTCTATTATCAATAAAAATAGGTTTCTAAATCCTTTTTTGTTGATATTAATTATAAACTCCGCATTTGTAATAAATTTTTACACTTAAAAAAACTTAAAGGAGTCACGTCACGCAAAAAAAAATGAATCAAAAATAGTTCTGTCTGTCAAACTTCAAAAAAAATGCTGTCCACCTACCATAACCAAATTTATTTTTATATAAATCTACTGCTATGATCGAGGATCTCACTATATGCTACTTAACCAAAGATAAACAATCCCTCCGAGTAAATAGATGACAGAAAATGCTAAATATTTAAAATAAACTTGAAATAATTGTGTCAAACAGGCACAATGTTCCAACGTAACGTGGTCCGGCATTAGCACCAATGTACTGAAAAAATACTCCGTAATTTGCTTGTAGGTAAACTGTTTTATATTCTCCAAACTTTAGGAAATGGTGGGAAAATACATCTAGTTTTACTTTTAAACAATAACGAGTGGAAAACTATGTTGAATGATAAATAGATAAGAATACGGTCACGTATACATTTGCAAACAAACAGGGTTCAAAGGGAGTTATGTAATAATGTTTTTATATTCGTGAAAGTATATGATGTGATGGGTAAACATGGAAAATAACAATGTTCTAAGTTCTCGAAATTCGACCTTCAGTTTTCCTATTTTTTAGCAATTTTTAAACGACTAATCTAGTGATTGTGAACTCCCCTTAAAAGACAGAGGGCGGATTTATCTGTAGAACTTCTTGGATCTGAAATCCCACAATACACTCTGACCTCTGTTTAATCTCTCACTTAATTTTAAACCTGACTAAAGATGGTGTCATTTTGGATGGCTGGCTTAGACAAAATCGTGCCGCATGCACCCGATACGGATCTGCCAAACTTCAACCTCCCCCCAAATCTCGAAAAATTCCTTGCACTCATATGCAAAATCTCTTTAACATATGCAAACAATGCTTAACACTACATTATGTAATTTTGTGATATACATTCATTTAAACACTCCTCTCCCATTTGATCTTGTAACGGCTTGAAATTCAATATCAGCAGTGCCTAACATCTTTGAGAAACCGTAAATTTGAAATTATCATAAAATCCGTGTATAAACTTATTTTAGTCAATAATTATTTTTTAAATTTATTAACTATTAAAACATAAACTACTACTTTAAAAATCCATTATCTTTACAACCTAAGTACTCTAACATAAAATAATAAATTACAACACTGAATTGTAGTAGAATAATACTAATTACGTTGATAAGTTATATCGGACTCATATTTTATGAAAAAAAAATGGTGTATGACAACTAATGAGTGGTAGTGTAAAATTGAAGATTTTTACGTGGTCCCAATAAAAATTGGACAATAATTTGGCAGAAATATTTCTGAAATTTCGTTGAAGATTAATTAGCGAGCACAGGAAATGCCAAAATTTGGATAAAACGTCTGCAGGTTTCTACAAGAAACCAAACGAACGAACAGATGTACAATCGGATTTTTTTATATGACTTAAATTATTAAAACAGATTGTGTATTTACCTTGAACAAAAATTTCACGAATGACACTGTACACTGTATACACATTAATTTAATATTATGTTAAATTGAAAAATTATTTTTTATACAATAACAGTATAAAGATGACCACGTGTGTCATCTTGAAGTTAGAGTAGTACTGAAAGAACTAGATGGAATTTTTTTGTAAGGTAATAAAGACTGTTTTGGCTCGTAAGGGTTTAGGGGGTCTAGTCCGAACGTACAATGCGTTTTTGATTTTAAAATCATGTTTTTTAGTAGTTATTTTATAATACTGTGATATATTCTGCTTAGTTGCTTGGTATCTGCCTTAGCATTTATTG
The DNA here is from genome assembly GCA_034092305.1 of Diaprepes abbreviatus. NCBI lineage: Eukaryota > Metazoa > Arthropoda > Insecta > Coleoptera > Curculionidae > Diaprepes > Diaprepes abbreviatus. The sequence goes on along the minus strand of JASJET010000194.1, from coordinate 8,258,943 downwards.
CATGTTTTTTTTGTATCGCTATCATTTCCAGAACTTCTCTTTTTTTGTGTAGTTTTCAGTTTTTAAAATTTTGACTCTCTCAAAATCAAAGGAATGATGGAGCCATAAGGGTCCACAACCTCTTAAAAATGCTATAGCAAACTAAAATCTGAAATACCAAAACATGCCGTTTATAGTATCCTATGCAAGGATTGCAATGATGAACACATAGGACAAACAAGCCAACACTTAATAACTACTAAAAAACATAATTTTAAAATCAAAAACACACTGTACTTTCAGACTAGACCCTTTAAACCCTAATAACCAAAACAATCTTTATTACCTTACAAAAATCCCACCTGGTTCTTTCAGTATTAATCTAACTTCAAGATGACACACGTGGTCGCCTTTATATTGTTATTTTATGGAAACTAATTTCTCAATACAATATAATATTAAATTAATGTGCACACGGTGTGCAGTGTTTTTTGTGAAATTTTTCTTCTTCTTCTTCTTTCTAACACAGTTAACCATGCTAGTAGGCTATTGCCTGTTCATTGTCATCACGTCTTCCCCGGAAGATGAGGTCCAGCATTCTCGCCATCGTTTTGGTGGTCTTCCCCGTGATCTTTTTCCTACTGGGTTATTCATTTTTGCGTTTTTAACGAGTCTATCGTCCTCCATTCTCCCTATATGTTTGTTCCAGAATCTTCTCCTTTGTCTAACCCTTCTTCCTATGTCATGTATCCCGCATTCTTGTCTGATATCTTCATTCCGTGTTCTATCGTGTAGAGTTTTGCCTTGTATACTTCTTAATGTTTTCATTTCGACTATTTTCATCATTTGTAGAGTTCTGCCTGTATCTGGTCTTGTTTCTGCCGCGTATGTTATGATGGGTCTTAGAGCCGTTTTATATATCTTAGTTTTGCTTTAGGTATTAAGGAATTTGTTCTTCCAGACAATTTCTTTTAGGCATCCCGAAATTCTAGCCGCTTTCATTATTTACTCTCTTACTTCGTTAAAAAGGTTTCCATGGCTCGTCATTTCTGCTTCCGGATATTTGAAGTGATTTACCTGTTCGACAATTTTGGAGTCGACTTCCAACTTGCACCGTTGTGGTTCTTTAGATGTTACTAAGCATTTGGTCTTCTCGGTGTTGATGAACATATTTAATTCTTTCGCATTAGTGTTAAAAGAGTGCAGTAGTCTTTGGAGGTTATCTTCAGAGTGCAATAAGAACAGCCTCGTTCGCATAACAGACGGTAGAGCCGTTTTACACACACAAGAATTATTGCCAAAATTCATCTCAAAATTATGTCGAAAATTTTCATAAAACTAATTTGCTGTTTTACACATCAAAGAATTCTTGTTAAAATTTTGGTGAAAATTTTCGGCAGAAAGTGCGCGAAAATCGACGCAGAATAAAATTTGTGAATTGACAGCCCACGTCTGGTAATTAACCTAAACTTAATATTAACTCATTGTTTCTTGAACAAAATATCCCTTATTTTGTAGTTTCTTGATTATATATGTTCGGAAACTTTCATATTTACGACATTTTAAGGTTATTCCCAGAGCAAGTTAACTTTTTAACTGCTGGAACGTCACATGTGATGAAAATGCGCATGAGCATCGACAAAATTATCACCAAAATTATATTCAAATTTCTTGTACGTATCAAACAGAATCGTATTTTATTGTAAAAATTATCTCTAGAATTTTCGGAAAAAATTTGCTGAAAATTTTCGTTATAATTTTCGGAATAATTCTTGTGTGTGTAAAACGGCTCGTATGGAAGAATGTGTTTCCCATTTTGTATCCAGCTGTTCTGGGGAGATTTTCTATTATTTTATCCATTATTAGATTAAATATGAAGGGGCTGAGCGAATCGGCCTGTTTAATTCCTGTGTTTACATATATGTGCTCCGTTGTTATATGTCCTACTCTGATTTTTGTTCTGCACTGGATGTTAATATCGTATATTAGGTTAATTAGCCTATGGTTTGGACCTTTTGTTCTCATTATTTCTAAGACGTCCTTGTAGCGTACTCTGTCAAAAGCCTTGGTCATATCGACGAAGCACGTGTACGCACGTTTATTGAATTCTAGGGATTTTTCAGTAATTTGTTTGACAATGAATATTGCGTCAATAGTGGATCTGTTTTTTTCAGAAAGCTTGTTGTTCTTCTCGTATACTTACGATTTTGGTGATTTCTTCCAGTATAGTTTTTGTGAATGCTTTGAGAATGCTATCAAGCAGTGTTATTCCTCGATAGTTTTCTGGGTGCGTTTTCTGTCCTTTTTTAAAAATGGGTATTGTTACACTATTCTTCCTTTCATTCGGTATTTTTTGTTCTTCTGTGATATTCTTGAATAGGGTTAATATTTCATTCCATAGCTTTTTCCCTCCGTATTTAAGCATCTCATTAGTGATCTCGTCTGATCTAGGGCTTTTTCTATTCTTAATGAAATTTTTGTTCAAGGTAAATAAATGTTCTAAATAATTTAAGTTATATAAAAAATTTTTCTATTATTTTTAGGTACACTCTGTAAATTCGGAAGAAGGTAAAATAAATTACCGAAACGTTAATCATATAAAAGATGTAAAATATAGAATGTACTACAACACTATTACGTTTCGACTTAATTTTTCAAGGGATCATAAATCCAAACAAACAAAGAAAAATATCCAGATCCAAGAAAAAATAATAAAAAATATACTTTATATTATATATATATATATATATACCGGGTGTCAACGAATCTATTAGACAAGTCATAATTTCTAGAGTATTATGTGTATCAAAATGAGAATTGGTACAGGTAAATGGTATGTGAAGGGGAGAGTTTTCGGATATTTTCCACTTTCCGGCCACTTCCGGTTTCACCGGAAATATAGATCAGAATGTGACATTTTAAAAACTTTTTACGTCTACTTCATTTTTTTAGAGCCACTTTTAAAATTGCATCTAGGTGGCCATGATCGGACGCAAACTAATCTAAGGGCCTTAGGTGATGTCAAAAAAAATACAATAGTTTTAGTTACTAGTATGAAAGACAGGAATAAGACAAGTTGACAAAATTACGTTTTCATTTCTAACTATTAATTTTCAAATGGCGACCCCTTTTTGACAACTACTTTTCGAAAAAAACATTCTTTGATGAATCTAACGGTACTAATTTATTTGCGATTGGATTAGACATAAGAACAGAAATTAAATATTATTAAGCAAAATACTGGATAGTTTATTTACTTATGACAAGTGCGCCATGGACAGCCATGATGCATAATAATTTGCAACTGTTTTTATCAAATCTTCTTTGGAAAACAAAGCACTCACTTAAGTAGATAATGACAGTGACATACGCTCTAAGAACAGACGTAAAAGTTTCTTAATTTTCGTTAAGTTTAGTTTAAATTTTCGTTAAAATAATGTATACTCAAAGTGAAAAAGTGGATATGTTATTAATATTTGGAGACTGTCATAGAAATTCAAGGGATGCTGCCGAGTTGTATGTTCCGATCCGAATCGGCAACATCCAGCCCATCAGTATTTTCCGTATGTCGAGACTCGTTTTAAGCAAATAGGAAATCAAGAGGCGGAACAGAGGTTTATCATAAATGAGAGATTAACGTACTTGCTATGGTTGAGGTTGATAAAACAGTTTCGTTAAGAAAAATTAGTCAAGAACTGCAGATAAGTTATGAATCAGCAAGAAAAATACTGAAAAAGCATGGATATCGAGCATTTAAATATCAGTTACATCAACATTTGTATACTGAGGATGGCGATAGACGGGTAGTGTTTTGTGATTGGCTGCTTCAAAATCATACAGTTAACCCAAATTTTATCGATTTTATTCTATTTTCCGACGAATCCCGATTTACAAATAATGGTATGTTCAATAAGCAAAATACTCGGTACTGGGCCCAACAAAATCAACATGAAATGGGAGAAGGCAATTTTCAAGAAAGATTTGGCGTCAATGTCTGGGCTGGTATCGTTGGAAACAGAATAATTGGGCCAATATTGTTTCAAGGTCAGTTAACAGGGGTTAGATACTTAGGTGTGGAGCACCGCCTCACAATACTAGAGAAGTTCTTAATTATTTAATAGAGCATTTTAATAATCGAATTATTGCAACCAATGGTCCGGTACGGTGGCCAGCCCGCTCACCGGATCTTACTGTGCTCGATTTCTTTGTCTGGGGATATGTTAAAGAAAGGGTTTACTATGGAGCAGCCCCAGCTACTCTTGATATATTAGAAGAAAGAATTTTACGGGCATTTAGAAGTATAACGCCCCAAATGCTACAAAACGTGTTGAGAGAAACAATTGAACGAGCTGAAATGTGTCGTGAAAAAGAAGGAATGCACTTTGAGCATTTACTACACTAAACTTTTTAACAAATTCAGCTACTGTACTTTCAAATATTTTAAGTGCGTCGTCTAAGTTATTAGTTTATTTTGTTAGTTTTTTGTTAATTTTGTTAAATTTTTAATCCAATTCCTGTCTTTCATACTAGTCACTAAAATTTTGCGATTGTATTTTTTTGACATCACTTAAGGCCGTTAGATTAGTTTGCGTCCGATCATGGCCACCTAGATGCAATTTTAAAAATGGCTCTAAAAAAGTGAAGTAGACGTAAAAAGTTTTTAAAATGTCATATTCTGATCTAGAATTGTCTCAGAAATCTAAAGATGTTAAAATATACAGGGTGTTCTATTTAAGAATTCAAAACCGGGGCCATTTCCGGTGAAACCGGAAGTGACCGTAAAGTGGAAAATATGCGAAAACTCTCCTCTTCACATAACATTTACCTGTACCAATTCTCATTTTGATACACATAACACTCTAGAAATTATGACTTGTCTAATAGATTCGTTGACACCCGGTATATATATATATATATATATATATATATATATATATATATATATATATATATATATATATATATATATATATATATATATATATATATATATATATATGTAATGTATCGGTAAGAAAACATCGATCACTAGTTCCTAGTGGCTAAAAAAACCTTAAATATAGCCAGACCACCATCCACGTTGCTTTGAGAATTTCCTTCTAAACTAAAAATATCAAAAATAAGTATACTTACTTATTACTTATATCGTACACATCACTATAGCCCAACTTGTAAGCCCGCATGAATTTTCTTCCCTCGTGGGTATGAATCTGCATGTTATTTAGTGCTAAAAACAGCGACGGAAAGAATAACATTCCGCTTGCAAAGAGCCACAATCCCCGTTGGATCGAGACGTGTTCTTCCCATTCCAAATCTCTAAGGATAAAGTAGGAGACTAGAAGCGAACTACATACGAGGGCTATTAGAGGGTAGATAATGCTGGCTTTCTTTGCCTGAAAAAAAAAGGTTACTTATAATATTACAGTATCTGACCATCTGTTATAAACTGCTCATGATAATTAAATAATGACAAAAGGAGTTTTTAAAAACTATTTTCAACACTTGGGATTTTAAAACGACTTTTGAAAATTTGTTTTATCTTTTATTGTCTCTCCTCCAAAATATACTGACACAGTTTTCGATTCGTAGTTCATGTTGTAATGTATTTGCGTAGAGTTGGGGGTCTGTACACTGCGATGTGGTAAATCTATTGTGCCCCCTACTGCTGCCCAGTCGTAAAAGTTACCTTATCGGCTAGAGCAGGTCCTCCAATCCTGTTTCCCTCAGGAATCTCAGGATATCGAACGGCTTCAAGGTGAGTAGCTCCCCTTCTTCGATTTGGTGTGCCCCCAAGAACAGCATTTTAGGGTTTTCTAGAGTGCTGCACTCTGCAAGGATATGAATAGATGTTTCGTCCTCCTCCTCACAGAATCAGCACTCTTGTCTTTCTACCAGTCCGAGTTTCTTGAGGTGTCTCTTCAGGTGGCAATATCCCGTCAGGGCCCCTATCAGAACTCTGAACTGGTTTTTACTCAAGCTTATGCATTTTTTGAATTGCCTCTGGTCGTAGCTCCCCAGAAGTATCTTTACTTCTCTCAATCCTTGCAGCTCCGTCCAATAATTGGATCTCCTGTTTTCTTCTTCTATCTTTAGTTCTTCCAGCATTACACTGCTATTGATTCCACAAAAAAGCTCTGGCCCCAGAAAAGGCATCTCAGCCCCTTTCCCTGTCTACTATTTCGTCCCCCTCTATCCCGGTGGTATGTCCCAGTATCCACATGAGGGTGACTTTATTATTCTTACTCAAATCATTCAGTTCCTCTAGGCATTCCCAGACCACCTTGAGAGCTCATCGCACTGATGGCTGCTTGACTATCCGTCATGATGATAATCTCTTGGCCGTGATAGTTTTTCTCCTTGTTAAATTGAATACACATCCATGACATATATTTCTGCCTGGAAAATGCTTGGTGACTTACCCAAGCTTTCGTAGTGCCTGGTGCTGGGTCCATACATTCCTACTCCAATTCCCACCGTTGATTTGGAGCCATTTGTATACCATATAGTGGATTTCTTGCTAAGTTTTTCAATGGTGTTTTAGTCCCATTCGCTCTTATGACTCAACTTTGGGCTGAAGTTTTTCACAAAGTTGAATTTCTTTTTCATTTCATCTTGGGGCATGTCCCAGATTGGTTGATTTCTGTGTGAAAGATTGGGCCATCTGTCATCATCCTATAAATCGTCCTCTTCACAATGTTCTCCAGAAATATATGTAGAGCTGTGAGGTTTAGGATTACTTGCATGGCGGCCGTTGGGCAGGTTTTCATTGCCCCGGTTATATATGCACAGGCCAGTCTTTGAACTGGCCCATACGTGATGATTGGTCTCACTATTGCAGTGTACATCCACTGCAGGAGTTTTGGGTTTGTACCCCATCTTTTTCCCGCAAAGTTTCTGCAGACCATCAAGGCTTTTGTAGCCTTGTTGATTACTTCTTTTTCATTTTTATTCCAGAGAAGTTTATTATCTAGGGTCAGTCCCAGATATTTGACCTCTGACTTCCACTCAATAACATTCTCATCCATTTCGATGGTCTTCAGATTGAGGTTTCTTTTCCTTGGAAGGCTACTAGGGTGGTTTTGGTGGGGTTGATGTTTAGACCCATCATCTGGCACCATTCTCTAGTGTATTCAAGCCCTCTTTGAACTATGTCACAGAGGGTATTCTAGAATTTCCCTCTTGCGATCAAGACCACGTCATCGGCATAGCCCTGATAAGATATGACGAGGTCAGTCAGATCACAAAGGAGCTGGTCTACAATTAAGCTCCACATAAGTGGAGAGGCTACTCCCTCCTAAGGGCATCCTCTGGTGGTACAAAGGGCGATAGTGTCGTGTCCTGTCCTATCTCTCGTCTCTGCTATTCTAGTGGAGAGTTCTAAAGCCAATAGACAGATAAATATATAGACCGCGACACCTAAAGGAGTGCGTGGGTGCCATCGAGCTTATACTTACCTGGAGCTAGCCTTCAAGCACGCGAAACCCTGAGTAGTTAAAGAGTGAGAGGAAAGCAAGTGAATGAACAACTATCTCTCTCTAACCTCATACGATTTGCTAAGTATAACTACTCCCTTCCACACGCAACCTAAATATGACATTAGAGATGCAAGTGATTCTCTTGGTAAAGCTTATATATATTTTTAAGTAATGAAATTTGTTTGAGTGGCTAAAATTTATAGTGTTCCGAATTACAAAATCAAAAATACTGCCTGAGTTCATTTCAGGATATGTGTTGTCCCATCGCTAGTCAAATTCCCCTGAAACAACATGTCGAAAAAGCATCGGTATTTAAAGGTAAGTCAAAAATCATTCAAAATGAAATTTTACAAGCAATGTTTATTGTATGTCAAGAGGGAATTTCGGGACTTCTTGTACTTTACGATTTTCTTTCGCAAAACATCGAGACATTTAGTGAAGTTCTAGAACTTTTAAAAATTACTATTCCGATGACATCGGCTGAAGCAGAAAGGTGCTTTTCTACCCTCAAACGGATAAAAACGTTTTTACGGAATACTATGAGCCAATAAAGACTTTCTGCTTTGGAGAATCTTATCGAAAGCATACCTGATTTCAATCAGCGAGTTATTGATAAGTTTGCTAATGCCAAAGATCGGCGTATGGATTTTCTTTATAAATAATTCACACAGTAAGTTATACGTGCATTTTAGTTTGCCTGCTATATTTTAAAAATTTACCACCTTCTTTATATTTAGTTATTTAAAATACACTGCTTTGTTTCATATTAACTGAATTTTTAAAGACTTATTTTTTCCGTAATAATTCGGATTAGGGTAAATTTAGAGGTGTCATTTTAGTTTTGTTTGTTTTATAATTTATGAATTTTTATATAATAGATATGCTTTTATTAGCATGACACTCCACCTCTAGATTCACTCTAATCCGAATTATTACCATTTTTCATCATTCTATGACAGATTTTATACATATCTATGTTTTTAATATACCATTGGAATTGCAACCCCTACTTTTTTAATGCACCAGTCGCCACTGCCAAAAGGTACCTTCGTTTGTCTCATTTCTTGCAAATCCGTCCAGTAATTGGACCTCCTGCTGCCTTCCTCTCTTTCTATTTCTTTCGAGTCACAACTCGATGCAAAAATCCATTTCTTTTCTATCCGGCAAACACATTTTTACAAATGTTTTTTCGTCTTTCAATGCATCTCTCCTTCAATTCATGCTGAACCCATTTTGCATCTTTTTGGATATTGCCCAATGCGTATAGACGTTCGCAAATAGGGGGTTGGGTAACATTCCATGCTGCTGCCAATTGTTTTAACTTTTCAGTTAAGTCTTTACCCAATAGTTCTCGTAAATCTGCATCTTCAAACTTTTTCGGCTGATCGGAACGCTCCTTGTCTTGTACCTCAAAATCACCACTGTTGAAGCGTTTAAACTATCGTTCACTAGTTTTTTGGGTTAAAACATTCTCACCATAAGCTCCAACCAACAACGGATAACTTTCTCCAGCTTTTTTCCTTAAATGATAGAATGTTATTTATAAAGCTTCCCAGCAAAACACTTTTTCCTGGTTCGACATTTTCCAGCCCATAAAGGACTATTGTTTTTACATAATGACAACTGATAGCAGATGAACAGCAAGGATTCAGATTGGGTAGATCCTGCACAAACGCAGTTTTTGTCATAAGACAGATAACAGAAAAATCAATTGAATACAATAGACCGGCCTACATATGTTTCATTGATTTGGAGAAAGCGTTCGATCGTGTGCAGTTGAAAGACGTTATACACCTTCTTTACAACAGGCAAATTCCACATAACCTCATCAAAACCATAAAAAATAAATATGAAGTAAATCAGATTCAAGCAAAAATAAATGGGGTCCTGACTGAACCAATAGCTGTGCGCCGTGGTATTCGACAAGGGGGTTCACTAAGCCCTCTTCTTTTCAACATCATTATGGACGAAATAATAAGAAATGTGCGTTTATTGAAAGGATACAGAATGGGCGACCAGGAAATGAATGTTCTATACTACGCCGATGACGCCGTACCGGTGATATCGGTCCAGAAAACTAAATGCATGACAACGTCAAAAACACCATTAAGGTGCAAACTGAAAGTTGAAGGCAAACTTATCCAGCAAGAAATGAAATTTAAGTATTTAGGCATAGAAACCTCAGGTTATAGCGATGTTGAGGCGGAGGTACGAGAACAGACAACTAGGGCGACAAGAATAGCAGGATGTTTAAATGACACAATATGGAAGAATAAAAATATTAAAATAGAAACCAAATCAAGAATTTACAAGGCAACGGTGAGACCAACTATGACAAATGCCGCAGAAACTCGACCTGACACAGCGAAAACTAAACGACTACTAGAGACAACCGAAATGAGAGTACTTTGTAGAATAACTGGAAAATGCTCTTGGACAGAGAGAGAAGTGAAAATATAAGAAGGTAGAAAACGTTAATGAGTGGGTACTGGGTAGAAAAAAGGAATGGAACGAGCATATCAGTAGAATGGACGACAGAAGAATAGTTAGAATTGCACGCGACAAATGACCGTTAGGTGGCAGGGGTTTGGGACGCCCCCGAAAACGATGGAGTGACAACTTAGCATTGCAAAAAGTAGAGAGACGACGAAAAGAAACAGGCGGTTCGCCTATATTGAAGAAGAAAGAAGAAGAAGAAGAAGACAACTAATAACAAACTGGCTTTTAACGGTGTACCTATGATTACCTTTCGAAATACCATAGATGTCACTAGAATACACCAACAAATGTATTAGTGATGTCAACTCTTACCAAAATCGACATTATTACCCGAAACACCTATTAGGCGATAAAATCAAGAGCTTGATTTTTCTAAAATAGGCATACCCACGAAATTAATAAACTAATCCTAAAAAGAAATTTAAGTTATTAAAACGTACCATAATAAATAATGTAACACAACTGACACATTCACAAAAAACATTAAAAGTTAAAATTTCCTTTGACACCAAATAGCATGTTTAAAACTATGCAAATTAAAAAAAAAACATTTTGAGATCTAAATATCATTATTGTTATAAATTCTATGTAAATTTTTTCATTATAGTTCGCTTTTAACAATTGAATTATATGGAAGGTTATCTGTATTTAAATTATTCCAAAATATTGAAAATGTGACAATTTTTTTTGAATAATTAACTGCTAAATGGCCAGTAATTTGGTATTATCAAGTTTCGTCAGCATAAATTTCATTGTTTGAGTGAATGAGGCGAAAAGTGAGTATTTGATGTTCATTCAAGGATATAAATATAAAAAATAAGAAATTACATGTGCTGTCGCGAGAACCCATCAATGTAAGACAATTGTTAAGTGCCTGGGAGTAATTATGGACTCACGAGTGAGCTGGAATAATCATATTAAGGCTCGAGTCAAGAAGGCCGTAGACTACCCCTCAAAAGTATTTGATTACCTGCATTTTTCTTTATATACATCTATTAAAACCATATTATTAGGTTTCATTGTTTGTGTCTCACCGCAAAATGGAAAGGTATACAGCTTATTATTATTTGCCCTCTCTTGGCCATAAAACTAAAGTAGTGCTATCGTCGGAATTTCTCTGAAGTTAAATTTTCAAGTGGCACTTTGTTATGTTGAACTTATTGGGTAATAAACATAAATAAAATTTAGAATAATTACTTTTGCATTAGTTATCTAACTTCATTCGACCAGCTCAATATCTTAAATGTAATTTTCTGGTTTTTTACTTCTGCATTTTGTTTTTTTGAACAAAATGTGTAAAACTAAGGATTATTCTTAAGAGACATAAGAAGCATAATTACCTGCCTTCATAAATCCAGTAACAGCATTCGTGAGATTTCAAGACTACAAAAGCTACCAAGGTCCACTGTTGACTATAGAAATTTGCAACAATCGTCGTTCAAGCAAACCAAGAGCAACAACTTCTAGTGAAGATTTAAGCAGAATGGTGAAAAGCAAAGGTGATAAGATGTTTAACTGCACCAGAAATAGCAGCACAGTTCAATGTGGGCCTTGATAAACTTATCAGTATATACACAGTTAAAAGGAGACTTCTTGATGCAAAGCGGTCTCAAAATCTTAACTGAGCTAGAGAACACAAGAATTCAGCAACTGCAGACTGAGAAAAAATCCTCTGGGCTGACGAATTAAAATTTAAAATTTTTGTATCCACACGAAGAGTTTTCGTCCGGCAGCAGTCGAACGAAAGAGTGAACGAGGCATGTACTGTGGTTTCAGTTAAACACGGTGGAGGGTCTGTGACGGTGTTGAGTCCGTTTTGGTAGTTCTACCATTGGGGATCTTGTGCGAATAGGAGGAATTAAAAAAAAAAAGGTTACAAAAACATATTAGAGTGCAGTGCTTTCTGGGACTTAGTCCAGGGTTTATATTCCAACTTTCAAATGCTTTTTTAAAAATTGTCGTATGATCATTCTTTACGAAAATATAAAACTTTGAAGTACTACTTGTTTTCAGATGACAAAAGTGACTGACGAGAAGTGTATATTTCTTCTGAAATATTTATTCAATATAGCACTTTTTTAGGTTTCTATCAAATTTCGATCCTTTTTTTCTAAAAATGCAACTGTATGAATCCATTATACTTCATTCCTCGATAACCCTATTTCAAATGTAACATAATGTGGTTGTTCGTTCTTTAAAACATGTTCTGAAAGTATTTTAAAAGTGTAAGGCCATATATTGCCATTTCGCTAGTAAAATTTTTAATCTATGATAAAAAAATGTGCGCTCTTAAATATTCTGCATAATCTTTTGATACGTTTTTATAATTTTTGTGATGTACGACCCCAGAAAATCAGATCCACTCTCGGGGTTCATAACATCAAGATCCACCCTCGGGATTCATAACATAACCCTTTGGGATTAACATCGGAGTCTATCCTACTAGGTCTTTTTAACCGACTTCTAAAAGAAGGAGGTTCTCAATTCGTCGAGTGTGTATGTCTTTTTTTTTATGTATAGTTAAACCGCTGTATATCTTTACGTCAAAATTTGACAAATGCATCAAACTAGTGACATTTTTTTTTGAGGATTGTAACAGGATCGGAGTGGCTGAGTCTACTATTTTCTTTTTCGGTTATATAACAAGAAATTATATCGTAATATAATAAAAATATCACAACGTTGTCGACAAAAATGGTTTTAATAAAATTTTATAGCCGTTAGTATAGAAGGACAAAATAAAGATACAGTTAGTCTGAGGTAAGGTTATGTAAATAACAGCAGCTTTTTTTTTGTGTTCCTTGCTCCTCATCTGTGGATATCTTTTATCTCTTTCATTATTATGAATAGAAATAAGGAGGGAAAATCATCATCTCCTTTAGTATTTTCCGATTTCTATTGTGTCTGGAGTAGATACGGAGTAGGTAAGCGTGTTAAAGTTCATATTTTTATAAAAATATTAATGGGATATTTTGTAGAATTATTAAATTTTAGATAATAAAACATGTTAAAAATTATGAAATAAATATAAATGTCGTTTCAATTGTAAAAATAACTTATTTTTCTCTACTCCGAGGGGAAGACAGAAAATCGAAATGAACGACCCTAGTTATATTTACGAGGAACATTTTTTTTTGATGTATGGCAACTAAAAACCGTTACAATTACTAAATTTTTAAAGATATACACCGTTTTGAGTATATGTACACCGATTACTCCGGAACGGCGGCACCGATTTGAATGAAATTCTTTACGTTATGTTCAGGAAGGTGCTGCGGTAGTCCCATATTTTTTTTGGACGAAATTGGTGCAGTCAATTCCAAGATGGCGCTGACAATATGGCGGCCAAAAAAAATAATTTTGCCCGATTTTCTCCAAAATTGGTACGGGGGATTTTTTGGGGTCGTACACAACGAATCTGAAATTATTTTTAAAAAATTCAATATGGCGGACAAAAAAAATTAATTTTGTCCGATTTTCTCCAAAACTGGTGTGGGGGAATTTTGGGGTCGCACATAACGAATCCAAAATATTTTTTAAACATTCAATATGGCGGACAAAAAATCAATTTTGTCCGATTTTCTCCAAAATTGGTACAGATGAATTTTTGGGATCGCACATAACGAATCTAAAATTATTTTTAAGAAATTCAATATGGCGGATCCAACATGGCGGACGAAAAAAATCAATTTTGTCCGATTTTCTCCAAAATTGGTACGAGGGAGTTTTCGGGGTCGCACATAACGAATCTGGAATTATTTTTAAAAAATTCAATATGCCGTATCCAATATGGCGAATAATAAAATTACTTTTGTCAGATTTTTGTGAAAATTGATTTGGGTGAGTTTTTGACACCGCGCATTACGAATCTGAAATTATTTTTTAAAAAATTAAATATGGCGTATCCACGATGGCGGTTTAAAATTTCCACACCTCTCGATCTTGTCTAAAATCAGTATTGGGGGATTTTTGTTAGTGCTAATTAGGAATTTAGAATATTTTTTGAAAAACTCAATCTGGCGGATTCAATATGGCGTCCTGAAAATTTGACCGTTTTCAATTTTCTCCAAAACTGATATAGGGGTTTTTGAGGGTGTAAATTATGAATTTAAAAGTATTTTTTCAGGATTCAATATGACGAATCCAATAGAGCGGACTAAAGATTTTACATTTTTCGATTTTGTTCATAGGTGGGACTGAATCGTTTTAGGGGTATTGTATTACGAATATAAAGTTAACTTTTTACAACTATTAAGTTGATAAGATACAATATGAAGAACTGTAAATTTTACATTTTCCGATTTTGTCTAAAATTGATATTGCGGAGTTCTTGGGGCGTATACAAACTCAACATGCAATTTAAAATATATCGGGCTAAGAAATTTACGTCTTAAGTACTTTAAATATCGATATTGGAAGGTTTTGGGGTCTATATTACCAATCTAAAATTAATTTGAAATTTAAGATAGTGGATTTACTATGACAGACTAACGCCCAGTCTCACAATGTGTGGTCACCGAAAGGTCAAGAAAAAACCGATGGTTATTTAAAAAAATTGTTTCACCGGAAGTTAACCATGAGTTAAGTTAACCAGTAGACAATCCTGTGGTTACTTACTTAACCAAAAGAACATAACCCCATTACTTTGCTTACGCTTTTTATTTGTTGACGGTTCGGACAGAATAAAAATCATATGCGTTTTTGTTGAATAATCCAATATAAGAAAGATGGATAATTGCGATATCAATGTTTATAGTAGTGATGAAGAAGCTAGAAGATCCCGAATATTTAGACCACGAGTTGATTATTTTGAAGAATATAATGAATACGATTTTTTTTTGCAAATTTAGATTAATGCTGAGAACCGTCGAAAATTTGTTAGAGGAAATTCAAGATACGATTAGACACCCAACGTATAGGTAAAAATAAATGACATTACCAGTTAAGTATAAAAATTAACGAATAAATTATTTCAGGAATGATTGCCTCTCCCCGAGCCAACAACTTTTTCTAACCCTTAATTTCTACGCCAGCGGTTCATTCTTATGGATAGCAGGTGATGCTAGTGGAGTAGGAAAATCAACTGTTTGTCGTACAGTAAGAAGAGTAAGACGTGCAATTGCAGTATTAAGGCTTATATATATATATATATATATATATATATATATATATATATATATATATATATATATATATATATATATATATATATAAATGCCTACAGATGAAGAAATTAATAGTGTTAGGCAAAATTTTTATATTATAGCTAGGTTTCCTAGATGCATAGGGGCTAACGCAGAAATTTTTAGAAATCGCAAGCAATTTTTTTCTTTAAATGTCCAGTCAGTGCCTGATGCTGATTTAAAATTTCGGGACATTGTTTTTCGATGGCAAGGTTCAGCTCATGATGCCCATATTTTCGGAAGTTCTATTTTGTATAGAAATTTGCAAGATGGCCGGTTTGGTGACAATTTGCTTGTTGGTGATAGTGGGTACCCAATAAAACCCTACCTAATGACCCCTCTTCATGAAGTTCGAAATGAAGCACAAGCTCTTTTTAATGAATCATTAATCAGAACAAGAAATGTAGTGGAGAGAAAATATGGTGTGTGGAAGAGAAGATTTCCAGCAATAGCTCTGGGATTGAGACTAAGTAATTTAGACACTGTGCAGGCTGTTATTGTTGCAACTGCAGTTTTACATAACATAGCATGCGATCAAAATGAGCAGTTGCCTCCTTTAAATGATGAACAAGAAGCAGCTGTGAATTTTGCTAATGTAAATGTTCCAAATGCCATACAAGCACCTGTAATGGAAAATAATAGAACAAGGTTTAACCTTATCAACAATTATTTTGCCAATTTATGACTGTATTATTATATTTATTATTTGGCTTCTGTATGTGTTATTGTATAAAACTGTAAAATCAAAATTTAAAACTCAGATTTGCTAATATAACTTGTCACCGGAATGATTTGAGAAGAAAATTTGAATATATTTAGCTCCATTAGGAAGAGGAAAATTATTTTTATACAGGTTCATGAATCATTTGATTTTAGAAATTTGGTTTAAATGAGAGTTTAAGCTACTTTTTTGAAATTATTAAATATCTATTCTTTCTTTCTAAAGTAAAAAAAGTTTAAAATTCCATTTAAATTAAATTTCTAAAATTAAAGGTTTAATAAGTAAAATAGAGCTCCATTACAAAAATTTGTATTCTATAAATAACACGATAACTTAGAATATTTTTTGTTATAAAATATTCATTATAATAAATAGTTACCAATAAAAATTGTGTTTTAACTTTTTTCAAATAATTCTTATGAACCAATACCTTTTGGAATTGGTATAATTTGTATCAGTTTTATATTATCATGTAGGTATCTATAATATATGGATGGGGGCTTTTTAGGATGCTGGATAAGAATAGGTCAATATTGTTCGTCAGTCACAAATATGATTCCTTTTTTTATATATGTGCCCTTGGATAATTTTAAATTTGAACTTTTATTAGTCACTCAGATTTGAAAACACAATAAATAATAAAATATAAGGATATTAGCTTTATAATAATAAAATTATTTTCGAGGAATTTTTTTTGAAATATCGTCATAAAAATAGAGGTTAGTTGTCAAACCAACATTGGCAAATAAAATTTGACCAATGGTTTCGTAATCAGCCCTCAATTCTTGTTTGTGAAACACTTACCTTTGAAAACTCATGGTTAACTTGCAAGTGTTGATTATTTAACCAGTTCATGTTACCATCGATTGTGAAACTGGGTGTAATAGTTTGACACAATTTCACTGGTATTTGGAGAACTCTAACTCTCAGTTTCACAATCGATGGTAACCTGAAGTGGTTAAATAACCAACACTTGCAAGTTAACTATGACTTGTCAAAGGTAGGTGTTTCACAAACAAGAATTGAGGGCTGGCTACGAAACCATTGGTTAAATTTTATTTGCCCATGTTGGTACCTGACTTTTAAGAAAATATCACGCACATTTTATGAAATTCGTGGGAATTAGGTTTAATGCCGTAATTAAAAAATAAAAAAGAATGATTGGTTTGACAACTAACCTCTATTTTTACGACGATATTTCAAAAAAAAATCCTCAAAAATAATTTTATTATAATATAAAGCTAATATTTATGAAAATTTTCTAATCATGGAGAAGACAGAAAAAAGAGCTGTAAATTTCTGTAAAGAAGAAGAAATCCTTCTTATATCTCTGGTAGACAAATATAAGAATATTATTGAAAGTAAAAAAGAGTGATTCTCACACTTGAAGTGATAAAGAAAAATGTTGGAAAATTTTACAAAATGAGTTCACCGCCAGTTGTATTGTAAATGGCACAAGAAATGTTAAAGTTTTGAAAGAAAAATATAGAAATTTAAAAAGAAACACCAAAGAAAAGTTTTCAAAAAATAAAATGGAAATTAACAAAACGGGAGGACGAACCTATACAGCCTACAGCCGGTTCTCGACATTAATCTAAATCTGCAAAAAAATCGTATTCATCATATTCTTCAAAATAATCAACTCGTGGTCTAAATATTCGGGGTCTTCTAGCTTCTTTATCACTACTATAAACATTGATATCGTAATTATCCATCTTTATTATTTTGGGTTATTCAACAAAAACGCAAACGATTTTTATTCTATCCGAACTGTCAACAAATAAAAAGCGTAAGCAAAGTAATGAGGTTATGTTCTTTTGGTTAAGTAAGTAATCACAGGATTGTCTACTGGTAAACTTAACTCATAGTTAACTTCCAGTAAAACGTAAATCATCAATTGTGAAACAATTTTTTTAAATAACCATTGGTTTTTTCTTAACCTTTCGGTGACTACACATTGTGAAACTAGGCGTAATAAGAATCAAAGAATTTTTAGTGGTTCATTTTAGGGTGATTTGCAACTTTGGATAAAATGGATAATTTTTTGCCACCTTGGAGTCATTGCGAGGTAAACTAATCTCGATTAGTACTTAGTTCAAATAATTTATGGATATCAAAATGAATTCAAAACTAAAAATCGAAAAATAAAATTTTTATAAAAAAAATTGAACCGACCTCTAAAAGTGCACTAAAAAGTGAAAAATAACTATAAATTTTTATATGAAATTGAAATTTTTGAAGTCGGCGCCAAATTATTTCTAAATGAAATAAATAGCTACTAATATATACAAATTATGGTAAGAAAGTTCACATTTTATTAGATATTAGTTTGGCGCCGACTTCAAAAATTTCAATTTCATATAGAAATTTATAGTTATTATTCACTTTTTAGCGCACTTTTAGAAGTCGGTTCAATTATTTTTATAAAAATTTTATTACTGTCAACTGTCACTCCATTTACCGGGCGGGAAGTCTTATTTTCCTCCCCACATGATCACTCCACCCTAGGTGGATTTGTTAGAAAAGTTTGTATCTTTTTTTAACCTAAGTAAAGATCATAATTAGTATTAAACTTGAGGAGTTTTATTTGTCCCGTAAACTTCTTGACCTTTCGTAGTTCGTGCAATTTTACTCTTTTAGTAACTTTTTTTAGAGTATGTAGCAAATAAGCTGAGTTGAAAGCTCGGTCGCTAGCCTTCAGCTCTGATCTGCTCTTTTATTTTATCCTCTCTAGCGCCTTTTTATTTAAGAAACCAGTGTAGCAAGGTCCTATTGTAATTTATTTATTTTATTTATGTAAATAAAGTTTTTAACACGAAATAAATGTTTTAAAGAAGAAAATGAATGGTAATACATTTACCTCCACTCATTTCTATACATTTCTTGATGCTTTTAAAAAAATGTTGTCGAATTCAACAAAAAAAATCAGGCCTATTTTCTAAAGGGTGTTTTTTATAGAGGTATAGAACTTTTAAATGGAATAAAACAAAGATGAATTTTTAAATTGACATGAAATTTACTTTATTCGAAAGATAACCTTCTGGCATTATAATTTAAATATGACTTCTGGCATATGACCGCCACGGCTGGCTCTGACGTAGTCTAATCTGGAGGTCCAATTTTCGATGACTTTTTCCAACATTTGTGGCCGTATATCGGCAATAACGCGGCGAATGTTGTCCTCCAAGTGATCAATCGTTTCGGGCTTATCGGCGTAGACTAGCGACTTCACATATCCCCACAGAAAATAGTCTAGCGGCGTTAAGTCGCACGATCTTGGAGGCCAATTCACGGGTCCGAAACGTGAAACTATGCGGTTACCAAACGTTTCCTTCAATAAATCAATTGTGGCACGAGCTGTGTGACATGTTGCGCCGTCTTGATGAAACCACAGCTCCTGCACATCATGGTTGTTCAATTGATGAACGAAAAAGTCAGTAATCATGGCTCTATAGCGGTCACCATTGACTATAACGTTCTGACCAGCATCGTTTTTAAAGAAGTATGGACCAATGATTCCACCAGCCCATAAAGCACACCAAACAGTCAGTTTTTCTGGATGTAACGGTGTCTCAACATACACTTGAGGATTATCATCACTCCAAATACGGCAGTTTTGTTTATTGACGTATCCATTCAAACAAAAGTGAGCTTCACCGCTAAACAAAATTCGCTTATGAAAATCGGGATCAACGGCAATCTTGTTTTGGGCCCATTCACCGAATCTGCGCCTTGCTTGGTGATCGTGTGGCTTCAATTCTTGCACGAGTTGGGTTTTGTAAGCACGCAAACCAAGATCTTTCCGCAAAATCTTCCATAAAGTGAATGGACACATATCCAATTCCTGTGCACGATGGCGGATAGACTGATTCGGGTCTTCCTCTACGCTACGCTCTACAGCAGCAATGACTTCTTCTGTACGCACGGTACGACGTCTCTGTGGATGCGTATTATCATTTAGTTCCATAGTTAATCGAATTAATTGCTCTGATGGACGATTATGTTGACCGTAAAATGGACGTAGTGCGCGATACGTATTTCGAACAGAACCATGATTTTCAAAATAAATTTGCACAATTTGGAAGCGTTGTTCAGGCGTCAGTCTATTCATGTTGAAATGCCAAACCAAACTAAACATAACTCACTTGACAGCTGACAAAATGGCCGCCAGTTAAAAAAGTGTTGCCAACTTAAACTTTTATACTTCTATAAAAAAACACCCTTTATAACTAATCTTACTGGTAATAAAAATTTTAATTCCAATTTACGCATAAGCGGCATGGTTTATCGACTTGAATAAAATACCTTTTTTAATAGGTATGCTTTTGTCTTTAAAATGATTTATCATTTTTTCCAATATCTGTAAAAATAAAAAAGAGACATAAATTTCAGGTAAAGCGACGTCTAGCGACAAAGTAGAGAAACATTTTTAAAATAGAATGCTAGAAGTCTTTAAGCATGGCCTTTGTGCGAAAAATTAACTTGATAAGTTAAAAACTAACCGCACGATCTGAAAAATAAAAAAAAATTGAACTTTAACAAGTTGTATGTTAACTCGAAAAGTATTCAGTTTCCGACTTCTTTTTATATTACTTACTATCTTTATTTTACCATATAGAATTACCTCTCCAAGTATCCTGATACAGTATCCGACCACCCTTCCCAATGAGGGTAGAGACATCGAACTATCAAAGAAATAGTTTATTTAAGTCTAATGCACTCAAAATGTACTCAAAACACAACAAGAATAAATCCAATTATTCTATTTATATCATCCCTAATCTTAGCATAATATACACAAAGATTATGCAATACAATTTAATTAACATAGTTGTAAACAAATACATGAATTAAAAATAAATATATAAATACCTCCATATCAATAATGAGCTCGTATTCCCGTACACAACAAACTATCGATTAATAAAATCACATTACTACTCAATTATAATTAACTACACAATTTTTATATTACAGAATAACTTAAAACGATAAAGAAAAAAACATTATCAAGTGACGACGATAACGCGCGATTTCGTTTACTTAAATCATAAAAAATAAGTATTGTGAGCAGCATTAAGTAACATGTGTAAATATACAGTGTTGAAAAACAGAAAAATATTTTTATTATTAACAATTAAGCAATTTGAAGCTCGATAAAAGTTCATGCGCACGGTATTTTAATATTAAAAATATAAAAGAGTGAAATCGTAAAAAATACATTTGTGGAAAAAGGACAAAGTAGAGAGATCTACAATACTGCCAAGTTAAGTGTTAATGTTAAATTACTAGCCTTGAATGATAGTTGATGAACTGATCTAGTACAATGATCATTGTACCGGCGCCGCGCCTGAACCTAGACTGACAACACCAACGGCTCTCAAATAGATATGATCCACGGCTGCATATAAACGCGGGAAACTAAAAAAGATGTGGAAAACCAAGGCCAGAATAATGTTTTACGACCTTGAAATAGGGGGTGTGGAAAGAAGTTTTCAAAAAAAAAGTTTTCATTTAATCGAAATAATTATCCAAATTAGCACATCACTTAATAAGTTTTCGGTCTAACCAAGGGAGTTAGAGGGGATATGGAAAGCTACAAAAATAGGTTAAATGTCAAAAAAATTATCCTAACATGCAGAAAATAAGTGTCACAAATTAACATCAAGTGGCTATGTGGAGTAAGCGCAGAAAGAAATTTCATAGCAAATTTGTTGCGTGAGGTTGGCAACATAAGAACCAGAAAATCAGTGTAGGGTTTGCAATAGTGGCGATCAGCATCCTGGCGTATTCTTTGTGTTTAATGCGGTCATCTGTCATCGTCCTCGACGCTTAAAATTCTCTTGATTTTACTTTACTGTACCGTGCAGTGACGTTGGTTAAATTTCGGAATCTAAGACATTTGTATAAACTTTTTATTTGTAACATATTGTTTACATTTCGGTAATTATTTACATTAAGGTAAATCTAGGAAAACAACTTTTTTTTCGAAGAAATTTCTATACTCACCCCCTATTTCGAGGTCGTAAAACTTGATTTTAGCTTTGATTTTTTACTATTTTTCCCTACTTTCCTGGAAAACTTAAAAAACGCCAAACGTCACTTCACAAAACTCTTTTATTTTTGAAGAAAACATTGAACTTAAGAATTTATTTTCAGTGATACTAGTTAAAATATATTGTATTTCATATTTCAACTCTTTTTGCACAAATTTTAGCGAACAAATTTAGAAAAGCATCTATTTTCAACGAAAAACCAAAAGTACATCTTGGAAACACCATCGACCATCAGACTCACGAAAACGACTAATAATCGTTTGCGACGTTTGCCAGATATAAAATTCTTTTGTAGTATAAATAATAAAATTTGTTCATCTCAGTGTCAATAACATAGTTTAATTTTTGTAATATTTTATACAGTATCATGGTAAAATTAATTCTAACCACCCAAAATTTTTGGTTAGTTCAGGTTAGCTTGATTTTGGTTAGTTTGGAAAACTGAAACTAATATGAACTAACCTAAATTGACCTAGATTTATATTTTCGTAATATAAATTATAAAATTTATTCATTACAGTTGACACGATAGTTTAATGTTTGTAATGTAAAAAAAGGGCACCACCCAAAATTGTTGGTTAGTTCAGGTTTAGCTTGGTCTTGGTTAGTTTTAAAAATTGAAACTAATCTAAACTGACTTGGATTTATTAATTAAAAAATGTTATTGGCTAGCGGAGACCACGTGGAGGCGTGTTAATTTCACAGAAATTGTATTGTGAATCTGGCAACACCACTATTTAATAGCGGGAGCTGTTTTGTTTTTATTTGTTTTTTGATATATATTTTTTTATTTTTCCGATAAAAAAGTGCAAATTTATGAATTTTTATGTAATACAGAAGTTTCTAATCAGTGTGAGATTTGTGGTTATAACAAAATTTTAACGATTTAGTGCAAAAAATTGAACCTAAAGTGAAAGGTAATTGATTTGTCCTGTTTTCCGCAACATCGAAAAAAATATATGGAAAACCGAGGTTAGAACCGTGTTCTACGACCTCCAAATAGGAGGTAAGTAACGATTTTTTTCCAAAAAAATTTCGTCTTCCTAGATTTCCTTTAATGTAAATTTTTACCCAAATAATTATGTTTAAATCTATTTTAGGTCAGTATTTATTTCATTACTTGTTTAATAATGAACTTTAAAGTGTACTATTTCAGTATAATAACGTAATAAAAGGTTGCGCAAGTCCAGTCCTGTTCCCTGACCTACTGCGCAAGTACAGTATAGCCCCTTTAAGGGGAGTACAGCTTTACATGCCCCACCGAATTTATTTTAGGGTATTCTCCTTCCTTTTACCCCCTCCAACTTCCATAGGTCTAATTAAGAAAAGCAATTTTTTTTTAGAAATTAAAATTCATTCCACCGCTGCTCTAGCTTTTCGATGCCATTTGTCTTTGTTCTCAAAATAGGACTCAGTTACAGCAATCACTTCTTCATTTGAGCCAAATTTATTTCTCTGAAGGTCTGCAATACATAATTATTTCTCATCAGCGAATTGTTTAGCTCAAGACCCGGGAAATAAACAGCAAAGCAATCAGCGTTGCTTTGCAGAAGATATAAGCTATTTAGCATGTATATGGTAAGAAAGGCTTCAAAACAAACCTTTACCTGGGATAGGGGTGAGTGAACTTAAAGTAATTTTGTTACTTTTAGATTTAGATATTTTGTTTTTTATTTGATTCGCTGTGTAGAAAAAACCCTTTTGATGTTTTAAGGTACGCTTGAAGCTGAGTATCATATTTGAAAATATATTTTGTATGTTTAAAATTACAAATGTATTTATTTAGAGGTAAACACCGTGCTGCGCATGCGTTATTGAAGAGAGATGGAGAAAGGTCTTCTATTACCCTTCAACTTACATGCGACCCTACTCTAGAAAGACTGAATATCGGATTGTTTAATAAGCCTTTAAATTTGTAATAGCAAAATATTTTTTTTATGCATGTAATGCGCAATATTAGTCTGTACTGAAAATGAACGAGTTTCACTTCGATGTTTTTCATTCTCATGAATAATAGTCATCATTATATGCGCGTTGAATAATATATACTATTATCAGCCGATTTATCAAGCTGATTATCATTTACGGAACTTAGAAGTTTGAAAAACGTATATCTACCAAACGCTAGTTATTTTTTAATCACCCTATATCAAAGCGTATACTTTGTACTTTCACCGATGCTTTTTAAATTAACGCGAGTACTTGTGATTGCTTAATTTTAAAAAGCAATATTAAATACCCAAAAAGTGTGAAGATATTAATACCAGATAACAATTATAATTAAAAATAAACTCAGCTGTTGCGTTATCTTACTTTTTCCTGATTTAAATAATTCATACATTATATATTTTATGCATTTATATATGTAATTTTTATGTAGGAAGAAAGAATTCGTTTTTGGACTAGCGGACATGTCTCAATATGTTTTCTGTTTTCGACGCTTCTACGCTTTTTTTTTTCTTTTTGTTATCGTCGTTAGAGATCTTAAATGGTAACATTTAACCTCCAAAGTCGTACAAAGTACGCCATTGACGTTTTATGCTACACGTGTATGTATATGAAATTGAGGATTTCTACAGTGCGACCCAGTAGATCTCAGAGGCGGCTGATGCGCTAAAAAAATAGGGGTTGCAATTCCAATGGTACATAGATACAGGGGCAGATCAAGCCTCTCTCTTTGGGGGGGGGGGGTGATATCAGAAAAGTACAAAGGCAGGGTCGGATCTACTTTTCTGAATTTGAAGCTCTTGGAGAGGGGGGCGGGCGATTACAAGAAAAGACAAGTTGCCGACAGGGGGGAG
Source organism: Diaprepes abbreviatus (assembly GCA_034092305.1). NCBI lineage: Eukaryota > Metazoa > Arthropoda > Insecta > Coleoptera > Curculionidae > Diaprepes > Diaprepes abbreviatus. The sequence goes on along the minus strand of JASJET010000194.1, from coordinate 8,234,229 downwards.
GATGCGAGCAGCATGCACACTTCTAGTATAAGAGGCAGAATTGGGTCTATTTTCCTGAACTCAAAGCTCTTGGGGGGGGGGGCTATCGGAAGAAAAATGAGTTGTCAATGGGGAGGAGTGCCAGCAGCATACACATTCCTAATATAAAAGGCAGAATCGGTTCTATTTTCCTGAACTCAAAGCTCTTGGGAAGGGGAGGGGTGGTCGCAAGCATACACATTCCTAATATAAAAGGCAGAATCGGTACTTTTTTCCTGAGCTCAAAGCTCTTGGGAAGGGGAGGGGTGGTTGCAAGCATACACATTCCTATATTCTATTCAAGAACTAGAGAGGGTAATAAAACTGTTACCGAAACCTCCAACGTATTTTTGGGATGGTGAAACATTGCTTTTTGTTGGTTTATTGTTGTTAGAGTTTTTCTAATCGGCTTTTTATTATGGGTTCAATAAATTTCTTTGGATAATTGTTTTTTGCTAAAGTGTCCAACTTTTTTGCCGTATGTGTATGCGTGCTTTGTATCTTTGCCGTATATACCAGAAATTACTAATCCCATTAAAAAAAAGTGCTAATATATGATATCCAAATAGCTGATAAACCTTCGAATACTTTCAAAGGCCTTTATACAAAACTTAAAGCCGATATTCCTAAAGACGAAACGAAAAAACAAATGTAATTTACAAGATCAATTGTTTAGATTGCAACCAAACATATGTCGGTCAAACCAAACAGTATTTAAAAAATAGAATACAAAATTACAAATACAGCATTAGACATCACAATAACGATAATAAAACCGCCTTAGCCAAACATGCAATAGATTACATAAACAACATCGATTTTAACAACGTGGAGATTTTAGACACAGAAATTAATTACAAAAAAAGAACAATTAAAGAAATGATCCATATCAAAAAAAAAACACCCTGTACAATGAATTTCAGAACGGACACAAATGACCTGAGTAATGTATATACATACCAATCTAATAGGGCAATAAAATTGCAGATGGTTCAGAAACTTTCAAACTCTTTAGCAGTACTCTGTCAAAAATAAAACAAACTAGATGTGTAAAAAATGCGTTAAAAAAATAATATCATTGTTCTATATTTATATTTGTATTAAAATAATAAAATAGTTAAAGGTATGTTAATCAAGTGAACCACCTGTTAACATTAGGTAAGAAATTAAAATTTCAGTTTATATAACAACAATTTACATATTCCTTTTCATATTTACAGTAATTCTCTGAAGATGGTTTAATCAATAAAATAAACCGAAACGTCAGAAAAAAATATGTGTTCATTTCTTATAAAGTAATAGTATGACCTAAACCCAAAAAAGTAAAATCTAATTAATAACTACACGACCAACAAATAGAAACAAAATTGAGTACGGAGATTTTGTTCAATAAAAAAGGGGTAAATTTTAATCCTTAAATTTTTGTTCGGGAAAATACTTCGAACAGACTCCTGTAGAATTAGCATAGCGTTAGAACTAGGGCCCGGTTGTTCGAACGCTGAATAATGTAATAATATTTTTATTTATATTTGAAAAAGTGCTGATAAACAGTAGATATTTCATTTCTTGGCACATACATACTGATTTTTTGCTATCCTTTTCTAATTGCATTATTTAAGCGAGTATCACATGATAATCGGTACGTCAATTATGAATATATAAATGTATGAATATATGGTTGCCTAAATTATTTTTATTGTTATTTTCGATATGTAAATAATTTTTACCAATAAAAATAAGTTTTTAAATCCTTTTTTTGTTAATATTAATTATAAACTTCGCATTTATAGTAATTCCTAACAGTTAAAAACACTGAAAAGAGTCACGACAAGCAATAAAACTGAAAGAAAAAGTAATCATGTTTATGTCTGTCAAACATCAAAAAAGCCTCTTCCCCACCGGCCATAAACAGACTTCAAACAAATCTATTGTTGTTTAAATATATAGGGTATGATCGAAGGGAAAACATGTACTATATTTAACATACTGTTCCGAAAAAAAAATGGTGGCTGGTACCAAGTAACCTGTAAAGCTAAATGGTTCTTTTGCTGCACAAACAATTATATCATAAACTTCTTTTGCTTCCCGAGAAAACTCCGTGAAATAATCGACCTTACGTTATTTTGAACTAAATAGAGATAGCTCAGCGTCATTTGTGGTAATATTATTTCTAATTTCTGTTAATTTTGTTTCAAATGCTAATATATTCCTATTTGCGACAACCGCGTCAATTTGCCTTGTTTGAAACTTACCAAATCACAAATCAACTTGAGATCTTATTTTGTAAAATAAGTTTAACATTGAAAGGAAACTCTTGCTTTTGAAAATTTTTGCGTACCCTGATGACTGGTTCGTGGTACTAACGTTTCTACTGTTATCTAAGATTTTTTCCGTTGTATCTAGAATGCTGTTTGTATTCGAATACGGTACAAACAACTCTAAAATTAAAATTCCATCTTGTTGGGCCCGAACGAGGTAAGCGTTTGTTATCAATTTGATCTAGTATTGCGGTTCTTTAAGGACTATTTGAAAAAAAACTCCTTGTAAATTGGAAAAAATATGTGGAAATTTTTAATGGCTGATGCAGCGTGTAACATTATCAAATTTAATTGATGTGCATAACAATGCACGTAAGCAGCATGTTCATAGGGTTTTTTTATAATTACTTGCACCCCATTCGACGAGCCGCTCATAACATACACCATCGTATGCAAAAGAGTTTGTTTTTATTACCTTTGACATGCTTTTCAAGTTCTTTAAGTATAACAGAAGACAAAGTTTTCACGTCATGTTCTAAAAGCACTAAAAAATTCCATAATCGCTCAACCGACTTGCCTCGTACAATTTATCTAAAGACAATTGTCATATGAAAGATATTTGATACGTTACTAATTTCGTCAGCTATTACAGACAAATAATCAGCTTCTTTTGTTTCTTTAGAAATTTTCTCCTGACAAACAATGAACATTACTTGTAAAATTTAATTTTGAATGGTTTTTGACGTACCTTTAAATACCCATGCTTTCTCTAAATGTTGTTTCAGAGCACCGTCTAACTCAGCAGTAAAATCAATTAAACCTCGAAAAACCCCGGGATTACAGGAAGACGTAGAGACTCGTCATGTCCTCGTAACGCGAGTTCGGAAGCTCCATAGAAACGCACACAATTAATTATAATATATCGATTTTGTCTCACTTTTTCACTGTGCAGTTCAATATCTCTTCGATAAGCGCTGCTTAATTGAGTAGCTTACGTTAACAGTCCCAAAACAGGAATATTGCAAAACATTTTTGTATATGTTTTTAACGTGGTTTCCGAATGATTTAAGTCGGTAAAACCTACTTTGGTCCAAGAAATTTCTCCTCTAAATATTAAATAAGAAAAACAAAATAGAGCATTTTTAATTTCTCAACCACAAAACCATGTATGTTTATTATAAAGGTCTGGGTTAAACGTCCTAGTAAAAGTCCTTTGTTTGCTAGACTCGGACTGTTCTATTTTTAAATTAGGAGCAGGCCTTCCAAGCCTTTTATTTCAGCTTCAGCATTTGATGACTGATCACAGAATGGCTCTGCAATTAAACTCTGAACGGAATTCGTTTTTGTTTTTACGAAAACCAAGACGCAAAACGTAAAAAAAAAATACAACAGCGTACCGAACAACAAACTAAAACACCTACGACTACGAAATCGACGGGCAAACTAAACACAGGTTTGCAATCGACTTGCAACCTATATGACGCTTATGAGACGGAATTAATCTCCATATCTTAGATAGGCAACTCCATATACGCTCCAATGGATTAGCTTGGATTGCATTAAAATTGCAAACCAACAAAGCGATAACGTTTCCAGGCGTAATACTGTAAAACAGACAAATTATTAAGGGTATTGACTGCTGTTCGCGTATAATTTAAGTAAAAAATTGATTTAAATTTAATCATTAAATTCTCAGTAGAAATTAAAAAAATATTTGTACTTATATTTATTAGTATGTTTCATATTCATTTACAATTTTTTTGGAGGTTGCGTAAACCTGCTAACCTAAGGAAAAGCCGTCACTGGTAGATTTATTGTGTTCCTCTTCTGCTGTCGTTACGGATGCCTTGCCGACTAAAGCAGGTACTCCAGTCATATTTCCCTCAGAAAACTTAAAATGTTGAATGCCTTTAAAGTAGGTAGTTCCCCTTCTTCTATTTGGTGTGCTCTTAAGAACCGCATTGTAGGGTTTTCTAAAGTGCTGCACTCTGAAAGGCTGTGAACAGATGTTTCGTCCTCTTCGCAAATTTTGCACTTTTCTCTTTCTGCCAATCCGAGTTTCTTGAGACGCCCCTTTAGGTGGCAGTGCCCCGTCAGAATTCCTGACAGAACTCTGGGTTGGTTCTTACATAAGCTTACGCATTCCTTGAATCCACTCTGGTCGTAATTCCCAAGATGTATCTTCGCTTGTCTCATTCCTTGCAGATCCGTCCAGTAATTCGATCTCCCACTCTCTTTTTAATTATTTCAGTATTACACTACTACCGATTCCACAGATAGGTTCGGGTCCCAGAAATCGTGTCTTAGCCTTTTTTCTCCCGAGCTTGTCTACTATATCGTTTCCCTCTTCCCCGGAGTGTCCCGGTACCCACAGGAGGTTGATCTTCCTATTATTACTTAATTCATTTAGTTCCCTTAGGTATTCCCAGACCATTTTGGAGCTGATTACTTGATAACTCAGCGCACTGATGACTGCTTGACTACCCGATATGATAATAATCTCCTGTCAGCGATAGTTTTGTTTTACCGAATTGAATGCATTTCGTATTTCCATCTGTAACATGCTTGGTGATTTGCCCAAGCTTTCGTGGTGTCTGGTACTGAGTCCATACACTCCTGTTTTAAGTTATAAACGATGTCCATTGAGGTTACAGGTTTAGTGTGCATCACAGCACCCCTAATCACATTTTCTAAGAATATTTTTAAAACACCATGGGTTTCTTCGTAAATCAAGCCAGAAATAAGTATGATACCATCTCGTCTGGCCAATCTCCTAATGACAGGCTTGGTTATACTTTGAATGTTATGACGGAGAACTTTACGATGACGTTTTGTGCAACCTTTTCTTAATCTTCTTCCACCTTTACCTCTTCCAGTCATTTTGATATGTAGTTAACTGTTAACAGACCAAATTGATACTATAACCACTTCGAGATATAGGAACAAGAGAATAATATGAAAAATTTCGGCTTAACAAAGAAAATGCAAAAGTTATTACTTAAATTAACTATTTTTTTTATCATCACCATCATCAGGTCATTCCATATATATATATATATATATATATATATATATATATATATATATATATATATATATATCGCTTCTCGCATTCCCGACACCATCGTTTTCTATCGTTCCAGTGAACAAGAGAATAATTTGGTTCTTGTATGCTGGTTGTTGGTGTATTGGTTGATCTTTGTTGTTTTGTTTCTTGATTTTTTATTAATGTTTTCCATGTTGTTTGAATATGTATAGCATCGTCTCGTTTATTCAGCTGTCCCGCTTTTTCGATTTCTAGGGCCTCTCTAATATATCGCACTCGGTAGAGGGGAGGAGCCTGCGAAGCCGCTCGTCCAATCAGAAAGCGGGCCAGCCAAATAAAACTCGAAATTAATCAGAGGCCACCATGAGTTCTCAGTGAGTAACGAGACGAACCGCACTTGAAAATGACAAATGAGATTTTGGCGTAACGTCGTCAAAAACGATTTTTTGAACGAACGGATTGAAACCCGGATTAACCAAACCATTCATATATTAAAAGGATTGTATACAAGTGAGTGTCCGCTATCCATATCTCCATGGGGCTACCTTTTCTTATCCACTGTTTTAAAGCGCTGCAGAGATAAATTTTAAACAGGGTTGGAGGGAGGCAGGAGCCCTGTTTCATCTCTATTATTCGTGAAAAAGCGTCAGAAGTTTGATTTCCGACCTTAACAACCGCTTAGTTTCCTCTATACAGAGTTTTTACAGCGTTTATATATAAACTATTTATGTCTGCTTCTTCATTGCGGTCCATATTTCTGCAAAGGAACGGAGTCAAATGACTTACGAAGATCTATAAAAGTGGCGTGAAGCTCCATTCCTCTTGCTAGTCTCTTTTCTGTCAGTTGTTTTATTATAAATATAGTCTACGCAGGATCGCCTATATACCATTCCATCTATTGTCGAATATAAGCATCCCAAAGTTTCATTTGATGTCGTCGGTCCATCTGGTTTGTGGTCTACTTTTGGTTCTTTTAGGTTTTCTCGGTCTCTATTCGATGCATTTGTCGTGCCATTACAGTATATTTTCAATTTGTCATTGAAGCTGGCTGTATACCCGGCTGAATGAAAATTGAATAAGTTTATCCCGATTTTCCAATCAGGAAATAGGAGCTGCATGGAGAATTATAGGTCTATTGTTGCTGGATCGGCTCTGTCAAAGGTTTTCGAATTAGTTATTTATAATAGAATATTTAACAGATTTGAGCATATGATAGCTGATGAACAAAAACGTAGTACAGGTACAAACATGCTAGATTCCGCTCAATACATTCATAAAGCATTTCTTGATGATAAACATATAGACTGCATTTCCACCTATTTGGAGAAGGCCTTTTACAGAGTTGGCTATGGAGAGGTTGTTGATTCTTTAATGAATGTAGGTGTGGGTGGCAATATTGTTAAGTTGGTATCATTCAAGAAAAAATGTACGTGGAGGTAAAAGGTTTTAAATCCAATTTCAGGAATTCCTCAGGGCTTTTGTATGCAGACGATTTTAAATTGTTTTTATCTATTAACAACAATGAGGACTGCCACACAAAATGAATTGAATAATGTAGCCCTAAGTACAAATTTAAGATAAATGTAAGCCAACTTTCAGAATTGTCGTTTACTTGTAAGAAAAATGTTACTGAATATCCATATAATATTAACAGTATATTAATCAATCGGGAATTGATTCATAGAGATGTTGGAGTGATGTTTGATCCCAAATTAAGATTTAATTAACATCCTGATGAGATTGCAGCTGATGTCTATAGAATGTTGGGTGCAACTGTGGCTGTCTACACTTGTATACAGCCACAGTTGTTACTTAACTGGTATTGTCTAAATTAGAGTACACGTGTAACATTTGGTCACTTTAATAAGCAGAAAAGTTTTATTTTTTCATCCACCAGTACCTACGATGAGTGTTATACATATCTATGTTTTTAATGTACCATTGGAATTAAAACCCCTACTTTTTTAATGCATCAGCCGCCACTGATGATTAACTTTCAGAAATTTGCGCTAGCGTTTTGTGGAGACCTTTTAGAGACCCCTGTAGATAAACGCAAAATTATAGTTATAACAACCATATGTACTTTTAAGTTAGTTCGTATAAATACGCGTTCATATGTATCACTCTTCTGTATAAATTTGCCCGGTACACTACCGTGCGCATAAACGATGACATAGAGGAACCAGATTAAATTAATTCATATTTAGCCTTTGGCCTGATGGTGTGTTCAACGTGATTCATTGCATTTTAGATAACGATTACATTTTGTACCTGGTCAGGGTACAGCAAAAGTGGTATTATGTATACTAATTTCTAAACTAGAAATGCATGAATAAGGATATATCGTCACTAGTAATTTTATACATTTTTTACGACCTAAATAGCTAAACCAATTTAAAATATTTTAATATTAATTTTTGTTAAACGCGAAAAAGGACATAAGCTATTAATATTCAAGTCTCGATAACTTGTTTTGATTACTTCGAACAAACGGAAAATAATAAATTTGTATTTAAAACTCGTGTTCCTTTTTTATCAATTGGCTTCGTTCCTAACGCATACTTCCGATCGGATCGGAATTACCGATTGGATTCTTTTTAAAATCACATGTATTTTATCAAAAATTCAACGGATTCGCTAAGTTCTGTTTCAGTTCCTTATAGGCCAACGGAATTAGCGCCTGGAAAACATTTATTGTTAGTAGACTTCTAACTACGTAAAAACCTTCAGAATGACAGTTTCTTCGAGTTCTAGGAAAAGCTATTGTTTTAAAAATACTTACATAATGAGTTAAAGCTCATTCAAATCGAATAGTTTGTAAGTTATTGAAAAATAACCTGTTAAAATGGCTGTTTTTTCAATTGTTAATAAACTATAGAAAAATATATTGCATTAACTTTATTCTATACCGAAAGAAGCCTCTTGTTGCATACAACAAGTATGCAAAGTTTTAAGTTAAAATATTCAATAGTTTTTTGCACAATGAATTTGTTTATAACATATATATCCTGGTGGAACTCTCAAATCGAGAACCATCGGAAAAATGTTCGAACGCTTTTTAAAAAAGCGCTAAAATACCGAACTGAAATATGCTGGGAAGAATATAAAACTGCCTAGAGAGAATACAAGAAGCTAATAAGGGACTCACAGAGAAACGTGTGGAAGAAATATTGCGAGAACATAGAAAGCATGCCTTCAGCATCCCACCTTTGCAAAATACTAACTAGAGATCCTGGTGCCCGGATTAGAGCACTGGCTCTTCCTGAAGGAGGTCAAACCACGACAGAAGAGGGGACCCTAGGGGAGCTAATAAGAGTGCACTTTCCAGGCTCAAATGAGAGCGAATCTAAAGAACAGAGACTCACCTTAGCACATCATGACAAGTTAGTTAAAACAATAGTGACTTATAAAAGAGTGAAATGGTCGATGGAGACTTTTGCCCCTTTCAAGTCACCTGGTAAGGATGGTATATTTCCAGCTTTATTACAAAATTCCTCCGATATTATAATAAGCCACCTAGTAAAACTATTCCGCTCATGTTTGAGCTTGGGATACATACCGATGGCGTGGAGGGAAACAAAAGTAGTCTTTATTCCCAAGGTAGGAAGAACAGACTACACAAATCCTAAGTCTTTCCACCCTATCAGCCTGACCAGTTTCTTATTAAAGACACTGGAAAGGTTGGTGAATCGACACATTAAGTAAGGAATAATGGTGCAATATCCCTTACATCCTTTGCAATTTGCCTATCGGGCAGGAAAGTCCACAGATGCAGCGCTACATCGACTGGTTACAAGAGTCGAGGGCGCGCGCTATTGGGTGGACGATCTGCCTTAGGCACCTTTATCGATATCGAGGGGGCATTTGACAACACGTCTCACGATTCGATATGCAATGCTCGAGGCTCTGAATCGACAATAGTCGCATGGATCAGAGCAATGTTAACTAAGAGAATTATATATGCTGAGCTTAGTAATGTAACTGTTAAAGCACTGTCAAGTAGGGGCTGTCCACAGGGAGGAGTTCTATCGCATTTGCTGTAGAGACTTGTGGTGGACAGCCTGTTGTGTAAACTGAATGATGCCGGTTTGTATACACAGGCCTATGCTGATGACCTAGTCATTTTGTGTCCTGGTCGCCATGTCTGGGAGCTGGAGGGGCCAATGATGCGGGCCCTCCGGATCACGGAATGATGGTGCCGCAGGAAGGGCCTCCGAATAAATCCAGACAAGGCCGAGATAGTACTCTTTACAAAAAAGAGAAAAATGGGGAGACTTCCTACAATTATATTGGTGGGAAGAACTCTTCAACTTAAGGGGACAGTTAAGTACCTGGGAGTAATTCTGGACTCACGACTGAGCTGGAATGATCATATTGAGGCTCGATCAAAGAAAACCATATGTGCTTTCTGGGCTTGTAAACAAGCCTTTGGGTGTACATGGGGAATGACACCTAAAGTGCTATTTTGGATATACACTATGGTGATCCGCCCCATGATAACGTACGCCGCTATTGTCTGGTGGCGTAGTACAACAAAGCGCAAACACATTCTTCAACTTGACAAAGTTCAGAGAATGACTTGTGTTGGAATATTGAGTGCGATGAGGACTGCTCCACCAGGGCTCTGGAAGTCCTGGCGAACCTACCTCCTCTTCACTTATACATATAGAAGGAGGAACTGAAGACTGTTTATCGCCTCAGTTGCCTGGGACATCTTGGAATGGAAACAGGCTGCTACTCAGGTATCTGGGAAAGAGCGGTGGAGTGGTGTCCATCACTCCCCATGCGGACACATTACATGACGCCGCTTTTAAAACCCAACCTCTCCCTGGAGAGATTTCTGCCAAGTAAAGAGGATTGGGAGGGAGAACAAAATCTTCCGAAAAATGGATCCTGGTGGTATACTGATGAATCTCAACAAGATGGAAGAGCTGGAGCCGCAGTGTTCGGCAGGAGCACCGGAGTCAGAGAGTACTACCCTCTCGGACAATATGCGACAATTTTTACAGCGGAAATTTATGCTATTCTACAGTGTGTCCATCTTTATGAGAGGGACATAGACAGGAATAGAGTAATAAATATATGCTGAGACAGTAAGGCTGCAATATTGGCACTGAAGTCCAGTCTCGTGACTTCGCGACTGGTGTTTGATTACAAGGATGTACTAAATAGTATGACAAGGAAAGGCTGCACAGTCAGACTCGTATGGGTCCCGGGACACTCGGGCATACGCGGGAATAAGGAAGCAGACCGTCTGGCAAAGTTGAGTTCGGCGAGTGAATCGTATGGACCCCAACCAATATTACCTGTCCCAATTGCTATTGACAAAAGGGAATTAAAATCGTTGCTGGAAAGCAAATTTATTGAATTGTGGAGGGGAGCTCCTGGAATGAGATGTGCTAAGGAACATATAACTGGGCCTAGTGCACGGTGTACTAAAGAGCTTCTCTCCTTGGGAAGAAAAGAGCTGCGAATTGTGGTGGGATTGTTGATAGGACATTGTCACCTCAGGGGCCATCTTCATAGAATCGGTGTCGAAGACGACCCGACATGCAGATGGCGTCTGGAGAAAGATGAAACTGTTGGACATGTTCTCAGAGAGTGCCCAGCCCTCAACGGACCGAGGCAGAGATATTTCGGAGATACAATTTTGTTACTGGAAGCCGTTAGGCAAGTTCAACTAACGAGGCTGCTGGGATTCGCAAAGGCGATCGGCCTCGAATAACCTGCAGATATGGTGGGATGTAAAGGACCCAATGGAGGACTAAGCATCGATGATCTGGTATCACCACCCCTTTTTCATTCATTCATTCATTCAACCTGCTAAAATGGCTGTTTTTTCAATTGTTAATAAACAATAGAAAAATATATTGCATTAACTTTATTCTATACCGAAAGGAGCCTCTTGTTGCATACAATAAGTATGCAAAGTTTCAAGTAAAAATATTCAACAGTTTTTTGCACAGTGAATTTGTTTATAACATTTTATGTTCTTTTTTATTGTTTATTCTCAGCGATCTAGAGATCGTAGAGTGATCTGCGGATGCGGAAATAAAAGCTAGAGATTTATATCTAACAGTAACGAAAAAGAACCAAATTAATTGTTGATATTTAATTGTTGAAACAGATAAACAAAGTTGTGATTGGTTTTTTCGTTATAAACAAATAAAATAACTCTTCGACAATTGTAGGTATCGAAATACCGATAAGTGGACGTGATAGGTGATCTTTTGGCGCATATTTAAAAGAAAACACATTCTCTACGACCACCAGAGGCTGAGATAGATTTTTTTTTTCAAGAAATCGCCACTGCGTTGTTTATTATTAAGGGATTATTTAAGTAGGAACTCAAGGGAGATTGTTAAACTATTGTATGCAGCAGTTTTCAACTCAATTATTTCAAAATTGTTAATAGTGCAATAGTTTAAAGTTGCACCTAATTCAAGAGTCAGAAAGTGAGTAGTGGAGGGGGGCGTTCTTTCAGCCTGCGGCACGCGGAAAAAAACATGACTCGGACGCTTCACATTTGTTTCACCGGAAAAATTTTGATTATCTCGGTGAATATTGGCCATAGATTCTTTATTATTTTCAATCTGTGGCTTCTCGACACATTTTTCGCCGCATTTATGAAAATATAATTTTTTTTTGCCGTTATGTCGTTTGGCATTCTAGTTTTCGCCTCATATATGAAGAAGTAATAATTTTCGCCATGATTCTACAAATGTATTTATGTTCACCGCAAATCTTTAGGCGCTATCTTTTTCGCTACATATTTCAGAGTCATTGCCTCCATGGATACTACTGATACGAGATTCGGGAGTTGGAGTTTGACTGGAATACAATAATTGTTGACAATGATTCTTTAGCCTCGCTTAGTGGGATTGAAACTGACAGATTTTAAGTATGTTGCAATTTTTAATTATTAGGATCCTTTATTGTCAATGTAAATTTATGCAGTTCTACTGTTAGATTAGTGTCCTACATGTTTTTAACACATTTCTGTATTTTAATTTTTCAATAACAATGCCTAAACTAGACTGTATAATTATGATTGCATAAAATTATTAATAGTAATATTGACGACCCTGATTTGCTAGCTTTGATAAATTTTCATGTACCGGCTTACCCAACAAGATATCCTGTGGTTTTGTATGTGGATGGAGCACGTACTAACTATTATTTAAATTCTCCTATTATAAATATGTGTAAATTGTATAATGAAATAAGGCAACAATGTGATATATTCAGTATAAGTCTCAATAGTTTTAAAAATTTGCTCAAAGAAATATTGTAATTTTTCTTTATTTTTCCTGTAATTTGTTGTTGTTATGTATTTGTATTAAGTGATTTTGTAAAACCTTCCTACTCTGTAATTGGACATATGCCTGTAGAGTTTGTAAATAAATAAATGATCACAATTGTCATTGTATTTTACAAATAAAAGTTCAGTCCTTCATTCATTCAAGAGTATTGAACCTGATCCAGATTTGCGATACTTGACTGTATTTTGTGCATTATGAATTGTGATGTTTACATGACCTTAAATTTTAAGCATTAAAAAAATTGAGTAAACGAATTGATAATAAACCATACAATTTAATTCAAATCGACATTCATCAAGCCAAATACAAAGTTAGAATATAATGAAGAAAAATAAAATTGAATAAAAAAAAGTGTGTGCGGTATGCCCATTTAATAGTGGGGCCTGAAGGTAGTGACAAGGTAATTTTATCATAATTTTACACTGAGTTTTAGAGAGAACTACATAAAAAATACTAGTTTTACTCTTTTATTTTTAGTCTATTTACTGCAGTGCCTTAGCACAATATAGCATGTCAGCAAACATAAATATTCAAGTGGTAAATTTAGATCCAGCTGCAGAATATTTTGATTATAACCCAAGAAAGTTGGTGGTGGCGAAAGGAAGGAGAATACCGTAAAATGAATTCGGTCCGGCATGAAAAGCTGTATTTCCCTTAAAGAGGCTATACTGTACTTGCGCAGTAGCGTAACTAAGAGTATGTGCGCTCCCCCGCAGATTTTTGAAGGCGCCCCACTATTTTGCACCTGTTTTCATCCTTCGTATTAATTCATTTTCATCAAGGGACTTGAGGGCGCCCCTGGAATGACTGCGCCCCCCCCCCCCCCGTACCGCGGAGCTTGCGGGATCGTTATTTACGCCACTGATCAGGGAACAGGACTGAACTTGACCAACCTTTTATTACGTTATTATATTGGAAAAATTACAATTTAGAGTTCATTATTAAATGATTAATAAATTAAATACTGACATATAATAGATTTGAACATAATTCTCTGGATAAAAATTTGCATTATGGGAAATCTAGGAAAACGACTTTTTTTGAAAACATTTCAGTACATCCCCATATTTCGAGGTTGTAGAACACAATTCTGACCTCCGTTTTTCATAATTTTTCCTCAATTTTGCGGAAAACAGTGAAAAACACTATTCACTTTAAGTTCAATTTTTTTCCTGAGATTGTATAAAACACTAAAAAAATTGAACTATATTGTTGACTAAGATGGTCAAATTTTATAATTTATACCACAAAAGTATTCTACATCTAGCAACGTGTCAAACGATTATTAGTCGTTTTCACTTGTCTGATGATCGATGGCCTATCCGGAACGTGTTTTTGATTTTTCGTTGAAAATACAAGTTCTTTAAAATTTATTCACTAGAATTTGTGCAAAAATAACTGAAATATATTACATACATGATATTTTAACTAGAACCATTGAAAATATAAATATGTAAGTTCGGTTATTTTTTTTAGAATTAAAATTGCTTGGTGAAGTGATGTTTGGTGTTTTTTGAGTTTTTCGATAAAGCGAGAAAAAATAGTGACAAATCTAAGCCAAAATCGTGTTCTACGTCCTTGAAATAGGGGGAAAGTATCGAATTTTTCTCCAAAAAACGTCGTTTTCCTACATTTACAATAACGTAAATAATAACCAAAATATAAAAAATGTACTTACCGAAAATAATGAATTAACGAGATTTACGTAACAATACCGTACACTGATGGATTGTTGTAAATAAAAAGTCTACACAAATGTCTTGATAACATATACAAATATAAATTCCGAAATTTAACTAATGTCACTGCACAGCACAACAAAAAAAAAATCAAATGAATTTTAAACGTTGGGATGACGACAAACCACCACATTAAATACAAAGAATATGCTAGGACACTGCACTTTAGCAAAATACTGCTCTGTTTTCTGGTTCTCATATTGCCAACCTCATACAACAAATTTACTATGAAATTTTCTCTGCGCTTACTCCACATAGCCACTTGATGTCTTTATGACATTCATTTTCTGCAAGTTGGGTTAATTTTTTAGGCATTTAGACTATTTTTGTAGTTTTCCATATCGCTTCTAACTTCCTTATTATAATCCTGTATTAAATATTAGAGAAATAATCTGGGTACAAGATGCTATGGAAGATGAAGAACTCCATTTTGGTTCCAATGGTAAATCATATCTGTCTTCAATACTCAGTATTTATTTTTAACTTTTGCTTATAAAAAAAATTTGTAGGAGCTATTGAATTAAAGCAGCTATTTGTAATGATTCATTTCCAATGGTTTTGCAATAGAATTGGTAAGACTACCTTTTTATAGATAAATTGTATATTTGTACCTTCTTGTTAAAGTTGCATGGACACTTCTTTGCTATGAAAGTTACTGTATTTTTGCTAGTTTAATAATAAAAACTGAAATTAAAATAACCAGACTCTATGGATAACTCCAGACATATTAAATTTTGAAAAAGATGAAATGTCTAACCATGTACTGTATGTAAGACATATTTGTATTTTCTAATGTGTTTCATTGCTAAATAGAACTTATTTCCACTCATCTACTGTGTTTAAATGTTTACATGCAAAGTTAGAAGATAATGAACAAACATAAAATTGAATAAAAAAATGTTGCCTTGCTTTGTCACTAAATTTTTATAACTATCTTGTATAACTTTAAGATAATTTTATTACTTACTCTGTTACTAAAATAACCTAATTTTTCCTATCAAAAACTTTGAACAAATTGTTTACAATGTAAAATTAGATTTGTTTAAGCGAGTTAAGTATGTTATTTATGTAATAATTTTAAACGTATTTCCCAAAAAAAAACAATAACAAAATTTCTTCTAAAGAATAAACATGATGAATAAGAGTCTAACTGTAGGTACTGATGATGCCTGACACATGATGATGTTTATTTATCAAAGTGCCTTATAATATAAAATCTTATACCATCATATAATTTTCTTTTAAAAATTTGCCTCAGAATGCAAAAGGGTTTATTTAAGAACAAATATGTAAAAATGTTTTATCAGTTAGGTGGAATTTCCTCCTTGAACTGATTGCATATATATTTAAAAAAAAAATTATATAAAGTGTGGAGGAATCGAAAAAAAATTGAGTTATCAAAATAACCAAATTAACAATTTTACTCCCCTTTAATTGTTCTTCTATGTCGACTTAGTACTCCATTTAAAATAAAAATGTTTATCATTATTATTAAATCAGCATATGTTTATGTTTAATAATATGCACCTAAATTATAAAGCACAATTAAACTTAAAAAACTATAATCAAAAACATTAGGTAACAGCCATACATTGTTGCCTATAGAATAATTTATAATTTAATAACTTTTAATTAAAGTGAATACCACCAAATTAAGAGTCCCAAGGACGATAGAACTTTATTTAAAGATGTTTTAATAGAAGCCCCACCTGTGAATTTCCTATATTTAGAAATTTCATAATATTTTCAATCAATGAAAAACTGATATACCAAAAATCGAAGAAAAAAAAAACGGCGCTTACCTCATTTTTGAAGTAATTGGAGGTCTGAAGTTGAGATCTCTTATGCATTTTTGACGAATCTAAATTTTTTGGTTCACTTTTCACTGACAAATTATAAACCTTCAGTCGGGAAAATAGAAAATTTCCATTTTTAGCGCATATTTTCAGTACACTCAAAACATTTACAGCACCGAAACAAGAAGTAGGGTTAGTAAATATGTCACCTGTCATAAAAAGTCGTAAACCGCCTTCTGGGGGAATTTGTTAATTTTGTGCCTGCCAACAAAACTGTGCTATCCAAATTCTCTTTTAAACTAGATCGTAGCTAATGCCACCTTGTTTGAAAGAATTTTTCATTTTAAATTCTAACCACACTTTTTTGGTTGTATTCATTATTTACAACTTTATCATATTTTTGTGGAATCTAACTTAAAATACTTTTTATTAGTTAATTGGGAGGCACAAATGCGGTATGCCCATTTAGTAGTGGGGCCTGCAGGTAGTGGCAAGGTAATTTTATCATAATTCGTTAGTTTTTAACGTTACATACTATTTTTATTATTGCACGTTTACTTTAGTTTTACATTAAGTTTTAAAAATCCCACTTTTTCTCTTTTATTTTTAGTCCACTTACTGTAGTGCCTTGGCACAATATAGCATGTCTGCAAACAGAAATATTGAAGTTGTAAATTTAGATCCAGCTGCTGAACATTTTGATTATAAGCCTGTACTAGATATTAGAGAATTAATCCGGGTACAAGATGCTATGGAAGATGAAGAACTCCATTTTGGTCCCAATGGTAAATCATATCCTTCAATACTCATTTATTTCTTAACTTTTGCTTATAAAAAAATTTGTGGTATCTATTGAACTATAAAGCAGCAATTTGTGGTGATTCATTTTCAAATCTTAAATTTATATACAATTTTTTCTATTATAGGTGCCTTGATTTTTTGTATTGAATTTCTTTTGGAAAATACAGATTGGTTTTGCGATAGAATTGGTAAGACTATTTTTTTATACATGTATATTATAATAGATCATTTTGTTAAATTTGCATGAGCAATTGCTTGCTACAAAAAATATTGTACTTTTAATAATGAAATTAAAGCAAACGGACTTTATAGATAACTCCAGACCTATTAAATTTGGCAAAAAAATTAAATGTTTGTGTGAGGTGGAAAAATTACTAAAAAATAAGATATCCTAGTTTCATTATTTAAGTTTAAAAAGCTCGCGCCTCGTATACAGAAAAAAGGCTGCCTTTAGTATGTACTGCAAATGCATATCCGGGTGAGGCGGTGAGGGCGATCACCCCCCCCCCCCCCAAGAGCTTTGAGTTCAGGAAAATAAGACTCGATTCTGCCTCTTATAGTAGGAGTGTATATGCTGCTGACATCTCCTCTCCCTCCGTTGACAAATTTTTTTCTTGCAAACCAAATTTCTGAATTTTTAACAATAATTCTCTTGTTTTTTCATATTTTGAACTGTATTTTTGTTATTATAGTTATTTGTATGTTTCCATTTCCTGTTTCATTATATTATATTTAAATTTTACTTTTGTTCCTATTATGAATATTGTCTATGTTTAATGACTTTCATGTAAATAGGTTTAGCTTGTTGGGAATAAAATCTTATTTATTCATTTACATGTAGGTAAGTTTTGTTATATATCCCTGTATTTGGTTGGTAACTGTTAAAAGATTATTGTACTGTCAGTTTTTTCATAAAACTGTTAAAAGATTATTGTATTGTCAGTTTTTTTCTTAAAAGTTCATATAAAGAACTTTTTAAGTTGATAGATCTGATATGTAACTTTATAACAATAAAAAAAGCTGTACTGCATGTTTGTGTATATTTGATTTATTTAAAAAAACAGATACTTACTTGTTTCTGTTCTTTTCATTTATTATATCTTTGAGAAAGTAATATATGCTAAAATATTTGATCACTTCACCTAACAAATCCACCCAAATGGCAGTATTTAACACAATTTCCGTGTCCCACAAAATTTTGATATATAAAAAGGAGTTTGGATTTCATTTTCGCCTTGCTGATTTTGTTGCTGACGATCTTTCTAACAGGCAGCAGCAGGTGGTTCTCGAGGGATCTTCTTCGATGTCATTTGTTCCTACTTCTGAAGCCCTTCAGGGACCCAATCTCGGTCCATTGCTGTTCCTGCTTTGTATAAACAATGTTACTGAAGTTATTACTAACCATTCCTCTTGTTTGTTATTTGCAGATGATCTAGAGATTTATAATAATGTGAGTACAATTGATGATAGCAATGACTTACAGAAAAATATTGATAATATAGTTAATGATAATTAGCTCGATTTTAATTTTAACAAGTGTAATGTGATGTTATTTTCTCGTAAAAACCAATTAATTCCCTTTAATTACAATATGCAGGGTGGGGTCTTGGATCATGTTGATGAGGTGAGGGATCTTGGAGTAGTATTTGATCCTAAGCTGACATTTAACAAACATGTGACTTTTATTACCAATAAGGCCGCTAAGGTGTATGGTTTCATTGTGCGAAATACAAGACTTTTTAATAATCTAAATTGTATAAAACAAATGTATATTTCACTGGTGAGAAGCATACTTGAATATGCATCTTTGATATGGAATCCATATTACCAATGTCATACAGAGTATTCAGAATAAACTTGTTTGTTACATGTATTTTAAGGAATGGAGTGTTTATGTGTGTTTCTCGGATTATGTTGTGTGATAGGTACAATCTTGTATATTTGGAAAGGAGTAGAGAAGTTTTTGATATTTTGTATTTGTATCGAGTTATACATGGACTTATTGATGATGAAAGATTTCTATTGCGACTTTATTTTACTGTTCCAACCTATAGCATGAGAGCTGTCAATACTCTTTATCTTGGTAGTGTAGCACATAGTAATAATCAGCTGAACAACTCACCATTATACCGCATTTGTATGTCATATAATAGCGTGCAAAGTTTGTGTGACATATTTCACTATAACTATGTCAAATTTAAAATTAAACTTAAAGATATTTTTTAGACACAGTTTTGTTGAATGTAAATGGTTGGTTTGTTGCTTTTTTTTATTAGTTTTAGTTATATTGTGTACTTTGTAATAGGATATATTTTGTATATACTTGTTAAGTACTGAATAAAATAAATATATAAATGGTAGAATTAGTAGAAATGATAAAGTGGCAGACCTGTATTTTGACTTATCCGAGGCCTTCACATTGTGAATTGTAACTTGCTTTTAACAAAACTTAATACTTATGGGGGGTTTCCGCCTGTTTATTACACTCCTACTTGTCTGACAGGCAATATCACTTTTTAGATAGAACATAACTGTTGCGGGGGTACCTCGTGACTCCATTTTAGGACCCATATTGATCTTAATATATTTAATACATCTGGGAGATGGGTTGGTCTTGAATAGTGTTTGCCAGTTCGCTGACGACTCATTTATTATACTACTGGCGAGCACTTTTGTGGCGGGACTGTCCCAAAGGTATTCTAGTTCTGTATTAAAAATACAGCAGTGGTATTTTGATAACAATCTCACCCTAAATGCGGACAAGACCTGCCTCATTTCTTTTTCAAAACATTCAAACAGGTCTGCGTCACTCTTGTTTGACTTGGGGATAGATCTATACCTACTTTAGAACCCATTAAGCTCTTTAGGCTGGGAATGCCATATCCCAGCTTTAGGGACTTGCCTTGCTAGTTTGTGTTGTGTAGTTCGAAAGTTTCGTGACGTCATCGCCGTAAAGGCTTTTCTACTTGGGATAGTATTTATTTTGGGGAGGATCAAGAAAGCCAACATGGTTTCGTCAGAGGTAGATCTACTGTAAGTAATTTGCTTGTTTATGAGCAGCTTTTGAGAAATTCTATTGAGGGCACTAATCAGATTGACTCTATTTACACGGACTTCTCTAAGGCTTTCGACAAGGTAAATCACTCTCTACTTTTGAGAAAGTTGGAAAAATATGGCATATTTGGTGACCTTTTGCTGTGGTTTAATAGTTACCTAACAAATAGGAGATAGCAGGTAAAAATTGGCAATTTTGTTTCTAGCGAGATTTTAGTCTCATCTGGTTTACCGCAAGGCTCGCATATAGCTCCACTTTTATTCAATATTTTTATCAACGGTGTGACTGAATGTGTGAAACATTCTAAATGTCTTTTATACGCTGACGATTTAAAGATTTTTCGAATAGTCAATGATGTGGAAGATTGTATGAGACTTCAAGAAGATTTGAATGCCGTAAGTGAATGGTGCAATTTGAACAATATGCAATTGAATGTAAGCAAATGTTTTGTCTTGAGATTCTATCGCATTAAGCATATTATTCAATATGATTATTCGATTGGTAGTATATCACTTGAAACTAAAAAAGAGCTCAAAGACTTAGGAGTATATTTTGACAGCAATTTAAGTTTTAACTTTCATGTAAATCATATTACTAATAAAGCATTAAAATTACTGGGCTTTATTAAAAGAACCTTGCATGACTTTAATAACATTGCTTGCTTTAGAACATTATTTTGTTCCTATGTTAGGTCAGTCTTGGAATATGCTTGCCAGGTATGGTCTCCTTACTATGGGTATATTCAACAGATTGAAAGAGTGCAAAAGAAATTCATTAGATTTGTGGTTATATGAAGAAATACTTAAGGCCATTAATTTGATACCTCTTAGGGAAAGGAGAACATATATCGATACGCGCACCTTTTATAAAATTTTGCATGGATTAATAGATTGTCCCGAATTATTAGCTATGATAGACATGTTCCACAAAGAGTTTTGAGAGAATTCAGTATGTTTGGTGTTCCGTATCACAGAACAAACTAGGGCTTATCATCATCTCTTACTCGTTTTTCAAATACGGCGAATAAATTTGAAAATAATATCGATTTATTTAATAATACATTGAATTCATTGAGCTCAAAATAAAGAATGCACTGTGATATATGTATCTAGTCGTTTTATCTATAGATGGTAACTTGTTTTAGTGTATTTATTTTATATTTGCCCACCTTCTGTATACCTCTTTGTTTTAACTTTTGTGTTTGTAGTATATTATACCCTATTTTATCCATATTGTATATCTTCAAGTTTATATATTTTTGTATTTGACTAATTATCTTATTATTTGTTCAATGTTTCGTTGTATGTTTCTGTTCAGGCGTGTGCTACTAGGGATTTTTATATTATACTTATGTATTGATTTTTTTCTTTTGTAAATGGCTGGTCCGTCCATAAACATTTGTTTATTTATTTATTTAATATATTTAAAATTCACAAATGCACCTAACAGCTTTTTGTCGACCACTTTTTACTCAGTTCGCGGTACTCACAGTTCCCTTATTATACTTTAGATTTTTAGTCATGCTGTCAGAAAAAAACACTGAATTATACTTGCTAAATAGACAACTTTATGAGGAAAATATGGTCATGACTACCAGAGGGATGACTCACCTAAAAGTGCCTTTACGTAACTCCACCTTCTGTGAGAGAGGACCATACTATATGGCGATTAAAGCCTTTAGAATGTTACCAATAGAGATTAGGCTTATTGAGGCGATAAACTGCTTTAAGAGACGCGTAAACAAGCTGTCTGATAAGTCCTTGTACTCATACGGTTTTAATGAATCAATAAGGGCACAAGAGATCTACCAGGTCGCAATTGTACTGACCCCCAACTCTACGCATAATGAATCAATATCAATATTTTATACTTATTGTTTTAAAATTCTTTAATTTGTTCTAATTATGTCTTGGTGTTAAATTTTATTCTTTTTGTGGATTTTAATATTTTACTTTATAAGCTGTAAAACTTTGTTCTGTGTGAGCTGATTCATTTATTGTAGATCTTTTTTAAATTATTTTAAATATATTCTTACATTGTTCAGTGGTCCTGGTAGAGTGTCGATTTGTTTTATCTGTAATTAGATCAACATATAAGTATTTTTAATATTATAATTGTCAATGTTATTAATGTTAAAAAAAATTTTCCTGAGTTGCTTGGTTATCTAATCATAATTTCACAGAAAAATCTTATTTTGATTTTATTTCTGTGATTTTTAGAAGACAATGAAGATAGTTACCTTTTATTTGATTGTCCAGGGCAAATAGAACTTTATACGCATTTACCAGTCATGCGAAAATTTGTTAAGAAATTACAGGATTGGGATTTTAATATTTGCTCAGTGTTTTTAGTCGATGTTCAATTCATGACAGATGGTGCCAAATTTTTATCAGGTAACACAGTAAGATATATTTTCTCATGTGTTTTTACTAGTTATGAATTAAAACAAGAATATAGTATTCAAAAATATAGCTTTCTCATACTGTCTTTATTGTAAATTTTAATTTTTACAGATATAAACACTCTACTTAAAAAATGTGTTTCAAGTATCTCCATACAGTAGAAATTTATACTTGGATTCCTTTAGTAGATCTAACAGTTGATAAATATTAAAAATATTTATTACCTACACTTTAACAAAAAATTTTTGAAAAAATAGTATTTTCAAAATAACAGTTCATTTTTTTTACATCCTGAATAACATTTTGCCAGAATTTCGCTTTGGAGACAGATATAGATTTGTAATATTTTAGGTGCTATGGCTGCCTTAAGTACTATGGTAAACTTGGAAGTACCTCACATAAATATTCTATCAAAAATGGATCTTTTAAGCAAATCAACCAGAAAAAAGTTAGAAAGGTTTTTAGAACCTGATTCCCATGCAATTTTGGGTTAGTATCCGATAATGCTTTTACCAGACTTTATTAAAAATATTTAAGTATTTTTATACATTTTTTTTTTGTGTTAAAAAGTGAGATGTGGAGAAAAAGTATTTCAATTTTACAGTATTTGTTACACATTGCATTTTTTATTTGTTCTAGGCTTCTTCATTAAAAGAAGAAGTTTTTGATCCAACAGTTTGTCGCTCTGATATATATTGTGTCATTTTACAATATCTTTTTAATTTTAGGGGATATAGAACTCAACGGAATGTCAGCATTTAATGAAAGATATAAAAAATTAACAGAAACCATAGGTAAAATTGTAGAAGATTATTCCCTGGTAAAATTTATCCCACTAAATATTAAAAACGAAGAAAGCATAGGTAATAATTACAAAATAGATATAAATATAGCCAAAATAGTATTTAAAATTTAGGAAACATCAATCAATATAAAAAGTGTTTATCGTCGGTTCTTACTTTCAGAACTTAACAACTAACACTAAATTTATATTAACAATTTTCACTTGCAAGTTAAATGCTACGCTTTACTTTCATACGTTCATAATTTCAACAAAAAATTAACAATTGGCAATTAAAAAATCGACGAACTTCTTAGTTTCGGCCTAATCCATGTCCGCTTTCGGATGTTTTCGCCTGAAGGAAAAATTGACGAGTACATAAAAAATATAAAAAATAACATTATAAACAAATAACACTTGGTAAAAATACGTCATAAAATAGTGGAAACATTTTGAAATAAAATTAGTTGAATTAAACAATGAAATGTTGACGTTTTATTTTTGGCTTAAAATATCAATGGGCGATTTTGATTGGTCATCCTTAATTTTTATTAATTGTTAAATTATGAAGTGTTGTTAGTTTAGTGGAAATTGGTGTTTGTTGTAAATTTTTGGAAGTATGAGTCAACCATAACAATGGCATAGATATTTTCATAAATGATCTGGTAGAAACCAAAAAAGTTATTTGGAATAGTGGAAACACCGGATTTTGGGATATACAATAAGCCACGCTGTTACCATGGTAACTGCATAAAATTGCCTTTGTCAAAATTCATAAAAGAAAGCACAGATGTTAAAAACGTTTATTTATTATACTAATTTGTTATTAAGAGCTCTACAATTTGCTTTTTTGTTTTTAGCTGACGTATTAATAACTATAGACAATTTATTGCAATATGGTGAAGACCAAGATGTAAAAACGAAAGATTTCGAAGAAGAGGAACCCGAAGACGAACGAGAAAATCTTTACAAGGATTAAATAATTTTAAAAAATTATTAATAAGATTCAAACTATTTTAATTTAAATATGACTTTTGTATATATTTATTTTAGTTAAGAATAAATTTTTTAACATATTACCAGTCGTTCAAGCGAATTGTCTTTGCACTCCAACATTTTTTTTTATACAAACATGATAAGCTGCTAAGGTCCAATTCTGTAAGCATATTTTTTGACATTCCTTTTCCTTATCTCTTTTAGGACAGTGACATACTTATGTGTTACTACAGGCTGAACAAAAATGGAAGATACTTATTATGACATTATCTTTACTTTTGTAGAATCGCAGCCCAGAGGCCCGATTCTGTAAACATATTTTTTGACATTCCCTTTCCTTGTCTCTTTGAGGACAGTGACATAGCAGCAGCCCAGGGTCGCGATTCTATAAAAGTAAAGGCATTGTATAAGATATACCTTATACAAAGGTAAAGGGAAAGATATCATAATAAGGATCTTCCATCTTTTTTCAGCCTGTAGCAACACATAAGTATGTCACTGTCCTAAAAGAGATAAGGAAAGGGAGTGTCAAAAATATGCTTACAGAATCGGGCCTCTGAGCTGCGATTCTATAAAAGTAAAGGGAAGGAGAATGTTATAATAAGGATCTTTCATCTTTGTTCAGTCTGTAGTAACACATAAGTTTGTCACTGTCTTAAAAGAGATAATGAAAAGGAATGTCAAAAAATATGCTTACAGAGTCAGGGCTCTGGAGACTAATTTGTGTTTCCCGCATATACGTGTATATACATATAGTGGTTTCTCGACACTGAATATGGTGCAGACGCCCTGTTTTCTTTTTTATTTAACCTGGAATAACAGGACCGCTCTCGATACAATCTCGGTCCCGTAAAATATTCTTACAGGAGAAACAATGAACCTATTCACACTATCGGTTTCGCGGTGATTTCGATATCGTAAACTCTTTTTTCATGTAAAAATATTTTATCGAAGCGATATCGTATCGAGAGCGAAACTATAGTGAAAATTCAGCCTAAGGCAGATTCAAACTATAGGTCTGCTCTCGATACGTAGCTCACACTATAGATTTCGCGGAGATTTCGATATCGTAAACCTTTTTCATTTAAAAAAAAATGTATCGAACCGAGATCGTATCGAGCCTTAGGCTTAATTCTCACTATAGTGCCGCTCTCGATATAATCTCGGTTCGATTCATTATTTTGTTTTAAAATAAAAAAGAGTTTCCGATATCGAAATCTCCGCGAAACCGATAGTGTAAATAGGTTCATTGTTTCTCCTGTAAGAATATTTTACCGGACCGAGAGTCGCCTATTGTGAGAATCTCATCTAAAGGTGTCGAACCCATATACTACACGAACAAGAAAGTTTATATCATGGACGTCGTTTATACTTATATAGCACGGAGTTCAAACACCTGCGTGGTATATAGTGAAGAAAATATATTTCCACATTGCGACAGTGACGTAATTTCAGGCAATTTTAGAACAATAACATACGCTTCTAGAGAATATTGGTTATATCGATGATTTTCTTCATTACGTCACAACTTATTGTAAATGACATTTGACACGTCATTTTTAGGTTAATCCGAATATTTTGGGAGTGTAATGTTTATTTATTTTATTAAAAATTGGTGAATCCAGCTGAGCCCTGGGTTAAAATGTTCAAAAAACTGAAAGAGAAAATCACAGAGGAAGTTAAGAGCAGTCCTCAAAGATTCCAGCAATTAACACAAAGTGTCAGTGATAAATTACAAGGGACTACTACTCCCGACGAGAATTTATTTTCTATAGGAGACGACGGTAAGTAAATTAAATATTTAGTCCATGTATGGCATGCAAGTAAATCGATTTTATTTACTGAATAATTGGTTAGTTTCATATTTTGCTTTAAGCAAAAAAATATGCATGATTATATTATTCCAGTTCAGTAGGTCAATTACTAAAGGATCGAAAATGATTATTTATTGTTATTTAGAATTTATTGCCATTTTGATCTTCCGGAAATATCTACATGTTTATTATATTTATCCTGTTTGTATACTTAGTTACTGTTCGTGCTGCAAATATTCAAATAAATACTTGAACTTTGACAAAGTGTTTCTGTAGTTTCAACTTATCTTTAGTCAGAATTATTTTTCCAGCCTACTTTATGTTGTTTCATGTAAGAATAAAACATAAAATTTGGCTTGTAAATAGATTTTCTTTACAAGGTCATAGCTCAGAAAATATATATTCTTGAGATAAACTCTAACTTTGAAGCTTACTTTGTTATTATATAAGTCCTTGTAAAATGTGAAAGTTGTATTTGATTTTTAGATGCCAATACTTCAAATATGAGTTCAGATCAAGGTTTCTCAAGCGTAACTTTAGTGTCCCCCTCCGCAGACAATAGATCCAGGAGGTTGTCTAACTCATCCTTGGCTAGTGATGTCTCTTTTTTGCCCCGATATGAAGCTGGTAGCTTATATCATTTGCAGGTTAGTTTTAATAATATGAAGTAAAAACTAATAGCTTATCTATGGCATTGTTGATAAACTGACAAATCCTCTGTATTTTTGCTTCTATAATGACACGTAATCAAAGATTCATAAATTTACTATTACTTATACATACAAATTCTTTTTAAATTATTTTTTTAAATCTTAAGCATATAAAAATCAATCTGTGTTTAAATGATATTTTCTTCCATGTGTTCTTAGTATATTGTAAATATTATCACAGAGCCTAGTGGGTTTTTATAGCCACCAAAGTTTTTTTATATGTATTTTAAACTCAAAAACTATGTCTGAGATGGAAAAATCACAAGAGATTATTTTTGCTTAGAATAGGCGAAGGAACATGAAGATATTTTTCATTTAAAAAAAAACATTTTTTTTTTTAATTATTAACATTTTATTTATAACAAATTAGCTGACTATTTTTCAGGAATCCACCCTTGTTATGGGTAATCAAGGGGTCAAAATACATATAAAAACTGCCTCTATTAAAAAATTGATTGCATTTTTGTTGTTTGTCTGGTGATTTATAGTTATTCAAGGTTGTTTCTTTGCCTGCAGATAACACCTATTTTCAGAGAGGTTTAGATAGTTTTTATTGTTGATCTGGGTTTAACGCTCTGGATTTGAATACACAGAAATGTTGTTATTTTTACTCTTTGAAAATAACATTTTTATTTTGATTATACTATTACCACTGCTTCCCATTTAAAAGAATTAATAATAAAGTAAAAAGAAACAACAAAACGCAAAAAATTCATTCTTGATTTGTTATACTTAAAAACCATTTTATTATTTTCAACTATGGTTGTAATAAAGTTTCCATTCGTTTTTTATTTAAAACGATACGAATTTTCCTTTTAGTAAAATTGTTGTGGTCCTAAAAAGGACCGATTTGTACATGGAAATAAATATTTATATAACAAATATTTATTTCGTTTTGTTATCCGTCTTCTTTGGCAAAAGAACGGCCTGTACATTGGGTAATACACCTCCTTGAGCGATGGTTACTCCAGAAAGCAGTTTATTCAATTCTTCGTCATTTCTAATGGCCAATTGAAGATGTCTGGGGATGATACGAGTTTTCTTAATATCTCTTGCGGCATTACCGGCCAACTCCAAAAGTTCGGCCGCCAACAAAGATAAAAAATCCAAACACTTTAGAATGCAAACATCAACTGGATGCTCTACTTGTCATGTGTGAAAAAGACCCTAGATACAGATAAATATACAGAGATATCAAACAATCATATAACAAAATGTTAGCTTCAGACAGGAAAGATCAATACTTCAAAAGAATCAGTCAAAACGACAATAAGTCTAAATGCATTTGGCAGATAGTGGGAGAAATAACAGGTAAATGTTTAAAACAAAAACATTGTCAGATTGAAGGAGATCCTCAATTTATTTCAAATAATTTGTAACAAATTTGTCCTTGAAGGCCCCTAAAAT
The DNA here is from genome assembly GCA_034092305.1 of Diaprepes abbreviatus. Lineage (NCBI taxonomy): Eukaryota > Metazoa > Arthropoda > Insecta > Coleoptera > Curculionidae > Diaprepes > Diaprepes abbreviatus. Next base: position 8,206,084 of record JASJET010000194.1, on the reverse strand, counting down.
TGGTTGCTGACTTGCCTCAGGAAAGTAGATACTGCAATACTGAAAATAATTTAAATTCTGTATTTCTCTCACATACAACAAAAGAAATTTTTAAAATTATAAAATCTTTAAAAAACAAAAAAAGCTGGGTATGATGAGATTTCAAATAATTTAATAAAAAAATGTACCAATCATGTAGTAAAACCCTTGAGCTATATAATCAATAATTCTTATAGGCATGCCATCTTTCCAAACAATTTAAAAATGGCATTGGTTAAACCTTTATTTAAAAAGGGGATAGTACAGATTTCCATAATTATAGACCCATAAGTCTATTACCATCCTTTTCAAAGATTTTTGAAATTGCTATGTATTCCAGACTACTCAAATTTTTTAATTCAAAAAATTTACCAAGTCCAACACAACATGGTTACTTAAAAGGTAGATCTGTGAGCACAGCTGTACATGATTTCATTGATAAAATTATAGAAAGCTTTGAGAACAAGCACTTATCATTGAGGACATTTTTGGACTCGAAAGCTTTTGACAGTTTAAAGGATAAGATTCTGCTTCAGAAACTTGAGAGATATGGTGTAAGGGGGCTTGCTCTTGATTGGGTTTGTTCATATCTAGAAAATAGAAGTCAGAAAGTTGCAGTAGAATTTGATGAGATTCAGTATTTTTCAGATGTTGACTTTTTAACCATGGACATTCTGTAGGGAAGCATTATGGAACCACTACTGTTTATTTTTTATATTAATGACCTGGCATCTACAGTTATGGGTGAAAGGTGTTATCTTGTAAACTTTGCTGATGTTATAAATATCTTAACCATTGACAGATCTCATGAAAATTACTGCTGACATATTATCAATTCTTAAAAATGGTTTAGGGAGAACAAATTAATACTGAACACTGAAAAGACCCATGATATTTATTTTTCAACAAAGCAAAACAATCAGATACTTCCTGAGTCCGTTGAGTTTGGGACTGAGAGCATCACACTAGAGAAAGATACAAAATTCCTTGCAATCCATATTAATCGTAATCTAGATTGGACAAAACATATATCAGAGGTATGCAATAAGATAAATACAGCTTCATATTCCTTACGAGTAGTGTCAAAATATTTGACCAAGGAAAACTTAAAAATTGTATATTTTGTAAATGTATATTCAACTCTTCCCTATGGAGTGATGTTCCGGGGTGGGAGCAGTGCATCAGAATGGGTTGTTAAAAGTCAGAAAAGAGCAGTTCGTATACTTTCTGGCATTGATTACTTGGATTCCTGCAAGGGAAAATTTAAAACCTTAGGTGTCTTAACTTTACCAGCAATTTTTATTGACGAATGCCTACTGTTTCTCTTTAAAAACAAGGACAAGTTTAAGAAGCATGGAGTTAAACACTGCTTTGCCACTAGATATATAGTATATAATGTCCCACAGCATCAACTTAGTGTGGCAAAAAGAGGGCCTGGTTTCTTGGCAATTAAATTTTTTTATGCTCAACCGATCGGGGTGAATTTGGATGAGGATTTCAAACGTTTTAAGAAAACGGTTTTTCATTTATTGGTTCAAATACACAGAATGAGTTCTTTGCATTTTTTTATAAATGAATTTTAAGTGTCATGTATGATAATGGGATGTTATGTGAATGTTACTTCATTTTAATATTTATGTAAATATTTAGATTTAGTGTTTTTAACTAAGCTATTTTATTGTATTTTAACTTTGACGTAATTCATTCAAGTTTTTGGTTTTTCATCAGTAACACAAAACTTTTTATTGAATAAGGAGATATTTGATTTGATTATTAATGATTAAATGTTGAAATGTGTAAACCAAATTAGGGATCTTTGTGTAAGTTTCAAATCAAAGCTGAGGTTTGTCTTACACATTGTCAAGAGTAGTCTTAAAAAGCAAGGTTTTATTAATAGAATCTTTAGGTGTCTGTCTGTGGATTCATTGTACATACATTCTTTGAATAGGCATCTCCAAAGTGCTGCCTGTTTTATAAAGTTCGTATAGATAAATTCTGAGAATCATAATTTGTTATGGCTATAAACACTGGAAGACTGAAGAGTGCAGTTTGATATGTTAACCTTTTATAAGTTATTAAATGGGCAGACTGGTTTTTCTGAATTTGCCCAGTTTATAGAACTAGGAATTCTGCATGTTGTACAGCACTCTTCTAAATAGATGCTAATACATAAGTATAGACTGGTAAATTTTTACAAACTAGAACCATTTTTGTAAGTATAACTAACTTCAGGAGAAATATTCGCACCTGTATTACACCAACAAAAAGTTAATTTTGTAAATAAAAAACCATTGAAGTGTGTGGTGTATTGTGTATACTAAATATAATGTTCATAATTTTATGTTGCTATAGATCACCTTAACAATAGTAGATAGTAGTAGAGTGCCAGTTAATTCTCAGTGTATATCTTCCCAAATGGGTGTACCACAGGGCTCAGTATTAGTCCTGTGCTCTTTATTGTATGTAAACGATCTGCCAGTTGTGGTGCCTGATGTCTCTTTGACGCCTTTTGTAGATGATACCTCGCTAATAGTATCATCTGATGAAGCGAACTTGGCTCTCCGCAAACTTTATGATTGGTTCTCTTTCTTGTAGCTCCTTGTACTTTAACTTAAGCAAGACGCACTGTATTAGATTTCATTCGCGACAGAAAAAGTGTGATTTGATTCAATTTGAAGTAAATAAAACAAAATTAAATATTGGAGAGTGTAAATTTTTTAAGATTGTATATGGGTTCATGTCTAGAATGGAAGCAGCACTGTGAGTATGCGGTTGCAAGATTGAATTTGGCCTACTATGTTAAATTAAATTTGAGGAATCTATTGTCAAAGAGGCAGATTGTTATGTTATACTATGCACAAGTTAAGCTTTGTTATTTGGGTGGCTCAGCCAAATCATATGATATATTTATTAATCAAAAGAGAATTATTAGATTCGTGGCTTATGTTTCCTACCAGACGTCCTGCAGGAACATTTTTAGACGTTTGCATATTTTATCACTACTAGATTTATATATATTTGAGGTTTGTCTGTACATATTTAAAAATAGTTATCAATATCCAGAGAACGGTCAGGTGCACTCAATACAAGGAATGCAAATATTTTTATGTTACTTCATGTAGATTACAATTAAAATATAAATTTCTTAATATTATAGGTCTTAAAATTTTCAGCATTTGCTAAATTAAATTAAGGATATCACAAATCTAAATCGATTAAAGAGTAAATTAAAACATTTCCTTGTTTTTGAGTGTATTTATTCTTTGGATGAGTACATGACTTAGGCCTGTATTCACTGTTAGGTGTAGTGTGCTAATTAGTTCTACATGTCTTCTGTAACACATGCATCTATATTGTATTTGTAATTTTTTTATTTTGTATTTTACTTGATTCTCCAATTTGAAAGACTATTCCTATACAATTTGTTATTATCATGCAGGAAGATGAATTAATAAATAAATACTTTTTGTTATAACTAATTTACAACACGAAAACTGTGATGTTTGTTATTCTGTTATGCTATTTATTTTTTTTTTGTTATATGTATTGTAAATTTTAAAATGAAATTATCCCTTAAATAAATATCATATTGGCAAATACCGGCAAGTTGTATTTGCCGCTCTCTACTAAAAAATATCGAATCTTATTAATATTTTATATATCCATATACTCTTTTTGGACCGGTAATATTTCTTTTAAAAAATATTTACTTTGCAAATTACTTTCATGTGGTATGGACAAAAATAGTACCTAAGAATTTATAGGTCAATTAATGAAAGATTAATTGGGACATAGAATAATAAATAGGTTTTATTGAATTTGCTCTAAATAAGAACATTTTAGTGTGTGTGATACGTGTATGTACTTTTGATTTCAGTTTACAGAGTTATGTAAGTGTAGTTGCGTATGCCTAAAAGGTTTATTTAATAGGTATTTTACATATGATCTGCACCAGCCGACAAATTCGCCAAATGGATTTATATTAAAATTGACCTTTTGATATTGTGACGAATGTTTCAATATCGGTGTTGGGGTTTTTTTGGGGCCTAGGTTAGGAATCTAAAAATAATTTCTTACTATAGCAGGATAAATATTTCCTCCTCAGAATCAAAGAATTTTTTGTTGTTCAAAGTTGTGGTTTACATCTTTGGATAAAATGCGAGCAAAAAAAAATTTTCTTAAAAGAATTGAACCGATTTGTAAGAAAAGCGCTTAAAAGCAAAAAATAACTATACATTTTTATATGAAATTGAAACTTTTGAAGTGGAGCCAAACTATTACTTCATGACAAAAATAACTATTAACACGATATATATAGGAGCTAAGCCATTATAAATAAAGTATTTCTCAATCTTTTTATGTCAATCACATTTTGTCAGGAATTAGTTTGGCGCGGGTTCAAAAATTTCAATTTATTATAAAAATTTATATCGTTATTTTCCGCTTTTTAGCTTTTTTTTTAAAGCTGGTTCAATTTTTTAATAAAAATTGTATTTAAAAAAAAATTAATGTTTTATTTAAAAGGACATAAAAGAAAATCCACATACTAAATAAGAACAAATATATTTAAATTATTTATAGATAATTCGAGTTTTATTTATTTTTTCTTATTGTACAAATGTTTTTCATTTCATGAGATTATATAATACCTATTAAAAGCTACTACGTGTTTGTCTAATTTATTGTGGTATTTTATTCTTATTGCCTAGAACATTTCTTAATATCCACTTTCCAAGTGACTTGCCTGTTTTAATCAGTGGCGTGCAGTACTGAGAATTTTCATTGTTTTTTTTTTCAACATTTTCATTTATATGACCGTTTCGAATATCTCTCTGCAAGCATACATGAATTGTTAATAAATAAATAATGATGAAACAGGTGATTAACCAACTGTTAACTTTATTTTTAGTCTGACTTAGACGTTTCCGCAAGTGAACTAGAAGATAACGCCTCCCAATCTTCGTCTCAGCTCGGCCATCTGTCTAAGGAGCAAATCTACAATGCCTTTCAGAAATCGCAGATGAGATATCACAAGTATAGAGGGCGCTATACAGATCTAGCTCGCCATTATAAAGAGTTGGAGAGGGAAAACGCTAAAATGAAGGTTAGTAGAACCACAATATAAACGAATAAGATTGTACAGTTGGTCCAGCGAGGGAATACCAATACGTCATCGATAATATTCGTCTGAACTAAATCAAAATAATTTAGTCAATACAACGTTTATATTTATAAAGACGTATCTATTGCACCCACGAACACAACTAAATAGTATATTGAAAATTCCATTATATTTTTGGATTCGCTATCAGGAAAAGGGAAAAAATGCAACATCGGTTTATGTAAGTGAAAATATCAGTGAAATAATAATAAATATATTTATTGAAAAGACAGAAAATTATCACAAACTCCTCTCGTAACCAAAAAAAAAAACATTAAATATAACACAATTATGTTAACCTATAAACACTTAAAATAAGCATTTTTTTTACAATGTTACAAACTAAGAAAAGTTATTCATATTTTTTCCCATAACTCTTTTAAACGTAATATTTTAAAAATATATTTTTATGGTTGAAAACAACAGCAATAAAAATCATGTAAAACTTTAAAAAAAAAGTGGGAATAACAAAATAATCTTTTAAAAAAGCATAAAAAATACCAAAAATTTATTTATTCATTTATTATCGAAGTACGTAACAGGCAAATGCCCAAATACAGACAGTCCTCGTACTTACGGCATGTTAGGTTCTCGAAATACGCGACTTAAATCGAAACGACGTAAGTCGAGATATATTTTTTCATATGTTTACATGTAAAACTCATGGGTTAGGTTGCACAAGGACTCAAAATTAAAAAAAAAACTGCATTTATAACAAAATATATGCTTTATTATCGAAAGTAAGTTCTTAAAATAATTATGTACTTATGAAATTGGTAGTTATTTTTGGTATATGTGTGTTATTAACTTTAATAATAATAATAAAACTTTAATAATCAAAATATGTGATGAGAAATAGTAAATCAAACTTTCGGCTTAGAAAAACTATCAATTCTAGATTGCTTCGCTTCTTTCTTCTTGTTATCATACAAGTCTTGGTAACAATGATAGGCCGCAAAAATTTTGTTATTAACATTAAAACTTCTCTCAAAATTAGGATCATTTTCTCTAAAAATTTTCATGGCATTCTCTAAATTTACAAAGGCTTCGGAAAGTTTTTTTAGTGTAAGTTCTTTTTCAGTGTTACCAATAGAAGATGCTATTTCTTGTGACTCGATTGCTTCCTCTTGTACTTGTGCCTCTAATTCAATAAGATCTTCATTAGTCAGTTCTTTCGAATGTGAGCATAACAGGTCATCAATATCATCAGCAGTAACTGCAATGTCAGGCAAACGGCTAGCCAAATGAACAATGTCAGTTGTGATCTCATTGATATTTGGTTGATCTGTAGTTGAAGAACTTTCAGATAGCTTAAAAAAATGTGGACATAACTTTTTCCAAACTCCTTTTAAAGTGTTGAGTTTTACCTCATCCCATGAAGCAGCAATATTTTTTACGCATTGCAAGGTTATTATAACTTTTCCAAAAATCTCTCAGCTCTATGCCATCTTTTTCATTAGCCTTTACAGCCTGTGAAAAGTTCTCCTGAGATAATAGGCCTTAAAAGAAGCAACAATTTCTTGATCCATGGGCTGCAACAACGAAGTCGTGTTTGGAAGCAGGAACAAAACTTTGATTTGAGGATCGATATCGGCAATACGCACAGGATGGCCGGGAGCATTGTCCAAAATAAGGAAAGCTTTATAAGCCAAATTATTCTTTAAACAGTACTGTTTCACTTCAGGTATGAAATGCTTAGTAAACCATTCTTCAAAAAGTACTGCTGTAACCCATGCCTTTGGATTAGCCTTCCATATGACTGAAAGAGTATTCTTGACGTAATTTTTAAGAGCTCGCGGATTTTCAGACCTATAAACCAAAAGAGGTTTCAATTTGAGATCACCTTCAACATTCGAACCCAATAACAAAGTCAAACGATCTTTAGTCGCTTTAAACCCAGGCATAGACTTCTCTTCATCATTTGCAATTCAAAAAGTTCACTGAAATTTAGATTAGCATAATTTCTATGCCAGTGTTTTTTGTAACATATTAAGAACAGTATTTGATTTGTCAACTAATTTAGATAAAAATATGCTTATTTTTAAAAATAATGAACAGACAGATTGGGAGACAGTGATAAACATTTCAATAAATGTTCGTTATTTTTACGCGAGAAGCGTGTACAAGGTGTCCGGAAAAATGTGGAAAATCTCCTCGATATTAAAAAAAACCTTTAGGATCGCCTGAAAGACAAATTTGATATAATTTACTGCAATTATTCTGTTGTCAAATCGTTTATTTACAATTATCTGTGATTGATTTATAGACTATGTTATACTTATTGTACTGTCTGTATTATGTATATAACTTTAGGATTTATGTAACTCTGTTCTTTTTTCTGCCTAATAATAGAGACTCTAGTCCTGTAGGGCAGTGTAAATAAATAAATAAATAATATTTTTTGAACAGTATTATTGGTTATCAAAATCTTTTAAAAATCTAATAAATTAGGCCCTTTTCAACAAGGAATCCAACCCAAATTAAATAAAAAAGCCTTTCTTATAGGAAAAAACCCTGTATAGTGTTATTTTGTTTACACTAAATATATTTGTCTAATTCCAGTCAGTATTGGTCGAGACTCAAGACAAAGCAATCCGAAGAGTAACGGAACTCAAAGAACAATGCTCTCTAGAACAGAAAGCAAAGGCTCACCTAGAAAGTGCCTTACGCGACGAACTAGACGAGAGACAAATGAAGATACAGTCACTTCAAACCAAAATAGGACTGCTCCAACAAGGGCAAAGTGGAGACAGTCTCATTGAGTTAGACAAGAAAGAAACGGCGAACCACGTTGATTTGGATAAGTTCGAACAGTTGACGAAATATTTGAACGACGCTAGAAGTGAGATAGAAGCGTTAAATGGTAAGATTCAGGAATATAAAGCCGGTACGATTGTTTTTCAGAGTAAAGAGCAGGAGTATAAGGCGAGGATAGCTGGGTTGGAAAAGGATGTTGCTGGTTTCTCGGAGAGGTATGTAAAAGTGGGTTATTATCACGAAGGATGACGAAACTAGTTAAAGTTTAAGTAAGAGATTAACTTAAGATTCCTAATTTTGTAAATTTTTCATATGCGTTATAAAAATTATGGGATATGATGCATGGGTTTTAACCAAAGATTTCGAAAAAATGGGTATTTTTAAAATAACAGTTTTTTTTTTAAATTTTCTGAGTGAAATTTTGCCCTTCAACTAATATTTTTACTCTCGTTTTCAGATAAGCTTTGTTTTCGCCTTACAACTTTAATCCGTTTAACCACGTTCTGTATTTATGTTTCTTATCTTTGTATTTGCTTCTTGGCTTTAACTTTAGAATTCATTTTGTATATTTTCTGCTTAATTTCCCACTGCATCACTTTCCCATCTTCTTACTGACTGCTATATTTTGAAAGAGTCTAAACATATCGAAAAATCTTGGACAACAATAAGAGCAACATCTGTAGGTTTCCTAGCGTTATTTGGCTATTTTCAATCCAAGATGAGAGGTTACCTGCAAGGAATCATGGGTTCACCACTTCACCCCAGAGTCAAAACAAGCGTATATGGAACGAAGGAAGAAAGAGTAAGATGTACCCGTGAAAGTCAAAACTCGCCATCTAGCAGGGAATGTCATTTTTTTGGAATTTTAAGAGAGTTCTGCACATTAACTTCGTACGTCGTACCGACTGCTGGCTTTGGCACAACTTATCGAAGAAAAAAGACGTCATTCTTCTATATGACAATGCCCAACTCCATATAGTCATATTTACTCGTCAAAATCAATGAATACCATTTGAACATACTCCAGATTTACCCTCCTGTGATACCTGCTTGAGATCCAAACCTCTTCATTTCACCGTAACGATAACAAAATTGCCCATTTGCTGGGAAGGAAGTACATAACTAAATTTTATTAAATTTATTTATTATATTTTATATTTATTGCCGGGGCTGGACAAATATGCTTTATATGATTTGCTAAGGGCTTTTGATTGTGCTAATCATAAAAATTGTTCAAACACTCTAATTTATTAAATCATAAACGCAGTATTCGTATGAAACATTTCTATTCTGTGTCATGACCTTTTGAAAATATGTATTTTACAATGCAGTATATTCCAAAATTTTGAATTCTCATAGAAAAATTATTCACTTCTAAACTTCTGTTTTGTGTAGTTTTTTATGTTAATTAAATGTTCAGCTTTATAATATGTAATGTTCTTTTAGGGAAAAAGAAAATAATATAAAGCTAGCCGAAAATAAAATGGAGCTCCACAACGAACTTTTGGGTAAAGACTCTGAGATAAGCAGATTGAAAAAAGATGTAGAATTGTTAAGAACAACTTTAAGCGCTCAAGAAAAGGACGGAAAAAATACCAAAATCGAAAATTTGCAGATCCAAAACAGTAAACTTATAGAAAAGGTAGAGAATTTAACGCAGAAGTGTAATGGCCTTGAAAACGACCTGCTGAAAGTTGAAAAGTACAAACTAGAAATAAGAGAGCTGACTGACAAGAATTTAGAGTTAAGTAAAGATTTAGAGGAGAGCAAAAGTTTAAAAGATAGAGTGCAGGAGTTGCTGGACGACAATAATCAATTACAAAATGTTATTGGAAGTTTGAAGGTTGGACTGAGCACTTGTCAAGACAATTTGAAGAGGTAAATAGTTATAGTTATATTGATTTTAATAAATATACCAATAACCAAATTTTTAACTCACTACCTGCCTACTACCAGTCAGCGACAATCACAATTTACAAAAACAGTCAGGTGACACTTTGTAAACTGTTTTTAAACAATCTGATTGGCGCTGACTAGTTTCTGATTGTTCGGCGAATGGAGCTAGTTATAGTCAAAATAATAGTACCGCAAAAATACGACATATCTCTTGGTAACCATGTTAAACCAATTCGAGTAGACGTTTTTTGTATCATGAATTGATTAATATTTTATTAGTTTTAAAGTACAGAATATTAAAAGTTTTTCCATATACACACATACAGTGTTCGAAAAATTGATTTTAACAATGCAGAATCAATATTAACACATCCTACCGACTGCGCCAGGTATGTAACGTAAAATGTAAAACACTCTGACAACGAATATAACGCAGTAATTATTCAATAGTCGGCTTCTTGCAGAAAGTAACGTTGACTTCGACGAGGAACGGTCAATAGAAATTCTGTTTTTTGTTTTTATTTTATTTATTCAATATAGCATCTACACCAGTTAAGCCAATTACCGACACCTTTCTTAAAGTTAAAAACATTAAACTAACAGTCCTAATCAAGATTATTGTCAATATTATATCTGAGCCTGAGAAGCAAGCAACTTATGGTCAATAGGATCCGTATATTTACGTAAAGTAACACTACTTAAATCTACATCGCTAACATATGTATTAAAATAATTACACATTTTATATAGCGGCGAATTTTTATAAGTATTTATTCTAGGAAATTCTAGATAAAATGTTGGTCTTTGTCTTGTTCCACCATTATTTACCTCAAATGAAAGTTGTAGCAATAGGTCTGGTCTATTTATTTTATTCTTTAACATCTTGAATATATATACCAAACATGTTTTTATACGTTTGTTTTCCAACGAAAGTCTGTTAAATATATTCAATAAGTCCAGGTGATTATAACCCTGATTGGGATAGTAGCCAAATCTTCTAAAAAACATTTACTTTGAAAACTTTCGCTGGACACGTTCAATGGTTCTAATCCACACTTCATATTGTGGTGACCATATTATACTACAGTATTCAAGTTTTGGCAGTACAAGACTGTCAAAAAGTGTCAAGCAAACATCAACATCAAAATGTCTAGTAGATCTGATGATGAAACCCATTATCTTATGAGCTTCATTAATTTTATTTATTATATGCTCATTGAAATTCAATGAACTATCAAACAATACTCCCAAATCCTTCTGACAAGAAGTCCGTTTTAACACTATATCATTAACAGAATAGGCTTGATTTAAAATATTTTTATTAAGAGTAAAAGACATTGACGAGCACTTGTTATCATTAAGACAAAAACCGTTTATTCCACACCATTCAACAACATTATTTAGATCCTGCTGTAAACAGTCACAATCATCAGCAGTCAGTACTTCCCTAAAAAGTTTAAAGTCGTCTGTAGAGAGTAATGCTTTTGAGTGTTTGATTACGTTACATATATTAGTAAAGGCAATTAAGAACAAAAGAGGTCCCAAATTAGACCCCTGAGGAACACCAGAAGTACTTCTATATACATATGATGTGGCCCCTTTTATTTCAACGTACTGCGTTCTATCAGTTAGGTAAGAGACAATAATATTTATCAGATTCTCTGTAACATTCAGTTGCCTAAAGGATTGTATTATAAGGGTATGTTTTACTCTGACAAATGCCTTTGCCATATCCGTGTAGATTACATAAACATGTGCTTTTCTATTAAAAGAGTTATGAATGTATTGTGTAAAAGTAATTAAGTTAGTTAATGTTGACTTATTTGGTAAGAACCCCTGTTGGCACTCAGATATACTGTGCTTTACTTCATTATATATTCGGTTAAAAATCACTATTTCAAATGACTTTGACGTTGCATTTACTATGGTAATAGGCCTATAATTAGTTACTTCGTGCTTTACTCCTCCTTTGAAAGTAGGTATAACCTTTGTAATACGCCATTCTGTTCGATATGTTGATGTTTTCATTTCATTTCAGTGGATAAAACCTCAATACTTTTTTAATGTGAAGTGCTAATAAATTAATAATACTCTGTAAAATCATTTAATTCCGTACCCTCTCAACAGAGATGCTTAATATTAAAAATAATTTTAAATATATTTTAGCTTAACCCAAGAAAAAAATAATCTAATTAACACGATAGAAAAAGAAAAACAAGATTACGAAAGTCAAATAGCAGCATTAAGAGAGAGCGCTAAGAAAGGCCTGTTCACGTTAGAAAAGCAAATTTTAGAAAGAGTCGAGCAAACTTACAAAGAAAAAGAAGCAGCCTTACAGCAAGAGTTTAGCGAAAAGCTGGAAGTAATATCTTCGAGTAACAACACGGTGAAAGAAATACACTTGCAGCTAATAGAGAAAGACAATATAATCAAAAATATTTCAGAAGAATTGAAAGATATGCAAGATAAGTTGATACAAAAGGGGAATCAATATAAAGATTTGGAAAATAATCATTTGGAGCTGATTGAAGAGAGTAGCCAGTTGAGGAGTAGCGTGAGTAGTTTAGAAAAGCGAGTGGAAGAAATTGGCGATGAAAATAGTAAGGCTTATGAAGTTAAAATTGGACGATTACAGGTGAGGTAATTTTCCAAGACTAACAATAATATAAAATCGATTTTTATTTTTATCATAAAATGTAAAATGGTTTTCATTTAAGGACATAAATGAATTTTCTCTTTTCTTGGAATGCCTTTGATAACTCGAAATATAACAAAACATCTTGAAATTTTAGAAAAAAAACTTGGGATTTTTAAATGTAATTATCTTTAATAAAAACGTATACTTGATCACATCCGACAACCTTCAACCATATATTTATTGTAGGCTAATATAAAGACTCTACAAAATGAACTAAATCACTTGGAACAAATGTGTCGGGAAAAAGAAGCAAACAACGTGCAGCTCGGTCAGGATGTCTTAAGACTCGAAACTGCAAATGCCGATTTGTTACAACAAGTTAGGTAGGTATAAAAATATTGTCATTTCGGGAATGTAGCCATCGGTCGTTAAATCGCTAGGCTTTCTATGTCCATGGCCGGTATTCCAATGAATCAACTTCATCGGATATGTTAAAATTGTGGCTACTTTATTTCCCAATTTGAAAGGCAAATTGATCAAAAGTATCAAATTGACAACGTTATTGGTATATACAACTCGAAAATAAAATTATTTTGTAACTACCCTGTAAATCCCATTTTATGTTTTAGACTAACTTATAACTTGATTAGTGTTGTTATATAACGGCAATGTAGTTTTAATGAAATTTACAATATTCTTGTGTAGGATCGATTTATATGGTCATTATTGAGCCTCCTTGTATGCCCTAAATTAATTTTCTCAGAAATTATGTTGCTGTTGCTAAAACTCACTCAAGTATTTCTTTATTTTTAACTTTACTGAACTATAACTTTTACTTTTTTAAGCCACTCAGTATGTCCTACTTTAATTTTTCCTAAGTTTCTCACGAAGCAGAATTTTTTATGAAGAGATACCTTTTTCTCTACAAAGAATATTGTCAAATATTATATTATCCCCTTAATTTAATAATAGCGATAACAGTTTCCTTGGTCAAACAACCTACAATTTAAAATACACAAAATTATGTTTCAAATCCTACACATTAACAGAGAAAGTTAAAAGACAATTCAAATAAATTTTTTTATAAATTTATTTAACAGTTAAAAACTTTATATGATTTCAAAAATATTCAAATTTTCACAAAAATATATAGGTACGCACCTTGTGCTTGCTATTTCCATTTCGATAGTGAAAGTACACACCTTGAGCTTGCTATTTCTATTTCGATACTTAAAGACGCAATGTACTGATTGTGGCATTGGAAAAACAATTATTTTTTTATAACGTTATTTTTTAAATCATTACTTATAGAATCTTTGGTTTTTTTTTATTATTAACGCTGATAACATATAAATGTTCTAAGAGGATATTCCCATCTATTGACTTTTAAGAGGGTATATTAATTTTTGATAAGATTTGTGTAAATGTGGTTTAGGTTACTTATGTCAGTTCTATCGTTAACTGCGTTTTTTTTTTATTTCCATCACCTCCTTTACACCTAGTTTGTTGTAATTATGGTCACGTTCAAGTATTGTTGTATTGTTGTAGTTGAAGGAATAATCTGTTTCTCGTACACATGTACATTTGATCTATTTTTAAGTAACTGTGTGGTCATTCCTACATATATTTTTGGATAAGTGGTGCAAGGAATTGAATATACAACATTAGAGTTATGCATTTTAGGGGTTTTACTTTTCAGTTTTGTAAAAAAAGAGTTTAAATTATTTTGAGCTTTGTGGCAGAGAACGATATTATGTTGGTTCAGAATATATTTAATTTTTATGAAAGTCCATTTGTATACGACAAGGCAATAAATTTTAATGTATCATTATTAGTGGGAGAATTTTTAAAATTATAAAATTTGTGTATTCGTTTTTTTATTATTTTATCAATATCCCTGTGTTTATAGTTGCTTTTTTAATAATGTCTCTTTCACTTTACTTATAATTCAGGGGAAGTTAAAGTGGGCTCTGTCTGCTAGACCAATAATAACACTCTTTTTCTGAGGCATTGGATGATTTGAGTGTAAATTCAAGTATTTCCCTGACCATGTGGGTTTAGTATACCACTCAGTTAAAATTTTATTTTCTCTTCGGATAAGAGTCGTGTCTAAAAAGTTTATTTTACTGTCTCTCTCTCTCTCTCTCTCTCTCTATTTCTGATGTGAATTTCAACATGTTGTGAAAGTTGTTAAACGCTTGGAGGATTTCATCCGTTTTATTAGAGGGAATAGCCATTAAACAGTCATCTACATATCTTTTAAAGAATATTATATTGAATTTGAGATCTTTGATGACTCTTTCTTCTAAATACTCCATTACTAACTGAGCAATGGCGGAGGAGATTGGTGAGCCCATAGCACAGCCATTTATATGTTTGTAAAATGTATTATTATATTGACAGTAATTTGTGTTTAAGGTAAGGTTCACAGTTTCCATGAAATTATTTTTAGATAAGGTCGTCTATTGTTTTAGAATTTCTCATTTTTCAGATAAAATGACTCTTACAAGTTCATTTGAGATGTTAGCGTAGAGTGGTACAACATTCAAAGACATTAGTTTGTAATTTTCTGGAATGTTTACTTTGTCAATACATTTTTTAAAAGTAAAAGAGTCCATAATAAAATATTCATTTCCTCCAGTTATATTTGAGATGCAATTCGATAATAATTTTGATAGATTATAAAAAGGTGATTGTACGTAAGCATACAAAATAAGACATATATATATATATATATATATATATATATATATATATATATATATATATATATATATATATATATATATATACATATAAAATTTATTTTTGTATCTTAAACCTTTAGTTAAATATTTTTTTCTAATATTTTCTTGGGTATAGGTTTTTCCATTAGAGAAAACAAAGGACAACCATTTTTTCTGACGTTTCGCTCTACATAGTGAGCTTCTTCAAAAGAGCTGGTATATTTATTTTACATCTTGAAAGTAGTTTTGTGTGTATTATGTATATATATATATATATATATATATATATATATATATATATATATATATATATATATATATATGAAGTAAAATGCGAACAGTAAATGCAAACTTCTCTCCATCATATCTTTTCTGTGTTAGAGGTTGCACAGTTAGAACAAATTGGTATAAAACGCAATTTATCCTATTCCACCATCGAGATGACGGCCCACCTGTACCACCATACCGAGAAGAAAGTCAAAACTTACCCTCCCCGCCACAGTGATACGGCAGAGGTACATGTTTCGTCTCTACTAGACTCATCAGGGTACCGACATGCACCTGACTGTGCAAAGGACAGATCGGAAGGAAGCATGCAAATACTGAACGCGGCTTCGCCGACCTCCCGCCGGATGGCGTATATATGTTTAGGAGGAATCCGTGAAAGCCGCATAAACATATATATATATATATATATATATATATATATATATATATATATATATATATATATATATATATATATATAAAATAAAATAGAATAAAATATTGGCGAAGCGGACGTGAAAATTTGTCAATCTACATGATTCTCGTATTGAAAAGTGCGGAGCACTCCAAAATATGGAAAAACTCCGGGTCCGACAGATGGCGACAGCGCTGTTTCGTCCTAATATGGGACTCGTCAGGCCACCGCAGTCGGTACAAACCATTATCTCGCCTTTGCATCGTATAAAGCCGAATTTATAATCAAAATACAGCAAATAAGACGACAAAGGCGACATCTCGATGGTCCACTTGATAATACAAGAACCACACAGATTAACAAAGTTTGTAAAAGAACCGTCATATGGTGGCGCGACGGTGAATTAAAACAGAAATATGTAAAATCGCGTACACGAAACGCGCTGCCCAAAGGATAGGGGTCGCATTTTTCGGTACTGGCAAGCCAGCCTACCGCTATTTAAGCAGCCAAAGCCACGTGCCGCACCAAACGATCCCACCATGAGAGCATCGTTTAGCATGTTTCAAAGCCAAACAAGTAAATAAATATGTAGATAAGTATCAAGTGGACCATCGAGATGTCGCCTTTGTCGTCTTATTTGCTGTATTTTGATTATAAATTCAGCTTTATACGATGCAAAGGCGAGATGATGGTTTGTACCGACTGCGGTGGCCTGACGAGACCCATATTAGGACGAAACAGCGCTGTCGCCATCTGTCGGACCCGGAGTTTTTCCATATTTTGGAGTGCTCCGCACTTTTCAATACGAGAATCATGTAGATTGACAAATTTTCACGTCCGCTTCGCCAATATTTTATTCTATTTTATTTTAAATTACACGGACAAAAACTTATCTACATATTTATATATATATATATGTATATATATATATGTATATATATATATATATATATATATATATATATATATATATATTCTTTAATTTTTTTAATTTTTCTTGGGTGTAGGTTTTCTTGTTTTTAAATTGAAAGACGGTAAAAATTTTCAATTTCTCCTGACGTTTCGCTCTATATGGTAAGTTTTTCGTAGTTTTTTTTATATTATATGTACGTCTTCATATCTTGAAAGTAACTTGGTTAGTGGCAGGGTTACTGTGAAGAGCTTCGAGAATATTGTGTCTCCTTATCGGACTTCTTTTTGGGCATGAAATTCTGGGATGTTTTTATATATGTTTACTCTAGCCGTGGCTTTTCTATATATGTTAGCTAACATTTCTACATATGGTTTATTTACTCCTTAAACGACTAAAGCTTCTATAACGGCTCTAGGATATATTGGGTTGAAAGCCTTATTAAAGTCTTTAAGTGCTAGCGCTACAGATAGATCATATACTTTTGTGCGATTGAGCCCTCTTACCCACGACAGGGTGAAAGTTCTCGAGAGGAATATATATATATATATATATATATATATATATATATATATATATATATATATATATATATATATATATATATATATATAGGCAATTTTTTTTAAGACAACTGTATTTTTTTGTATGTAGGTTAGAAGATGAAAAAGAAACAGCGGAGGAATTGGAAGTAACGGAATCCAATCTGTTAGAACTTAAGGTCCAAGCGTTGGAAGAAGAGAAAAAATCTCTCTTAAACAGTTTTGAAATGGAGAGAATAACCTACAACAAACTCTTGGAGGAACATAAAGACCTAAAGATTAAAGATGAAAATATAGCGGAGTTGGTGGATAGAAATAGGAAGTTGGAAGAAAAAGTCGTACGGTTGAAGGGATACTTAAAAGAAAAAGAACATAGCATTGTTGAGCTAAGTAAAGTAAGTCTATTTATTACGATATTATTGATACAACTTTCCTGGAATTCAAGAATGAAAATGGGACTCGGAGAATGAAAAAAAAATAGATGAATAAGTTTCCCATTTCCCATTGTAATTTCAATAAACTAGATTTTAAACCTCCTTCTTTCCAAGTAAAACTTCGCGATAAAATAAAATTTAAATGTTAAGTGTATTACCCCATTTTAATTTTTTTACAGATTAAATTAGACTTAGAAAAACAACTCGCTAAAGCCGAAGAATCCGTCAGAATTAGTGAAGAGCGGGACGAAGCGATAGAACTAGACAAAACCGAATGCAACCTACTCCAGATCAAAGTACAACAGCTCGAAAACGAGAAGGAAACCCTTATAAAGTCGTTCGAGCAGGAAAGAGAGGTGTTCGATCGCTCGTTCCAGAAGAAAAACGAAGATTTTAACCTTCATAGGGAGGAAATTATGAATGAAAATGTTTCTATGGCGAAAGAGATTCTGACGTTGAAGGCTAGTAATGATGAGTTGAGCGAGAAGGTTAGGATTTTTGAGGAAAAAGATCAGGTAGGATTTTGCAATTGTAATATATTTAAGGTAAAGTGAATCTTAATTCAGCTTTCACGTCGTCATTGTGTCGTTAATTATCATATTTTTTTCCGCTTACATTGCAAACGCAGGCTGAACCCTACGAGATTTATCAAAATAATGTACTAATTATTTGTACACATTGAAAAGGTCTACAGAAAACTCCGCGATGGTATATGTCTATCTGTCATGGATATCCCACAATAACATTTTTTTGTCATTTACTTTTTATGACAAATAATGGCAAATTTTGAAGCGATTTTAACCAATACAGCATTAATCCTTATCCAATTAAATAGCTTAAATACATTGTTGATTTAATATAGATCTATATGGTCCTTTACAGCACAAGATTTAAATGAATATTTTCGAAGATATTACAGATTTAAAATTGCGGGAAGTAGCGCTTGCGGCGGTACTGGCCGACCGGGGCGGCGGCAGCGTGCCTATAAATAGCGCGTCGGAGGCCGATGTAATAATTGTTGTAAAAATAAAATAAATAGTCACAGTTTTTCTGTAGTGTATTTAGTATCAGCATTGCACCCGTGCGAAGCCGGGGCGGGTCGCTAGTATATATATATATATATATATATATATATATATATATATATATATATATATATATATATATATATATATATATATATTTGCTTCACTTGAACACCTAGTTGCATATAGTTGTACGTTAGCTGCATGTGATTTCAGCAACAGCATAAAGTGGATATCTCCACTGCTATTGCATCTCATACGGAGGAATCCGTGAAAACCTCAAACATATAAAGGGCGGGAGGTTGGCGAAGCTGCGTTCAGTGTTGCATACTTCCTTCCGATCTGTCCTGTGCACAAACGTGTGTGTATATATATATATATATATATATATATATATATATATATATATATATATATATATATATATATATATATATATATATATATATATATATAAATTTCCTCTTTAACATCATGTCTGAAAATATTGGTAAATCACAATTTTTACGTCACAAATCATCTATAGTAAGTTTATTTCTATCACTTGATTATTAATATGAACATGCACATCTTTTGTAGTGAAATTTTCTTCTAATTTAGGTTCTTGTGCATTCATTATATTCTGACGTCATTATTTACGTTTGAGACTTAAAATTTACCAGCATCTTTGCCATGAAACATTCGGATATTATTAGTAAGGTTTTACTATTTTGTAAACTTATTATGAAAGAGTTAGGCTAGATGGTCTCGGAAATAAAAATACAATGTTGCGAAATCACACACTAGTTAAGACCAGCTAATTTAAATGAGTTGAATGCAGTTCCTTATTTATTTTTTTTATAATTTATTTATTTATTGTATCAACAACTTTTACAAAGCCAATTACAGATACAACTAAACTAATATACTAAGACTACAATCTAAATTAGAACCTAAATAAAAAGGCACTACAATTGCCTACATAACTCATTTCTCACTTCCCTTCTAAACCTGTTACAACTTAGGTTAAAAATGTCAATGGCACCACAATACTTATTAAAATATGGACATAATCTTATTAATGGGGAATTTTTATACAGGTTAGTCTTAGGGGCATTAATATAAAATAAATTTCCGGATCTGGTGTTAACTCCGTCTATTTTAAATGGAAGCTGTTCTAAAAACTCTTTATCATCAATAGTGTTCCCAAACAGTTTAAACAAAAACACAACACCCGTTTCAATACGCATGTGCTTCAAACTGGGAAAGTTGAATAAAGCATATAAAAGCTTCTGATCAGTTCCTCTTTGAGGGTATACCGAGAATGCCTTGTAATGCAAAAACTTTAAAAATCTTTGCTGAACCACCTCTCAGCTGTAAATTTTATTTTCATACTGTGGACCCCAAATTACACAAGCTTATTAAAGCTTAGCAAGAACCAATGACTTATACAAGACAATCATTGTATTAATATTATTGAAATATTTACAGCTCCTAATAATAAAACCAAGAATTTTTACTGCACTTGCAGTTACATTATCAATGTGCCTACCAAAACTCAACTTCGTATCTGAATAAACACCAAGATCCCTATGTAAATCAGTTCTTTTTAACGGCGTGTTATTTATACAATAATTAAAATGAATTATTTGCTGTTTACATGTAAAAGACATTACTCCACATTTATTTATATTTACATTTAAATCATGTTCCTTGCACCATCTCACAACCGCATTAAAATCCTCTTGCAGAGCCCTCACATCTGACTCATCTCTAATGGCACGAAAAAATTTTATAATCATCCGCAAAGATAATAATTTCTATTTCAATGATAAATGCCTTGCAAACCATTTATTTTTAAAGTATATTATTTTTTTATTAATATTTTAATTTAATATGTCAAATATTGGGTACTACACTTCATTTGACTCACATGTTAGCGAAAATAGCTCTTTAACAGCAGACGAATAATATAATATTGTTACGATTTTCTCTCTTCAAAGTCGCCTACTGGATTCGCAGAATAAAATATAATACTTCTCGCTAATACTTCCAATATTTTTATTAACTACTTCTTAACACAGCTCAAACGCAACTATCTTATTACTACTTCTTAATATCTTCACTGTTCAAGTACAACTATACAACTCTCTTAAAACTCATATCCTATACCTATTTGTATACCTATAGAACCATCTGTACAAATCTATAATGTACAGGGTGAGTCAACGATTGGATGAAGTAGGTTTGTGCCTTTTCGGTGAAATTAACAAAGAAACTATATTTATTGTTTGATACAGTTTATTTTTACGCAGATTTTAAAAATATTTAGGACTCTACAGGGTGAGCCAAAAAACTAGGACAGCATAAAGTTGTATTTTTTTAAATAGAACACCCTATATACGAATCGTATTTTCGATTTAGCTTATAATTTTAAATCTTTTTTATTAAGGGTTTACTATAACAAAACTTTATAGTTTCTGAGATAATTAAGTTTAAAGAAAAAAAGTCACATTTTCAAGCATCAATTCAATCCTAAATAACGTTTTCAATTTTGTGACAAATATATTCAAATTTGGAATTTAGCAAGGCCAAGGACAAGTTAACATAATTTTTACCTAATATTTGCAATAAAAGCTACAGGGTGTTGAACACATCGGCTCAAATTTGAACAAGTTTAAATGAATAAATATCTTTTTTTTTAAATGGTACACCCTGTATATTTTCATGTTATTTAATAGAGTAATAAAAACCCTAAAAGTTTTGTTCAATATATCCTATACCTATTTATAATAGTTTTTGAGATATTTCAGTTTTTCTTATTTTCCATACTTTTTTACAGATATAGTCTTCATTATCATAGTAGCCATGGCAAAAACAATGTAAAAGAACATTTTTCTGTGTGTCAAATTTATAACCGCAATCGCTTCTTTTGGTTTTTATGTAGTGTAGTTTGGTTTTTTTTGCATTCATCTTATATTGTAAAATGAATTTTCCAAAGAATGAGTTAATAGATATGATTTATACAATAGGAGAGGCTCAAAAAAATTGCCTTCTTGCTCAAAGAATTTACAAAATGAAGTATCCTGATCGACGCCAGCCTAATACCCATACTTTTCAAAACTTAATGCAAAGATTTGATTCTTCTGGTACTGTTGATTATCCAAAACGTAAAGTGGTCAACAAACCAGTAACTAATGAAGAAAAAGAACTACAAGTATTGTTAAATGTTCAGGAAAATCCTTATATTGGTAGCCGTCAGTTAGCAGCATTATGTGAAACATCACAATCCACCGCTATAATCGTACTACCAAGAAATATAGGTATCATCCATATCACATGGAATTACACCAAGAATTGCATGGACAGGATTTTGAAAGTCGTGTAAACTTTTGTCGTACAATAAATGCGGAGATTCAATTAAATCCAAATTTATTATGCAAGGTAATGTTTAGTGATGAAGCTACTTTTAGAAGTAACTGTGCCGTAAATAGACGCAACATGCATTATTATGCCACAGAAAACCCATTTTGGATTAGAGAGGTGCAACATCAAAACCACTGGTCATTAACTGTTTGGTGTGGTATTCATCATAATCGAATTATTGGACCCCACTTTTTTAATGAACCACTAAATGGCCATAGTTACCTGAACTTTCTACAAGAAGAACTACCCCAACTGCTTCAAGGTCTCGATAGGGATGAGCTCGACAGTATGTGGTTCCAGCACGATGGTGCGCCTCCGCATTACCATCGTGAAGTTCGTGCGTTTTAGGACCAACGATATCCGCAAAAATGGATTGGACGTGGGGGTTTCATTGAGTGGCCACCAAGGTCTTGCGACATCACCCCATTAGTTTCTTCCTAGGGGTTATATTAAAAATAAGGTGTATGTTAATTCACCAACAACAGTGGAAGATATGCGAAACAGGATTAGGGATACCTGTAGAACAATAACGCCACTAAATTTGTCCAGGGTCCGAGAAAATCTGCAAAAAAGACTAAATTTGTGCACTGCACAAGAGGGTCGTTTATTCGAACACTTATTAAAAAGAAATAATTAATCTCAGTATTTAATAGGTAATTTTTTTGTTTCAATTTAGTATAAAAGTAAATATGTATTTGCCTTGTCGTTATTGTTGTGTTAATTTTTTCACATTATGTTTAATTAAACTATTGCCGTTGTAATATAACGAATAATGTATTTCATCATATTTAACCACATTCTGTTTGTTTCTGTAGTTTCTTTTTATTATTTTACATGGCTACTATGATAATGAAGACTATTTCTGTAAAAAAGTATGGAAAATAAGAAAAACTGAAATATCTCAAAAACTATTATAAATAGGTATAGGATATATTGAACAAAACTTTTAGGGTTTTTATTACTCTATTAAATAACATGAAAATATACAGGGTGTACCATTTAAAAAAAAAGATATTTATTCATTTAAACTTGTTCAAATTTGAGCCGATGTGTTCAACACCCTGTAGCTTTTATTGCAAATATTAGATAAAAATTATGTTAACTTGTCTTTGGCCTTGCTAAATTCCAAATTTGAATATATTTGTCACAAAATTGAAAACGTTATTTAGGATTGAATTGATGCTTGAAAGTGTGACTTTTTTTCTTTAAACTTAATTATCTCAGAAACTATAAAGTTTGGTTATAGTAAACCCTTAATAAAAAAGATTTAAAATTATAAGCTAAATCGAAAATACGATTCGTATATAGGGTGTTCTATTTAAAAAAATACAACTTTATGCTGTCCTAGTTTTTTGGCTCACCCTGTAGAGTCCTAGATATTTTTAAAATCTGTATCAAACAATAAATATAGTTTCTTTGTTAATTTCACCGAAAAGGCACAAACCTACTTCATCCAATCGTTGACTCACCCTGTACAACTCCCTTAAAACTCATATCCTATCCCTATTTGTATACCTATAGAACCATCTGTACAAATCTATAATGTACAGGCATAAAAGTTGAAAACTACCTAGAAGACTCATCACATCGGAATGTTTGTATAAAAGGGCGTATCAGTAAGTTTCTCCTAGTCGTTCGTAAGAATATGTTTGTTAACATCCGTCGAAAAAACAAGATCTTAATAAATATGGTATATAAAATATTTAGTTACTTTTTACGATGTACAAAATGTTTTGTAAAACATTTTTATTGACTTATAATATTATTTTAGGCAGTTGAACTGGAAACTACAGAATGCAGTCTCCTAAAACTAAAAGTCCAGGAATTGGAAAAGGAGATGGACGAACTCGTCTTCAATTTCGAAAGGGAACGTGAAATGTTCAACAACATTTTAATAGAACACAAAGATCTGAAACTTAAGGAAGAGCTTATAAAAGATTTGGAAGGAAGCAACGAGCATTTAGCGGAAAAGATTATTGAATACAAGGGTTATTTGAAACAGAAAGAAGAATCCATTGTAGAATTAACCAAGGTAATATCTGTTAAAGAAAATCCGAAAAATGTTCAATTTTTTGATAAATGTTTGTAACCAATTTTAGAAGACATATCTTTTTATCCTATGGCGACGCCTCCAGGAGGAGGGTAATGTTTTTCACTGTCATGTATGTATGTTTGTTCGTTTTCTTATTCCACTATACAGCTTGAACCGCTTGAGTGATTTTGACAAGCGTGACATCATTGGATTAGCGTTTTTGAAGCGAGCGCCTAATTTAACTGGAGGATAATCGACGCCGTTTTGTGTGATGTGAAAAAATTAAACTCTCCGAAATTCTTTGAGTGGAGTATTAAAGAGTTCAAAAGGACGAACTCAAAAATTTATATGATTACTAACTTTAAACCGAGTTCCGTTTGCAAAAACTAATTTTAACCCTAACATTTTTAGCAATTTTAACAAGCTTGTGTTTTGTCATATTAGTTATAATGTAGAGGGTGCCCAGTAAATATGTGTCAGTCTCTTAGGAGTGTGTAGAAGACATCAAAATATTTCAGTGTTTCATATAATTTGTTTCCTAAAGTGATATGGTGCTCAAAAGGGATGCCCAGTGATTTACTTTTTGGGCTGTAGCTTTTGAACTAACTTGTATATTTTAATGAAATTTTAGCATGTTGTATAACCGATAATCGAGACCATAAACAATCTTTGACTTTACGAAGAAAATCAAGAATGGATTCGCTACTAAGCTCTTAGGTCTTGTCTGTAGAAGTAGTTATTTTATAGCCAGATATTGTATGATAATTTCACATACAAAACATAAAATACGAATAAGAAACTACACGACGAAACTTACAATAAAGTTAAGTTTAATCCAATGGTTTTGACCTTAAGATGAAATAATTTGTGTTTTTTTTTTAATTTTAACATTATATCTCACTGTAATAGAAGGTCGCGGGGCAAGCAAGTTAAGAAAATTTGATTTCAGCGGTAACGCTTTATGTCGCATCTGTAAGATATGATCTGTGATATGATTTGGCCCCCATTTATTTAAAACATATAGTGTATTCAGAATTATTAGAAACCGACTAAAAAGTCTAATCGCGTATAACAATGAAACTGCAATGAAACCTTTCAACCACAGCTGTAATGTTATACCGAAATCCGTTCAGGTCCGGAGTAATGTTTATTTTTAATTCTAATTTTAATTTTGTTATGTTCGTAGGAAATAAGTTAACAGGCAAGAGTCGATTTTTATATTAAATTAAATAAAACACGATAATAATATAATACATTATAATATTTGCATATGTATAAATACTTAGTTAACACTAAGTTTTATGTTACTAAACTAAATCTATTTCACTGTCGCTACTGTCATCTAGACTAATAACTCATTTTTCTGTTGCATTTTTAAGATAGACATAGGTTTTTTCTATTTCCTTTACATGTTTTACACAATTTTCCCAGTTAATTTGACAAATTTTTTTCGCTTCACTATCAATTAAAGCTGATACATTAGAATTAAGTGTAGGTGAAATATTATTACGACGAATTCCTGCTTTAAGTTGGTGCCATATTTGCTCAATGGGGTTGAATATACAGTGGTAAGGTGGTAACCGCAGTACTGTGTGACCCATAAGTTCGTCGCAATAATATTGTTTTTTAATAGACAAACTTTTAAGCACTTCCAATAACTCTTTTTTGTATAGTTTTCATGAAAATATATATCGTTATCGTACATATAGTCTTGAATTTTAACTTTTGGATCGTTTGAACAAGGTGCTTTGTTTAATTGTATACTATGGTAACTCGCGTTGTCCATAACAATAACACTATTTGGCGGAATATTAGACAATAATTTAGTTCTAAACCAATCTTCAAATAGCTCCTCTGTTGTGCGTCATGATAGTCAACACAAGAATCTCAAATGTTTTTGGATGAAAGAGACAAAGCATTCGGCACAAACCCGTTTTCAGATCCAGCATGTAAAATTGTTATTCTTTTACCGCGGTTTGACGGCACACGTGTCACACACTTACCAATAGAATCTTCCCATCCACTGGTTGGGGTGTCATTGGTATCAATCCATGTTTCATCTAAATAAATCATTGGTATTTTTTTGTGTTCTGTAGTCATTGATTTCTCTCAAATAATTCCCCCGTCATTCGTGAATACGCCTGGATTTCATCAGAATTTGCCCTTTATTAATTTTTTTGAATTTAAATCCCATTCTTTGGATGTACTTCCACAAAGTCGTTCTTGAGCACTTAATTTCGGTTTCATCTCTTTTCATTAAATTGTGTAAAGTTGGAACATATTGGTCTTTATACATTTTATAAATTTTTCATCGTATAATGTCTTCGTCACCCTTTCTCAAAACTCCAGCGTTACTTCTTTTTTTCGCGTTCTAAAATGGGCTTTTGCGTAATTTTCCCCACCGTGGGAAAAGTTTTCCTTGTAAGTAAAGCTGTTTCCTCTACAGCTTTCTTAAGGCACAAATTACCGCGCTCCATTAATGTTAGAAACACGTTCTTAATAATTTCTTTAGCATCTGTTGATAGATGCAATCGAAAGATTTGTTTCACTTTCACAAATCTCGCTAGTGCTTCAAGGCCGCCTCATTTCTAAATAATTATTAGGTTTACGGTAGCAAATGAAATACGAAATAACCACGTGTACTATGACTAAAGACACAATTTAAACTGACTATTTCGGTTCAGATTCAATTATATTATACATAGTAAATGTAAATAATACTTAGAATTTTAGCTGCATTTGCAAATTATTCCGGGCCTATGCGGCTGTAAATTTATACCTGCCCTATGTTTACCCGACTTCTTAGTCGGTTTCTAATAATTCCGAATACACTATACCTTCCTATATCAAGTCTTTGAGACAGATTGGATATAACGTGGTATTATATCTGTAATTGTCTATTTTGTGAATTAACTTTACTTATGGTCACCTTTTAATCACTGGATCAATGGTGGATCCAAGGGGGGCGATCTCCACCCCAACATCTTCGAATTTAGGAAAATAGATCCAACTCTGACTCTTTCTTAAACTAGGAATGTGTAACGACAACTCGCTTTCGCTTGCGATCGAAAACAGAAAACAGAGCAGGACTTTGCGAAAGTGTGGCATCCCGGCGTATTCTTTGTACTTAATGTGGTCGTTTGTCATCGTCCCGACGCTTAAAATCCTCTTGATTTTTTTTGTTGTGCCATGCAGTGACATTAGTTAAATTTCGGAATTTATATTTGTGGATATTATCAAGACATCTAGACTTTTTATTTATAAATGCATCAATGTAAGGTATTGTTTTGTATAACTTGTTAATTCATTATTTTCGGTATGTACGTTTTTTATATCATGGTAATTCTTTATATTACTGTAAATGTAGAAAAACGACGTTTTTTGGAAAAAAATCACTATTTACCCTATTTTGAAGACGTAGAACACGATTTTGGCTTTGATTTTTCACTATTTTTTCTCACTTTTTCGGAATACTCAAAAAAACGCCAAGCGTCACTTCACCAAGCAATTTCAATTCTGAAGAAAAAACCGAATTTACGTATTTGTTTTCAATGGTACTAGTTAAAATATCATGTATGTAATATATTTCAGCTATTTTTGCACAAATTCTAAGGAATAAATTAAAAAAAAAAAACATATTTTCAACGAAAAACCAAAAACATGTTCCGGAAAGGCCATGACCATCAGACTCGTGAAAACGACTAATATTCGTTTGACACGTTGCTAGATGTAAAATCTTAACTACCCAAAATTTTTATTTAGTTCAGGTTTAGCTTGAGTGTGATTACTTTGTAAAACTGAAACTAATCTGAACTAACCTAAATTGATCTAGACTTATTCTTTCGTAATATAAACTATAAAATATATACATTACAGTTAATAACATAGTTTTAATTTTTGTATAAAAAAACGTAAAATTAATCTTAACCGCCCAAAATTTTTGATCAGAAGTCATGTGAAGGCGCGACACTCTGTGAAAGAAAAGAATATATGTGGATTTTACAAAAATCATATTGGCAGTCTGGCAGCAGCGCTAATTTTCCGGGCTTTAGGAACGAGTCGCCCCAATATTTAATGGCGGAAGCCATTTTGTTTTAATTTGTTTTTTGATAATTTTATAGATATTTCCGATAAAAAGGTGCAAATTTATGAATTTTTATATTATATATCATTCTATCAGTATGGAATTTGCGGTTGTAACAAAATTTTAACGATGAAGTACAAAAAAATTGAAATTAAAGTGAAAAGTGTTTTTCGCCGTTTTTCGTAAAACTGGGGAACGTTCTACGACTTCGAAATAGGGGGAAGTACCGAAATTTTTTCAAAAAAAAAACGTTTTCGTAGATTTCCCATAATGCAAATTTTTACCCAGAGAATTATGTTCAAATCTATTTTATGTCAGTATTTATTTTATTAATCATTTAATAATGAACTCTAAATGGTAATTTTTCCAAGTCCAGTCCTGTCCCCTGACCTACTGCGCAAGTACAGTATGGCCCCTTTAAAGGGAGTACAGCTTTACATGCCGGACCGAATTTATTTTACGGTATTCCCCCTTCCTTTCACCCCCTCCAACTTCCTTGAGAACTGCTGGTATCTCCCCCCTGTCAACAACTTGCTTTCGTTTGCCATACTGTATTTTTGTGATATCACCCCCCCCCCCCCCAAAAAAAAAATGATAGAGAAAGAGAGAGAAGCTGGATCCGCCCCTGCGTTTAATACATTAACACAATTGATTTACCTTTGAAGTTTCCTATTTTTTTTTAATTGCTAATTTACCGTCTCATATCAGTCGGGCCCCATTCTATTGTATTTACTTTTAACCAGCTTTCAAATGAATCCCAACTGATTTGCCTAAAGTATAGAAAGAAGTTTAATAAAAACTGAGTATTGAATTTATCAGATTATGAGAATGATTTTAGAAACTACAGTATAAATGACTGTTTTTTTTTTCAGATAGCAAAACATTTCTACAGTTGGGGTTTTTATTTTTTTATTATTCATTATTTTATTGAATACATCTTATTTGTAGTTTCTCGACGAGACTGGTTATCCATTGCAATTTGCAATCTTATTGTGTTTAAATTTTTCAAGTAGCCTAAAAGTACGAGGGGGATCAAAAAGTAAGTTTCTCTAGGTGGAAAAAAAAATTTAAAACAAATTTTTCAGTTATAAAATTATTTTTATTCGATTCTTTTTTGATATGTCACATAATTTTTGCAAACTTTGTTTAAAAAAAGCGTGTCTTGTTTCCGAAACCATGAATTTACCTCCGTCTTGAGATGCTCATTGCTACGGAAATGCTTGCCATTCAGGTTTTCTTTCAAAAGCGAAAAAGGTGGTGGTCACTCGATGCAAGGTCTGGAGATTATAGTGGATAGTTGTTTGTGGTTTTCGGAAAGCAGGTGCGGGGCTCATTTTTTAAAACTGTCAGAATTGAAGTTTGCTGAATATCAATTTTAGGGGGCAATAACCGCAGAGTCTCATTTACAGTCACTCGTCTATCTTTTTGACCAGTTTTTTGAACTGTTGCGGTAGCCGCGTCCGTAATGGCCGTTTTCGGCCTTCCCGCGCGTTTTTCATCGTGGACTTTTGAGCGTCCCACAAGAAAATCTGTGCTCCATCTTTGCATCATTTGCACACTCGTACAATTTTTACCATACTCTGCAATTAACTCACGATGAATTTCGTTGCCGTTGTAACAGCATTTGATCATAGACTCCTGCATACGGAATGTCTTGGGTAGCGTTAACCGTTCCGTCTACAATCATACTACTATCCCATATTAGTAGCTATTTTAAAAACCTATAATTAAATTTTACAGTAACAAAGGTTCCCTGGAAGTCCGGTCGCTCATATTCGTTTTTGCAGTTTTGGTTCGAAACAACTACAGGTTAGTTAAGCTTACCACTATCAAAACTCAGGACTACAGAACTCAGGCAAGGCTGGTCAGATGACGCTAAATTCTCGGGTAAAATAACACAAGATATTCCCTTAACTTCTCAAATTAAATGAAAAACAAAACACAGAAAGCCTTCATTCTCGCCGAATATACACGACAGGTAATTTTCTAAGACACTGTTTTTAAAACCGTCTACCGACTTTAACGAATTCCATATTGTAACTGAAGCTTATTATTTCTACTGAAGCATCCTCGATCCTTACACCCCGTACTCCCATTAGTACATTCCTCGGTCGTACACCCCGTAACCGTCAATTTTATTCCCTTAAAGTTCGAAGGTTTCGGTCTTCTCGTCTCGAGGGCGTTAGCTATTCTATATCGGATACTTAGTTCACGAATTGGCCTCTGAGCGTTCTAATCTTATTTTCTTTTATACAAAAGGATTAATATAACTATTCTATGTCTTTCTATAACTAAAAGAATTAGATAGCATCTGTGAAACAAACTAAATGGCCTTTTATTCATTTTGCTGGTATTTAAATCATTCTTTCTTGCAATCAGTCGCTATACTAATTCTTTTTACATGTCAAACGATATATTATATTATAGTGAGTATTTGATTATTCTTTTGTTTCCTAATAATGGGAAAATCGTTCAATATTTTAATACATTTTAACGGTATTTGCATTTACCACATGTTGAGCCTCCCTCGGCATTTATCTCCTAGGTTTTAATTATATAACCAGGGTAGAATTTCTTCGACAGATTTATATACAAATCTTAAAGGAGGGGGTTCCATCTTTCAGTTTATGTCGTCATAAAGTTTCTAGGTTTATATATTTTTAAGAAAACATTTAAACGACTTAAAGATAATAAAGTTGGGATTATGCTTAAGTACGATAATTGATTTATTTTTCCTTTAGACTTTCTTGGGTGGTAAAAAAAATATATACTATCCCGTTCCCACGAATAAAATCTATCCACAAAGCGATTATTTAATTACGCATTTTAGCAGAATATACATCACGTTATGATTTTTTGCATTTAAAAGTGTATAACTGCACGTCAGATACGGTTTGTATAGGAATCTCCATGACTGACGAGTTCGTACTGATGAGAAAAATATTTTAGAGCGGTAAAACTTGTTCCGCTCTTCTTCTTTAGGTGCCGTCCTCGTTCCGAAGTTTGGCTATCATCAAAGCTATGTGTATCTTTGACACTGCAGATCTAAACAGTTGGCAGTTGTTGCAATTGTACCATTCTCTTAAGTTCGTTAACCATGAATGCCTTCTTCTTCCTATGGATCTTTTGCCTATGATTTTTCCCTGGATAATTAATTGCAGCAACTGGTATTTATCTCCCCTCATAACATGTCCCAAGTATTGCAGTTTGCGTTCTTTAATAGTAAGTACCAATTCTTTCTCTTTCCGCATTCTTCGCAAAACCTCCACATTTGTTACTCTCTCTCTGTCCACGATATTCTTAATATTCTACGGTACATCCACATCTCGAATGCTTCCATCTTCTTGGTATCAATCTTCTTCAATGTCCACGCTTCCATTCCGTAGTAAAGAACTGACAGCACGTAAGATCTCACAAGGCGAATTTTAAGTTTAAGGCTTAAATCTCGTCCGCAGAACACCTTCTTCATTTTAATAAACGTAGCTCTAGCTTTTTCCACTCTGATTCTGATTTCTTCAGAGCTATCGTTATTTTCGTTGATAACAGTTCCCAGGTAATTATATTTTCTCACACGTTCAGTTCTTTGATAACCGTGCATGGTTATGTCAGGGAAGTTTTGTGGTGATTTAGATACCACCATTATTTTTGTTTTACTGATGTTAAGTGATAATCCATATTCTTCACTGCATTCTACTATTCTGTTAATTAGTATCTGAAGATCCTCCGAAGTTTCTGCAATTACAACCGTGTCATCGGCATATCTCAAGTTGTTTATTGGGATGCCATTTATGTTAATACCTATATTTTGTTCTAAATGTCCTCTGAGTATAGGTTGAATAAGATTGGTGAAAGTATACATCCCTGTCTTACGCCTTTCTTAATCTCGAGTTCCTCCGTTGGCTCTGGCTCTATTCGAATATTCGCTTTCTGGTTATAGTAAATCTTGGAAATATTCCTGATGTCTCTTTTATCCAAGTTTTTTTTCTACCAGCAGTCTCATTAGATGATCGTGACGTACTTTATCGAACGCTTTATTGTAGTCAATGAAGCAAATATACATATCTTGGTTCATATCTTTGGCACATGACGTTAAGTGCGAATAGTGCTTCTCTTGTTCCAAGCCCTTTCCGAAATCCGAATTGAGTATCACCAATATCCACATCTAGTTTTCTGTGAATTATTGTGTGAATCACTTTGAGGAATACTTTTAATGGGTGTCCCATTAGACTTATTGTGCGATGGTCAGTGCACTGTTTTGCGTTTGCCTTTTTTTGGTATGGTGACAAAAGTTGACAGGAGCTATTCTTTTGGTATTTCTTCTGTTTTGTAAATGCAGTTAAAAAGGTCGACAAGAATATTCACTGATTCTTCCACGAGTATGAGAAGTTCCGATATAATCCTATCTGGACCCGGTGATTTACCATTCTTCATTCTTCCGCTCTCACAGGTAGACTATAAAGAAAGACTAAGTACGGTATGAGTCCGCTAAATGGCGCTCAAGAGAAATGATAAGCTAGGGAAACTTACTTTTGACTCCCCCCCCCTCGTATTTTTAATTTTTACTCTGAGTAGAAAAAAGTAAAAAAAAAATTAGTTCTAAAAGAGTGTATGTTATATCGTCATTTTTAAAGATAACATTAAGAAGAATGTTTTCTGTCTCTAGGGAAAACTAGACCTCGAACACGAACTTGCAAAACTAGAAGAAAGTCTCAAGTTAAAAGCACAAGAAATAGATTCTTTGGAGATAGAAAAAACTGAATGTCAACTCTTAGAGATGAAGGTAAAAAATCTGGAGGACGAGAGGCAAAATCTTCTAAACTCTTTCGAACTGGAAAGGGCCACTTTCAACGAGGCTCTGAATAAAGGCAGCCGAATAGAAAACAAAATCGACGAACTAACCCAAGAAATTATAATATTGCAAGAAGAAAAAACCAACTTAATGGAAACTTTCAAAACCGAGAAGTCGAACCTCCTGGATTCTTTTGAAGCAGAGAGGCAGAATTTCCAGTTAGTCGGTAATAAGGTTAAAGAACTTAACGAGGAAAACTCGCTCTTAAAAGAAGAGAAAGAAAAATTGAACGAGAGGTTGAAGGAGCAAAACGATTGGTCGAATGGTGAGATTATAAGGTTGAAGAGCGATGTAGACAGAGTAACAAAGGAATTGGAGAGTACCACGGATTATTTGGGTAAGTGTCTGAATTTTTGAAATTTTTTAATAAAAGAAAATATATGTATATACAGGGTGATTCTCAGAGAACTTTATCGATCGATTGTGAGAAAACTATAATTAGGAATAATCTGAAAATTTGACAGTATGCTAACGTGCATGGAGGACAGTCGGTTAAAATATTTTCAAAATGGCGACATTTCCAGTTATACCGGAAGTAGATGTCAACTTGCTTATTTTAAATGAAACACCATATATATTATTGCATTTTTAATTTCAACGTAAAATTTTAGACATATTTCATGTATAATGTTCTATACTTAAGTCTCACCGTTTTGGACATATTTAAATTTTTATGCCAAAAATGACATTTGCGGACAAAAACTTAACTATAAATTTTCCTATAAGAAAGTCTTTATTATTTAATTTGGGTTAGTTTTCTTATAGACGAAGATCGACTTTAGTGGTCTCTTTATATTTTGAAAATTATTAGTACAGGGTGAGTCAACGATTGGATGAAGTAGGTTTGTGCCTTTTCGGTGAAATTAACAAAGAAACTATATTTATTGTTTGATACAGTTTATTTTTACGCAGATTTTAAAAATATTTAGGACTCTACAGGGTGAGCCAAAAAACTAGGACAGCATAAAGTTGTATTTTTTTAAATAGAACACCCTATATACGAATCGTATTTTCGATTTAGCTTATAATTTTAAATCTTTTTTATTAAGGGTTTACTATAACAAAACTTTATAGTTTCTGAGATAATTAAGTTTAAAGTAAAAAAGTCACATTTTCAAGCATCAATTCAATCCTAAATAACGTTTTCAATTTTGTGACAAATATATTCAAATTTGGAATTTAGCAAGGCCAAGGACAAGTTAACATAATTTTTACCTAATATTTGCAATAAAAGCTACAGGGTGTTGAACACATCGGCTCAAATTTGAACAAGTTTAAATGAATAAATATCTTTTTTTTTTAAATGGTACACCCTGTATATTTTCATGTTATTTAATAGAGTAATAAAAACCCTAAAAGTTTTGTTCAATATATCCTATACCTATTTATAATAGTTTTTGAGATATTTCAGTTTTTCTTATTTTCCATACTTTTTTACAGAAATAGTCTTCATTATCATAGTAGCCATGTAAAATAATAAAAAGAAACTACAGAAACAAACAGAATGTGGTTAAATATGATGAAATACATTATTTGTTATATTACAACGACAATAGTTTAATTAAACATAATGTGAAAAAATTAACACAACAATAACGACAAGGCAAATACATATTTACTTTTATACTAAATTGAAACAAAACAATTACCTATTAAATACTGAGTTTAATTATTTCTTTTTAATAAGTGTTCGAATAAACGACCCTCTTGTGCAATGCACAAATTTAGTCTTTTTTTCAGATTTTCTCGGACCCTGGACAAAATTAGTGGCGTTATTGTTCTACAGGTATCCCTAATCCTGTTTCGCATATCTTCCACTGTTGTTGGTGGATTAACATACACCTTATTTTTAATATAACCCCATAGGAAGAAATCTAATGGGGTGATGTCGCAAGACCTTGGTGGCCACTCAATGAAACCCCCACGTCCAATCCATTTTTGCGGATATCGTTGGTCCAAAAACCCACGAACTTCACGATGGTAATGCGGAGGCGCACCATCGTGCTGGAACCACATACTGTCGAGCTCATCCCTATCGAGACCTTGAAGCAGTTGGGGTAGTTCTTCTTGTAGAAAGTTTAGGTAACTATGGCCATTTAGTGGTTCATTAAAAAAGTGGGGTCCAATAATTCGATTATGATGAATACCCCACCAAACATTTAATGACCAGTGGTTTTGATGTTGCACCTCTCTAATCCAAAATGGGTTTTCTGTGGCATAATAATGCATGTTGCGTCTATTTACGGCATCGTTACTTCTAAAAGTAGCTTCATCACTAAACATTACCTTGCATAATAAATTTGGATTTAATTGAATCTCCGCATTTATTGTACGACAAAAGTTTACACGACTTTCAAAATCCTGTCCATGCAATTCTTGGTGTAATTCCATGTGATATGGATGATACCTATATTTGTTGGTAGTACGATTAGCGGTGGATTGTGATGTTTCACATAATGCTGCTAATTGACGGCTACCAATATAAGGATTTTCCTGAACATTTAACAATACTTGTAGTTCTTTTTCTTCATTAGTTACTGGTTTGTTGACCATTTTACGTTTTGGATAATCAACAGTACCAGAAGAATCAAATCTTTGCATTAAGTTTTGAAAAGTATGGGTATTAGGCTGGCGTCGATCAGGATACTTCATTTTGTAAATTCTTTGAGCAAGAAGGCAATTTTTTTGAGCCTCTCCTATTGTATAAATCATATCTATTAAGTCATTCTTTGGAAAATTCATTTTACAATATAAGATGAATGCAAAAAAAAAACCAAACTACACTACATAAAAACCAAAAGAAGCGATTGCGGTTATAAATTTGACACACAGAAAAATGTTCTTTTACATTGTTTTTGCCATGGCTACTATGATAATGAAGACTATTTCTGTAAAAAAGTATGGAAAATAAGAAAAACTGAAATATCTCAAAAACTATTATAAATAGGTATAGGATATATTGAACAAAACTTTTAGGGTTTTTATTACTCTATTAAATAACATGAAAATATACAGGGTGGACCATTTAAAAAAAAAGATATTTATTCATTTAAACTTGTTCAAATTTGAGCCGATGTGTTCAACACCCTGTAGCTTTTATTGCAAATATTAGGTAAAAATTATGTTAACTTGTCCTTGGCCTTGCTAAATTCCAAATTTGAATATATTTGTCACAAAATTGAAAACGTTATTTAGGATTGAATTGATGCTTGAAAATGTGACTTTTTTTCTTTAAACTTAATTATCTCAGAAACTATAGAGTTTTGTTATAGTAAACCCTTAATAAAAAATATTTAAAATTATAAGCTAAATCGAAAATACGATTCGTATATAGGGTGTTCTATTGAAAAAAATACAACTTTATGCTGTCCTAGTTTTTTGGCTCACCCTGTAGAGTCCTAAATATTTTTAAAATCTGCGTAAAAATAAACTGTATCAAACAATAAATATAGTTTTTTTGTTAATTTCACCGAAAAGGCACAAACCTACTTCATCCAATCGTTGACTCACCCTGTATATACAGTGTGATTCTCCGGGAACTTTATCGATCGATTGTGGGAAAAATATAATTAGGAAGAATCTGAAAATTTGACAGTGTACTAACGTGCATGAAGGATCTCCGCTTAAAATATTTTCAAAATTGCGACACTTTCTGTTATACCGGAAGTAGATGTCAACTTGCTTATTTTAAATGAAACACCATATATATTATTGCATTTTTAATTTCAACGTAAAATTCTAGACATATTTCATGTATAATATTCTATACTTAAGTCTCACCGTTTGAACATATTTAAATTTTTATGCCAAAAATGACATTTGCGGACAAAAACTTAACTATAAATTTTCCTATAAGAAAGTCTTTATTATTTAATTTGGGTTAGTTTTCTTATAGACGAAGATCGACTTTAGTGGTCTTTTTATGATATTTTGAAAATTATTAGTACAAAGAGGTCAAATTTCTAAACTATGCGACATGCATTTTGACGGTCTACGAACTATTCTGAAACATCTGCGCAAGGTGTCTGGGTATCCTTTGTAGCTTGCTATTTTGCTATGTACAGGGTGAGTCAACGATTGGATGAAGTAGATTTATGCCTTTTCGGTGAAATTAACAAAGAAACTATATTTATTGTTTGATACAGTTTATTTTTACGCAGATTTTAAAAATATTTAGGACTCTACAGGGTGAGCCAAAAAACTAGGACAGCATAAAGTTGTATTTTTTTAAATAGAACACCTTATATACGAATCGTATTTTCGATTTAGCTTATAATTTTAAATATTTTTTATTAAGGGATTACTATAACAAAACTTTATAGTTTCTGAGATAATTAAATTTAAAGAAAAAAAGTCACATTTTCAAGCATCAATTCAATCCTAAATAACGTTTTCAATTTTGTGACAAATATATTCAAATTTGGAATTTAGCAAGGCCAGGGACAAGTTAACATAATTTTTACCTAATATTTGCAATAAAAGCTACAGGGTGTTGAACACATCGGCTCAAATTTGAACAAGTTTAAATGAATAAATATCTTTTTTTTTTAAATGGTATATTTTCATATTATTTAATAGAGTAATAAAAACCCTAAAAGTTTTGTTCAATATATCCTATACCTATTTATAATAGTTTTTGAGATATTTCAGTTTTTCTTATTTTCCATACTTTTTTACAGAAATAGTCTTCATTATCATAGTAGCCACGTAAAATAATAAAAAGAAACTACAGAAACAAACAGAATATGGTTAAATATGATGAAATACATTATTCGTTATATTACAACGGCAATAGTTTAATTAAACATAATGTAAAAAAATTAACACAACAATAACGACAAGGCAAATACATATTTACTTTTATACTAAATTGAAACAAAAAAATTACCTATTAAATACTGAGATTATTTATTTCTTTTTAATAAGTGTTTGAATAAACGACCCTCTTGTGCAATGCACAAATTTAGTCTTTTTTGCAGATTTTCTCGGACCCTGGACAAAATTAGTGGCGTTATTGTTCTACAGGTATCCCTAATCCTGTTTCGCATATCTTCCACTGTTGTTGGTGGATTAACATACACCTTATTTTTAATATAATCCCATAGGAAGAAATCTAATGGGGTGATGTCGCAAGACCTTGGTGGCCACTCAATGAAACCCCCACGTCCAATCCATTTTTGCGGATATCGTTGGTCCAAAAACGCACGAGCTTCACGATGGTAATGCGGAGGCGCACCATCGTGCTGGAACCACATACTGTCGAGCTCATCCCTATCGAGACCTTGAAGCAGTTGGGGTAGTTTTTGTAGAAAGTTCAGGTAACTATGGCCATTTAGTGGTTCATTAAAAAAGTGGGGTCCAATAATTCGATTATGATGAATACCACACCAAACATTTAATGACCAGTGGTTTTGATGTTGCACCTCTCTAATCCAAAATGGGTTTTCTGTGACATAATAATGCATGTTGCGTCTATTTACGGCACCGTTACTTCTAAAAGTAGCTTCATCACTAAACATTACCTTGCATAATAAATTTGGATTTAATTGAATCTCCGCATTTATTGTACGACAAAAGTTTACACGACTTTCAAAATCCTGTCCATGCAATTCTTGGTGTAATTCCATGTGATATGGATGATACCTATATTTCTTGGTAGGACGATTAGCGGTGGATTGTGATGTTTCACATAATGCTGCTAACTGACGGCTACCAATATAAGGATTTCCTGAACATTTAACAATACTTGAAGTTCTTTTTCTTCATTAGTTACTGGTTTGTTGACCACTTTACGTTTTGGATAATCAACAGTACCAGAAGAATCAAATCTTTGCATTAAGTTTTGAAAAGTATGGGTATTAGGCTGGCGTCGATCAGGATACTTCATTTTGTAAATTCTTTGAGCAAGAAGGCAATTTTTTTGAGCCTCTCCTATTGTATAAATCATATCTATTAACTCATTCTTTGGAAAATTCATTTTACAATATAAGATGAATGCAAAAAAACCAAACTACACTACATAAAAACCAAAAGAAGCGATTGCGGTTATAAATTTGACACACAGAAAAATGTTCTTTTACATTGTTTTTGCCATGGCTACTATGATAATGAAGACTATTTCTGTAAAAAAGTATGGAAAATAAGAAAAACTGAAATATCTCAAAAACTATTATAAATAGGTATAGGATATATTGAACAAAACTTTTAGGGTTTTTATTACTCTATTAAATAACATGAAAATATACAGGGTGTACCATTTAAAAAAAAAGATATTTATTCATTTAAACTTGTTCAAATTTGAGCCGATGTGTTCAACACCCTGTAGCTTTTATTGCAAATATTAGGTAAAAATTATGTTAACTTGTCCTTGGCCTTGCTAAATTCCAAATTTGAATATATTTGTCACAAAATTGAAAACGTTATTTAGGATTGGATTGATGCTTGAAAATGTGACTTTTTTTCTTTAAACTTAATTATCTCAGAAACTATAAAGTTTTGTTATAGTAAACCCTTAATAAAAAATATTTAAAATTATAAGCTAAATCGAAAATACGATTCGTATATAGGGTGTTCTATTTAAAAAAAAATACAACTTTATGCTGTCCTAGTTTTTTGGCTCACCCTGTAGAGTCCTAGATATTTTTAAAACCTGCGTAAAAATAAACTGTATCAAACAATAAATATAGTTTTTTTTGTTAATTTCACCGAAAAGGCACAAACCTACTTCATCCAATCGTTGACTCACCCTGTATATACAGTGTGATTCTCCAGGAACTTTATCGATCGATTGTGGGAAAAATATAATTAGGAAGAATCTGAAAATTTGACAGTGTACTAACGTGCATGAAGGATCACCGCTTAAAATATTTTCAAAATTGCGACACTTCCAGTTATACCGGAAGTAGATGTCAACTTGCTTATTTTAAATGAAACACCATATATATTATTGCATTTTTAATTTCAACGTAAAATTCCAGACATATTTCATGTATAATATTCTATACTTAAGTCTCACCGTTTGGACATATTTAAATTTTTATGTCAAAAATGACATTTGCGGACAAAAACTTAACTATAAATTTTCCTATAAGAAAGTCTTTATTATTTAATTTGGGTTAGTTTTCTTATAGACGAAGATCGACTTTAGTGGTCTTTTTATGATAGTTTGAAAATTATTAGTACAAAGAGGTCAAATTTCTAAACTATGCGACATGCATTTTGACGGTCTACGAACTATTCTGAAACATCTGCGCAAGGTGTCTGGGTATCCTTTGTAGCTTGCTATTTTGCTATGTACATGGATATTTTATGAGAATCTTGTAAGCCTACAGCTTGTAAATCCGATATTTAAATGCATGGTGAATTGATTTTAAATGGGTTTCTAGTTTTAAATTAACTGTAGGTTTAGTTAGTTTATTTACTTTATTCTATTAGCTTGTTTATCTGTGATTGAATTTCATGTAAGGGGGCCGTTGGCCTGTTGAAAATAAATAGCTTTTTAATTATTATTTATTTATTTATGAGTTCATTTTTGTATTTTTGTAGTTCCAAGTTAACCCTGTTTTCTCGTTTTGCGCACGTCGGAAATTTTCTTGGACAGATGTTTTTGAGTGTTATGTGCGAGCTTGATTTTAAAATTATTAATAATGCTGTCGCTAATTTCCAACTTTTCGCGCAAGCGTTTTAGCTGTCTTACATGTTCCTGTTTTTCCTTATTAAGTTTTGTATTTTTAATTTCTTGTTCATTCTTCAAATCTTGACATTTAGCGGACTGGTGTATATCGATGCTTGATTTGTTTTTAATGCTCAATATCTAAATAATTATTTATATTTCTTTCGTAGATGAACGGGAAAACCATATAGCTGGGCTTATACAAAATCTCTTGGATAAGGAGAAGGAACTTGAGAGCAAGGAAAGTAAATATCGACTTCTCTACAAAGAAATAGAGGACACCTTGGACAAGGAGAAGACCGCCCGACGAAGGGCTTCACAAAAAATAAAAGAAATGCAACAAGAACTTGACAATAAGAATTCTGAAATTAGCGAAATGAGACTGACTCTCGAAAGTGTTCAAAGATTGTATACGGAAGTTAGTAATAAGCAGTTAGCGGACTCGAAACTGTTGCATTTAACGAACGTCAAAATAAGCGACATGGAAAATGAAAAATTAAGGTAATTGCGATATTATACGCTTTTTAACTTTATCATATTTTCCAACTGATTTTGAAAAGCGGGTTTTTTCAGAGGTCTGAAAGATTGCCAAAGTCTGTCCTATTCTAAAAAAGGGTGATCCATCTCTAGTTGAAAACTGTCGCGGCATTACAATCTTATGTAACTTTTCCAAGGTCTTCGAGGTTATCTTGCAGAAATATTTATTTTCTAAAATTCAAAATCGATTATCGACTGAACAACACGGCTTCTTGTCTAAAAGATCATGTAATGCAGGATGGTCAAAAATTAACATTAAATATTAATTTGATAAAATTGTGAATAGTAAATTTTTTAAATGTAAACATCCTGTTTTTATTATATATTCTTATTTAGCATTAAAAATAAGAGTGACTCTGTATAAGGTTGTCTATTCCAAAATTTTAATTATTTAAAATATTGGCAATTTAATATTTTTGTATTGTAACTTTGCTAAGCGGCTTATCTACACAGGAAAATAACTTATTTTGTTAAATGTTCACAATTTCCACCCTGAAATTTCAAACATTTTTCGCATATTTGTGCTAGTTCGTCATGGGTGGCCACTCTAATTGAATCTGGAGATAAATCGAACGCGTCCCTTACCCTTGCCATACAGTCGTCCATCATTGTCACTGGATAAACGATGCATTGTTCAATTTGACCTTGAAATGGCATTGAAATGACCTTAAGGGATTAAACAAACCACGAATTTGAATTCAGCGACCCCAAAAACCTTTTTTTTTCAGATTTATTTATTGGGTTTTTCTTCATTTTACCTTGTAATGACCCTAAAATCACCTCTAGTCGACCTTGGGGGATGAAACAAGCTACTTGTTCGGATTCAGTGACCTCAAAAACTTGAAATGTCCTTGAACTTGATGTGATAGAGGTTAGCGGCCTTCAGATTTGTATTCAGGGCGTCTAATTACATAAGAATGAGGTGATCTGGTCAAATAGGCATCCACTTTTTTTTGTAAACCTGTGTAGTCTAAGACGGTGAAATGAGGAGAACGAGGAGGCCACAGAAAAGGTCCATTGTTGGCAATCCACTTGTAAGAAGTTGCTAAACTGAAACAGTTCTGTATGGTGGGGCACCATCGTGTTGGTAAAAAATTTGCATGTCTTCCGCCAGAGGTTAGTTGCTTAAATATTTCTTAAATATTGCAGTTTCACTTTTCCATCATTTCTTACAACACAAAATACGGTAAATTGTCAGGTTTCTTGAAAATTCCGCAATCTAACTGTATCTTCTTCTTCTTCTTTCTCAGCCCATTGACGTTCACTCTTTCTCTCACTTCTATAGAGTCAAAGGCCTTGTGGAAATCTACAAATGCCAGGTGTATAGGAATGTTATATTCCTCGGTTTTTTCTAGGACTGTGCTCTACCTTCGTATAAGCATTTATTCATCAGTGTTTGTATCGCTTTTTCAAGACTGTCTCCACCCATCTTTAACATCTCAGTTGTAATTTGATCCTCGCCCGGGCATTTTCCATCCTTCCATCCTAACCAGTTTATGATCACTGCCGGTATTAAATGTGTTCTAAGACTGAGACGTCTACAAATATTTCTTTCTTGTTGCAGATCACGAAATCTATTTCATTTTTAGTTTTATTGTCCGGGCTTTTCCACGTCCATTTTCGCTGAGGAAGTTTCTTGTAAAAAGTATTGAGGCAGTAGAGATTTTCACTTTTCAGGTAGTTGAGTAGCATCTCACCTCTTGCGTTTCTCTCGCCGAGGCCATAATTGCCTATATGTTCTGAGTCGCCTTTTTTCTTCTTTCCTATCTTAGCATTGAAGTCGCCAAGTAGTAAGACATAGTGAGTTTTTTCTTTTCGTTTGGCATTTGATATATCTTCGTACATTTTTTCCACTATTTCTTCTTCTGTGGTGCTAGTTGGCGC
This sequence comes from Diaprepes abbreviatus, assembly GCA_034092305.1. NCBI lineage: Eukaryota > Metazoa > Arthropoda > Insecta > Coleoptera > Curculionidae > Diaprepes > Diaprepes abbreviatus. The sequence goes on along the minus strand of JASJET010000194.1, from coordinate 8,162,832 downwards.
GTATACATTTATAATTTGTAGGGTGTAGCGTATATTAAGTTTAATTGTTATGTACATAACTCTCTCCGATATTGTGCAAAAGTTTGTTATCATGTGTTTCAGACGTTTGTGTATTAGGATAGCTAGTCCACCGATATTTGGTTGTATTTCAAAAGAACTCTGATATAATACATGTCCTGTTTTTAACGTTGTACATTTTTCTTGTTTTAAGCGTGTTTCTTGTAGACTCAGAATATCCCATTTGATATATTTTATTTCTTGTTCTAGTTCAAGGAGGTGATTTTCGGAGCTCATGGTTCGAACGTTATATGTTGCAACGCATAGGTAATTTTTCCCTTTACGATTTTGCTTTTGATTTGACATAATTGGGGTCGGTGAGGGTGAATTTATGCCTCCCCCAGAATCCTTGATGTCTTATCCAAGGTGTGGGATTTGATATTGTTTGTTCTACTCACCTGGGGTTTACTTCCAGGCGTTTTTAAAATCACCATATTGGAGGGTTTTAGCCGTAATCTTCCACGCTGGCTAAGTGCGGGTAGGGAGTGGGGGGAGTTTTGAGGGTGGTGGGTAGGATTTTGGGGGGTAGGGATCCGAATATCTCCCCGGGAGGAGAGGGGGGAGGGGAGAGTCATCAGAGCTCGCGTAGGCAGGGGCGCATCCCTGAAGCAGACCTATCCTTACCGGGATCGTAAGGAGTGTCCACCCGCTACCTCCGCGATTACATCATTGATTAAAAAAAACTTGTTAAAAGTTTATCTGTTTGAATTTAATGTATAAAAAAAACGACATTACTTTCCGGTCCCCCCTATTTTTCGTGTGTGCCATCGTCCGCTTAACGTTATTCTTCTTCTTCTTCTTATTCTTCTTATTTTTAGTATAGGACTTTGTCCTGTATTGACTGTCAATGCATCTCGTTTATTCTTGTTCCTGTGACACCGATGTCCAGCTCTCTTTCCATCTTTTAGGCGGTCGACCAGGAAGCCTTGAGGAGTTTGGTATTCCTTCTTTTGCAATTTTTGCCACTCGGTCGTCGGTCATCCTGTCGACATCCCTCCATGCTCTCCTTCTTCCTCTGCCCCTTCTTACGACGTCCTGTATTTCACATCTTTTTCTGATTTCATCGTTTCTTAGTTTGTCGCGTAATGTATGACCCGTGATACTTCTTAGCGTTCTCATCTCAGTTGTCCGGAGTAGTCTTTTGGTTGCTGATGTGTCTGCTCTTGTTTCGATGGCATAAGTCATTATGGGTCGTATGCAGGTCTTATATATTCTGATCTTACTTTGTGTCGTCATATGTTTATTTCTCCATATAATATCACGTAGGTATCCTGACATTACGGCAGCTTTGGTTGTTTATTCTTGAACTTCTGCTTTTAAGTTTCTATTGCTGGTGATGTTTGCTCCCAGCTATTTAAATAACATGACCTGTTCGATGCTTTGATTGTGTACAGCGAGCTTACATCTTCTTGGTTCTTTACTGCTCGTGAGAGATTGGGTTTTTCCTATGGAGATTGTCATGTTAAATTTTTCAGCGGTCTTTTCAAACTTGTACAGGAGCCGTTGGAGGTTGTCTTCGTCTTCCGATATCAGTACTGCATCATCGGCATAGCAAATTATCTTTAGTTCTTCTTTTCCCATTCTATATCCTCTACCGGCCTCTTTCACCTCTCTGATAATTTCGTCCATAATGACATTGAATAGAATTGGACTGAGGCTGTCTCCCTGCCTTATGCCGGTAGATATTGGAATTTGGTTCGATGTCTTGTTGCCTACTTTAATTTTCGTTGTATTTCTGCTGTTTAAGTCTTTAATTACTTCCAGGATGTTATGACATATGTTTCTGTCCTTAAGTAGTTCGAGAACGTCATGAAGTCTGATCCTGTCGAAGGCTTTTGTGAGGTCGACAAAACACATATATGCCTCTTTGTTGTATTCGATGGCTTTCTCTGTAATTTGGCGAATTATAAATATGGCGTCAGTTGTTGACCTGTTTTGTCTGAAGCCTTGCTGCTCCTCACTGATTCCGCTAGATTCTATTTTTTTTGCTATGATTTTCGTTAGTAGCTTGGCGGTTGAGCTTAGAAGTGTTATTCCCCTGTAGTTGTTCGGGTCAGTTTTGTTGCCTTTCTTGAATATGGGTATGGTCAAGCTTTCCCTCCATTGTTCTGGTGTTTTCTCCTCGTTGAGTATTTTTCTATAGAGGGAATGTAACTCTTCTAGTAGTGCCATTCCACCATATTTGAGCATTTCATTTGTTATGCCATCTGGTCCAGGGGCTTTTCGATTTTTCAATTTGGTGGCTGCTGTTTTTATTTCTTCTTTTGTGATAATCCATTTTGGAGCCTGATTTCTTTCCGCATATTCATCCTGGGTTTCCTGTGTTATTGCGGGTACAATGCTGTCGTACAGATTGTGAAAGTACTTCTCCCATTGTTCTGTTGTTATTGCAGTGGTTTGAATGTATTCGTTCACTGGTTTTTTGCGGTTTCTTAGCATATTCCAGACTTTTCTCTGCCCTCCATAAAGATCATGCTCCATGTCAGTTGAGAACTTTTCCCAGTAACCTCGCTTAATTAATTGGATGCTATCGTTTACTCTGTTCCTGGTTATTTTGTATTCCCCGTATGTGATTATTTTGCTTCTATACTTCAAATATGATTTTCTCTTTTCTGCTGCTAAGGATTTCACTTCATTTGTAAACCATGGTTTTTTGTTGTGTTTTCCATTTTTATTCACTTTTCTTTTGCCCAGTGCTTCTTCGGCTGCTTTCATTATGTTTGTGTGTACTTTCATCAGCGCGGCGTCGATGTCATCTTCCTCAGTGATTCTGTTTTCATTAATTTTTTGTATCAATCTGTTTTGGTATAGGTTTCTGATGGTGTCGTCTGCAAAAGATTCTATGTTAAGCTTTTCAGTTATTTCTGGTCTAAGTTTCTCTTTCCTCATTATGGTGGTTCTTATTTTTGACATTACAAGGTTATGATTAGTTCCGGTGTTCGCTGAGGTCAATACTATCACATCTAATATTTCAGAGGGTTGTACATTTTTGTTTGTTATGATGTAGTCTATCATAGATTTGTGTCCTCTTGTGTTCTCAAAGGTGTATTTGTGCTGGGGTTTGTGAGGGTAAAAGGTATTGTTTATTCTTAGTTCGTTTTCGGCACAGAGATGTATAAGTTGTTGGCCGTTTTCGTTGATGATTTCTTCGTTGAATCTATTCTTGATTCCCTGTATGATCTCATTGCCCACTCTTGCATTTAACGTTATTGTGGAAAAGTATTGGTATCTATGTTTTTGTATTTTATTTTAAATTTAACTCGAGAAAACTGTTTTCCCGGTTGTAATGCTCATTTTTCTGATCCGTATTTGTGTGGTTCTATGACAAGTCGACAAGTAAATTTGATGGATTATCGTGGCATTACTATAAATTTGTATATTTGTATCGTTTATTGTAGGGCGTTGAAAATACTTTAAAATAAAGCAGAACATCAGTGTAGGAAAAAAACTGTTTTTCTTCGATTCATAATCAAAATCCCAACTAATTTTGGCTGAGTAGGTATTTTAAAGTTTTCGCTTATTTAATGATAAAATTAACTGTGAACAATATAAGCATATTTTTAGTTTAAATAAAATCGTTTATGAACTCATAATATTTTATAAACATTTTAATTTTGCAAGGTTCAAGGTCTCCTTTAAGTCAGCATTTTTTAGTGAATCGCCTTGACTTTGCAACAGTAATTAATGTATTTTATTTATTTAGGAAGTACATTGCAACAATATTTTGACTTTTGACATTTCTATATAACCCCTAAAACTTGAAATGTACGTTTAGTATTAGTTTAACATGCCTCACAATTTATCATTTACTGATAGATATCCGATGTGTATAGTGTTGTCTCCATACAACTTTATAATGTAAGTTTTAGATATACAGAGTGTTTAAAAGATTCCAGGAATATTTTACAATTTTTGTTACCTGATATAGATGTTCTCAAATATTATATATTTTCCATTTCTGCGTAGGTATAGCATGTTTAATATTAAATAATATTTTCAGGTTAGAAAAAGAACTTAAAAAAAAAACAGATGAATACAATTTTAAAGCTAAAGAGATGAGTGTGGTTGAACAACAATTCAACGTCTTGACACAAGATAAAGACAGTTCTATGCAAGAAAATAAACAAATGAAAGATAAAATTGAGGAGCTGACGCGAGAATGTGAAAATTTAAGAAGTGTCGCGCCTAAAGTTAAAGAATTGGACCAGTGTAGGAAGCAAAATGAGGTTAGTGCATTGAAAATCAATCGCTAGAAGAAGAGTTTTTGTTGATTTTTATTAGTGTTAATTTCCTTATCGGTGTTTATAGGGTATTTCTGTTGGGATAAATCTTGATTTCCTTGTTTATATCTTAAATCTGAAATATTGCAACAACCTTTAATACGGACAGAAGGTTGAAACGATATTTCTCGATGATGTCACGGTCTGGCGTCTTTTGATTTTGTAATACAGGCAGTCCTCGTACTTACGGCATGTTAGGTTCTCGAAATACGCGACGTAAATCGAAACGATCTAAGTCGAGATATATTTTTCCATATGTTTACATGTAAAACTCAAGGGTTAGGTTCCACAAGGACTCAAATTCAAAAAAAAACTGCATTTATAACAAAATATATGCTTTAGTATCAAAAGTAAGTTCTTAAAATCATTATGTACTTATGAAATTGGTAGTTTTGATATATGTGTGTTATTCACTTTAATAATAATAATAAAACTTTAATAATCAAAATATGTAATGAGAAATAATAAATTAAACTTTCGGCTTAAAAAAACTTATCAATTCTAGATTGCTTCGCTTCTTTCTTGTTATCATACAGGTCTTGGTAACACTGATAGGCCGCACAAATTTTGTTATTAACATTAAAACTTCTCTCAAAATTAGGATCATTTTCTTCAAAAAGTTTCATGGCATTCTCCAAATTTACAAAGGCTGCGGAAAGTTTTTTTAGTGTAAGTTCTTTTTCAGTGTTATCAATAAAAGATGCTATTTCTTGTGACTCGATTGCTTCCTCTTGTACTTGTGCCTCTATTTCAATAAGATCTTCATTAGTCAGTTCTTGCGAATGGGAGCATAACAGATCATCAATATCATCAGCAGTAACCAGTAACTACAATGTCAGACAAACGGTTAGCCAAATGAACAATGTCAGTTGTGATCTCATTGATATTTGGTTGCTCTTTAGATGAAGAACTTTCAGATGGCTTAAAAAAATGTGGACATAACTTTTTCCAAACTCCTTTTAAATTGTTGGGTTTTACCTCATCCCATGAAGCAGCAATATTTTTTATGCATTGCAAGATATCATAACTTTTCAAAAAATCTCTCAGCTCTATGCCATCTTTTTTATTAGCCTTTACAGCCTGTGAAAAAGCTCTCCTGAGATAATAGGCCTTAAAAGAAGCAATTGATCCATGGGTTGCAACAACGAAGTCGTGTTTAGAGCCAGGAACAAAACTTTCGATTTGAGGATCGATATCGGCAGTACGCACAGGATGGCCGGGAGCATTGTCCAAAATAAATAAAGCTTTATAAGCCAAAGTATTGTTTAAACAGTACTGTTTCGCTTCCGGTATGAAATGCTTAGTAAACCATTCTTCAAAAAGTACTGCTGTAACCCATGCCTGTGGATTAGCCTTCCATATGACTGGAAGAGTATTCTTGACGTAATTTTTAAGAGCTAGCGGATTTTCAGACCTATAAACCAAAAGGGATTTCAATTTCAGATCACCTTCAACATTCGAACCCAATAACAAGGTCAAACGATGTTTAGCCGCTTTAAACCCAGGCATAGACTTCTCTTCCTGCAATATAAAAGTGCGAGAAGGCATTTTTTCCCAAAATAAACCAGTTTCGTCCTCGTTAAAAATTTGTTTAGGCGAATAGTCTCCACTTTCGATAATTTCCTTTAATATTCCAGGAAAACTCTGAGCAGCCACATGATCGGCACTAGTGCAAGGAGAAGCTGTCCTTGCACTCGAATGTTATGCAACGAATATCTCGTTTTAAAGCACATGAACCATCCACGACTGGTAGAAAAAGATTTTGTTTCTTCACTATTATTCTCGCCACGTTTATTTTGCAGTGTGTTGATGATACTGAGTGCCTTATTTTGATAATAACCAAACTAAAAGGAACCCGTCGCTGAGTTTGATTTTGAATCCAAGTGAACAAGAGTTTTTCCATTTCACAAATTAAAGCATTCCTTTTTCGTATAATAGTGCTGTTTAAAGAGACGGAAGGTAGAGCTGTTGGGAGTTTTTCTTTATCTTTCAATATTGTCTGTACAGTCGTGCGCGATCAATTAAATTCTCGTCCAATAGATGAAGTCGAACAACCGCGATCTTTGAGTTTTAAAATTTTAGATTTAACCTCCATTGTAATGGTCTTTCATACTATCTTCTTCACTTTACTATTACTGTCTTGTTTAGGTGGCATAGTAAGATTTAAATTCACTTGAATATGTATTAACAAAAACTGTCAAAGAAGCAAAAAAAAACGAATATATTACGTCCCGATTGTCCGTTGTCTACAAACTAACTAGAGAAATTCGTCAGCGGCATGTGCGGGGTAATCCCCGCTCGCCACCGCCGCGCTCTGCCCGCCCATAGACGTTGGCCTCGCGACAAGCGAATTCTATGCCGGAAATCGAAACAATTGGGCGTATGCTTGAGGAATAGTGTCAAGACATTGTTCGACGTAACGCGAAACGACGTAAGTCGAGGACTGCCTGTAATTCCGATAATAAAGTCTTGGAACAACTCTCGTAATATATCTGCAATTAGGTCTGTTAATAAAAATATATGACAATATTAGAAATCGACATATAAAAGAAAAATCATATGTTAACTCTGTTTAAAAGAAAAACGGGAAGTCCAAAAATGACTTACACATTCTTTTAATCAAAATATATTTATTTAATCAATGAAAATTATAATATTTTGCCATTATTTCTCATATCAACCTTCTTAAAATAGTCCCAAACAATTGAAGAAATTTCTACAAACGACATATTACCGCGCTTCGCTATTTTTCACCAATCAGATGAACTGAACTAAAATAAATATGTTCTTTTCGCAACAATAACATTAACATCAACTAACATTTCGCGTTTTCGATAATTTTATCATAGACAATGAAGACATTTGGCTTGTTGAGAGTGGAAAAACGATGGTATAAATAATTTACGATAATATAGTTTAAATAATTGACGAGAAGAATGGGAAATAATAACTAATTTTAAAAAATATCACCGCCAATATCTACATTTTACTATCAATAGATATATCGTCCTAAAAAATATTAGTCATAAATATCCATATTTCCAAAAAATTATATCGACATTTTAGCAACAGCCCTAGTTGATCTGCAGTATTTTTTGGTTTTCACGCTGGCATTACGTTTATCGATCACGGTCTGAAATAATAATTTTATTTATATATATATATATATATATATATATATATATATATATATATATATATATATATATATATATATTGATCGAGATAAAAATGAGCCAAAGAAATGGTAGTCACGTGATCAGCATTATCTGTCAAATTTTAATTTGTGATGTAATTTTTAGCCCATGTGCAAAATTTCAGCTGTATAAGATAATTTAGATTTTTGCCCATTTTTTGTAAATTGCACCACTATTGCAAAATAATACTCAACGCAACCTACATAAAACTTCTTAGTTTTGACAGTGCATCCCAAACATATTTTGTTTAAAGTAGCGCCTGGTACTGGTCACACTGTATATATATAAATGTTGGATCGTGGACGGGAAGAAATGCTTTTGAAAGACCTTGATTGCAGCGGTACGACTAACAATATTTATTGTAACGTGAACACTTTTTTCCAATGAATTGTTATTTACACCTTGATCAACTTTATGATTTTAACTTTATGATATGAACGAGTACGGGTATTTATATCTTGATTGGGGCGCAGTTTGTTTGTTCCCATACTGTACCAGCTGTCTATAGAGGCAATTCGTCTGTGTTTCGAGACTTGTTTATGAGATATGAGAAAAGTGTCGATATTTGTTTTTCCATATCGCCCAGCACTAGTCCTTTCGCGTCACAAATCGATGCGTTTTTTTTGTTTCTTGTTTCTATTAAATATGAAATGTTTTGCTTTTGAATTTCTGAACGAGTAGTAACGTTCTTAAAGAAAATAATTCTTGGTCAAATCTCCTGATTTTTTAATGCAATGTTTTAGGTTTTGCAAAACCAATGTGATAAACTGAACCAAGAAATATCTGAACTAAAAGTGAGGATCAATCAGCTATCGTCCGATAATAGGAATATTAATGAAGAACAAGAAAGACTGATAACGGAAGTTGAAGGTTACAAAGCGAAAAACGAATTTTTGGAAAATGAAAAGGGAGAGTTCGAGAATATAAAAGCTAAGTTAGAAGAAGAGAAGAATAATTTGGAGGTAAAATCAAATCTAACTGTGTAATATTAAATATTTTTAGTGTTTATAAAATACATAAACATTTGTATCAGAGAAACTATTTTAGTTCTCAACCAGTTGAAAAAATCTTATACTATAAATGCAAGCATATTCTGTCCCAACACTGCTAGAGACCAAGCACTATCTCAGATTGCGAGGAAACAACAGGAAAGGGTGCGAGCCCTCCCGTGGTAGTTCACCGCCACCTGCAGACTGGTTTCAAATTTATTGGTCTGCAGGTGGCGCTGCACTGCCATGGGAGAGGCTTCCATCATTTCCTGGGAATCTGAGTTAGTGCTTTGTATAACGTTTCTTTCAGTTGGCCAAGAACTAAAATGGTTCGTCTAACATAAATGTGTTTATACACCGAACTGTAAATAACATATATTGTCCTCTATATTAATAAAAATTAAATTTACTAAAATATCAACTTAAAGCCTGTTTTTAAAATGTATATTAGAAACTAAAGAAAGCAATTTCTATTGACATATTTTCCATACAGTAATAGTTTTTTAATATTCTAATTTTTTAGGTATCCGTAACCGACTTGACAGAGAAACTGCAACAAAGTTGTAAAGACCTTGAAAATGCATCGAGAGCGTCAATATCCATTCCAAACGAGCTGGATCTGGCCCAAATTCAACAAGACTTCCTAGAAATAAAAGGGAAATGTGACACTTTATATGTCGAAAACAAAAACCTTAAGGCTGAGTATACTAAACTGGAGGAGCAGTGCAATAATTTCAGTAAAGTAAGTAATAAATAATAATAATGTCATACACACTCGGTAAAATTGAAGGTCGGATATAGAGCTTAATCTTTTGTTTGCCTACACGGAATCTCGGGCGCAAAATGTCGGTATTCCCATTATTGACGAACACAGCAAAGTTGGCAAGCTAAAATAGTGAAGACAACATATTTTAAGCCAATACAAATATAAGTTTATTCTTATGTAGTTATTTAGCGAGTTTTTGTATAGTTAGTGCAGTGGTTCACAACCTTTTTTTAATCACAATTCTTGTTCAATTTTTTAAAAATATTCGCCTCTCCCCCTTTCCCACCCGCCCTATTTTATCAATAAAACAGAAAATAGAGTTTAAAAAATACAATGAGGTTATAAACTCTGGAATAGATTCATTATTTAAAAAACACCGGGTTTTTTGAAATTGTTTTTTTGGAACGAATTTTTTCCAATATATTAAATTATCCGGATTGATTCGGAAGAAACTGTGCTATTTTTTAAATATTGTTTCCCAATTTTTTGTAACTTTTAGGTTTCCTTAAAATTTCTGGACATTTTTTCTATTACATGTCCTATACCTAAATGTAATCGTTAAAACTCGAAATAAAGTAGTAAGAACAGTTAATTTATCATATTATTAAATATTGAAAATGCCTCCCATTGTTTGACAGTAACCTAACCGATTCATAAATTCATTCTGAACATTTATGACTACTTTTGTAGTAATTAATCCTATTTCTTGAATAATCCGATGCTTTAAGTCTTCTTTGGCAATTAGTTTATTATAGAAAACTTTACTTTTAAGATAAGGGTTCATCCATAAATTATCTTCCCTCCCCTTTTCTGTATTATCTTACGGAAAATAAATAGATTTTTTGAATATAATGATAAAAATATAACAATATAATAAAACTATATGAAGTTTACCACTTTATTTACCACACTATTTGGGTCTAATTCTTGACAGGTGTCATTTTACAGAGCTGAAAACTGATCTTTTAAATACTTTGGTCATTCCTCTTCAAAAAAGGTACTCTTAATTTATTTCGATAAGACTGACGGTTTTCGAGATAAATCGATTTTTATGCGAAACACTCAAAAATTACTAATGCTAAACACAACAAAATGTTGTTATTGTTAATACCTACATAATAAATTACTATTGACAGACCTTGTCAAAACCGCCTTCAAGTAAAAATAATTTAAAAAAATGGAAGAATATTCTTACGCAGAGTATGCTGATATACATTTAATTTATGGTGAAACACTGTCAAATTCTTTGAAGGCAAGAAGACTTCATGCTGAAAGATTTTCAGCTCGAACATTGCCAAGTTCCAAAAACTTTTCAAAGGGTTGATTGAAGCCTAAGGAAAACAGGTAAAAGATGATTGGAAAATAATTATTTTTTGCATGGTTTACTCAGGGTCATTTTTGCTGCGATGTGACGGTGAGGGCTCTCCCAGGGGAATACGAAACCCTCATGTAGAGGAACAAATTTTATAAGATATTGCTGACAACCCTTCAAACAGCATAAGAAAGCTCGCGACACAAAACAATGTTACAAAATGGATTGTACATGAAACTGTAACAGAGCAGTTACTTCATCCGTACCACGTTAGAAAAGTACACGCTATGTCTCCAGATGATTATCCCGCAAGACTTCAATACTCCAACTGGTTTATACAGCAACATAACCTAAATCTAAATTTTTCTAACCTTATTTTATTTACCGATGAGGCCGATTTTACAAGAGATGGCATAATAAACTCACACAATTTAGATTTTTGGGCAATAATTTAAAACAAACATCAACAAAGGTTTATTGCAAATCTGTGGGCTGGCATCATTGGAATGATGAGATTTATTTGGAATTTTTACACGAAAATTTAAAAATTTATTGGAAGACGTACGTCTTGATAGAAGAATGCAAATGGTACATGCATGATGGTACTCCACGTCATTTTATCCGTATAGTACATCAACATTTAACAAACGTTTTATGGCCACCAAGGTCTCCAGACCTAAATCCCTTAGACTTTTACTTCTGGGGACATCTAAAAGAACTAATTTATGCAACAACAGTAAATACTAGAGAAGAACTACTAGCGAGAATAGGACAGCATTCTAACGAAGTCTTTAATAATGCCAGAATATTATTTGTCAACATAACATTTAAACTTTTTCACAATTTTTGCATTTTAACATTGTAAATTAATTGAGCCTCGATCAACCCTTTGAAAGGTTTCTGGATTTGACAATGTGTGAGCTAGAAATCTTTCAGCATAACAACTTCTTGCCTTCGAAAAGTTAGACAGCGCTTTCCCATAAATTAAAGCACATCAGCACCCCTGCGTATTTTATTTTTACCTGTTTGTGTTTAGCATTAGTAGCTTTTGAGTTTTTCGCATAAAAACCGATTTATCTCGAAAACCGCCAGTTTTATCGAAATAAATTAACGAGTACCTTTTTTGAAGAGGAATGCTCAAAGTATTTAAAAAATCAGTTTTCAGCTCTGTAAAATGACACCTGTCAAAAATTAGGCCCAATGAGTGTGGCTGCAAGTCCACTCCTAACTTCTCTGATGATCTAAAATATCTACTCTAATATGGTTTAATTAGTCTTTATGGCCTCTATAAAGTATTAAAATTTCATTAAATTATACGAGCCGATTAAAAACTTAGAGTCGATAAGGTAAATCCCTGGGTACTGCTTTAGGGCTCTCTATTTCCATTAAGGAATACTTTAGGAATCTATGACCTCCCCTATATGCTCCCGATAAATTAAGAGGTACTTACCAGACACCGTGTATAATTGACTCAAAAACTTTTTCGAATTGACTGTTTTTGTCATTTTAAGGTTAAAAAAGAGCTAGAAAATCAGATGGCCGAATTAGAAAGGCATTATAATGAGATATTGCACGAGAAGCAGTTATTGCAAGATGAAATTCATGAGCTTAAAATATCGCCTATCAACGCAAGTAGTAGCAGTAGTAATAGCAGCAGCAGCTCTAAATTGGGTAAGTCTACTTTAAATTGCACTTGTTATATTTCAAAAAATAATAATGAATGTGTCTTTTAGAGAATCTCTCTATAATGAAACAAGAAAAATCGCTTCTAGGCGCAGGACCAAACGCTGAAAACGAATGGTTACAAAAGGAAATAGAAACCCTTAGGGAGAAAGTAACTCAGTACAAATCTCTGGACATCACCAACAAAAGTTCGATAGAATTTTACGAGAACGAACTGCAAAAGATGAAGACCAAGCACGAAAAGCTAAATAGGAAGCTAGATGAGACCTTGGTGACGCTGAATCATTGCGCGGAGTTGTCTAGTTCGACTGAAATAGAATATTTGAAGAATGTATTGTACAATTACATGTTGGGGAAGGAGAGCTTGGTATTGGCGAGGGTGATAGCGGCCGTTTGTAAGTTCGATCCTAGTCAGACAGAGGCAGTTTTACAGAAGGAACAGCAAAAACAGACTTTGGTGAGTGATATTTTTTGTAGTTTTCACTTTTTTGGGCGATAGTAAAAGTCGCGCAAAAAAGCGAATTAGGCAAGTATAAACAAAACTCGGCTTCTGTTGTCTCGGTTTAAAATACGGTTGGAAGTCTACCGATAGGTATATTTTGGTCCCTGAGAGTGTGTTCGGTATTGGAGTTGTTGTAACATTCTATTTCTGACTTCTTCATTGGTCTGTATTTAGTATGGTCAAAGAACTTAGAAATGACATATTATAACATATATATATATATATATATATATATATATATATATATATATATATATATATATATATATATATATATATATATATATATATATATATATATATATATATATATTATTGGGGATGCAGTTTGTTTAAATTTGTAGGCCTTGGTAAGGAGAAAACCCCTTTTTTTTATTCTGACAAGCTTTTGAGAATTTATTTATCTCTGCTTCAGGATATCTCTACAATTATTAATTAAATAGTTAGAGTATTAACCTAACTTATAATTATTAAGTAACTCACCAATGTGGTTTGAATATTAAACAAGTACACGTTTAAAAAACAAACAGGAAAAAGCCAACATTAGCATTTTGAACTGAATTTAAAGACATATTTTTGATGGAATTGCAAAAATTCGAGAAAGTTCGAAAGCAGCCAAACGTCCTACCTGACTATTCCACCATTTTCTAGTGACACCTGTCATGTGTCAACTGGGAAGTGTAGTGGGTGGTGTAAGTAGTAGGGAAAAATATGGATACCGTAAGCAGTGGTGTAGTCAAGCAAAAGATTAGGCAAAAATAAAAAAATAAAGTTCAGAAATTGCTTGTAATTTTCTAGAATTTTTGCAATTCCATCAAAAATATGCCTTTAAATACAGTTCAAAAGTGCTAATATTGGGGTTTTCCCCTGTTGTCAAAGGTGTACTTGTTTAATATTCAAACCACATTGGTGAGTCACTTAATAATTATAAGTTAGGTTAATACTCTAAACTCTTTAATTAATAATTGTAGAGATGTCCTGAAGAAGAGATAAATAAATTCTCGAAAGTTTGACAGAATCAAAAAAGGGTTTTTCTCCTTACCAATGCCTACAAATTTAAACACACTGCATCCCCAATAACCCTAGTTTGGAATATATATATATATATATATATATATATATATATATATATATATATATATATATATATATATATTAAGACGGTTCGATAAGTTCTTGGCTTAATAAAGAAAACAAAAGATTTTTGAAAATGTTTTTATTTATTTTTCAACATAGTCCCTTTGTGCTTCTATACATTTAGACCAACGATGTTCTAACATTTTAATACCTGTAGTATAATGCGATTTGTCCAACTGTGCAAAATAAGCGGTTGTCGCTGCTCTGACCTCGTTATTTGAAGGGAATTTTCGTCCAGCGAGCCATTTTTTCAAGTTTGGGAAGAGAAAGTAATCGCTGGGAACCAGATCTGACGAATATGCCGCATGTGGATGCACTTCGAAATGTAGGTCATGGAGTTTTGCAGCAACAACCATAGATTTGTGTGCAAGCGCGTTATTCTGATGAAAGAGCACTTTTTTTTTGTCAAGATGTGAACGTTCAGCCCTAATCACATGCTGCAAACGGTCCAGTAGTGAAGCATAATACTCCCCAGTGATGGTCTTGCCTTGTTCTAAATAGTCTATAAGCACCACGCCATGTGAATCCCAATAAACTGTTGCCATGCCTTTTCCTGGCGCACTTTCACCTGCCCCTACCCACTATTTAGACTGCTGCTTTGTCTCTGGCGTGTAATGGTGAATCCATGTTTCATCTACAGTTACAAAACGTCGAAGAAATTCAGCAGGATTACGTCTGAATAAGTCTAAACACTCTTGCGGGGTGTTCATTCGAAGGCGTTTTTGGTCGACTGTTAACAAACGCGGCACCCATTGCGCAGAAAGCTTTTTCATGCCAAGAACATCATGTAAAATGTAGTGGACACGATCTATCGACATGTTTGGCTATACCAGCAAGCTCTCGTACTTTCAGTCGGCGGTCATAAGGTATGACATTGTGAATTTTTATGCCAATTTCGTCAGTTGTAGCGGTTTTTAAGCGTCCCGAGCGCTCATCATCTTGAATTGATGTACGACCCCGATTAAATTCATCATCCTTTAAAGTAGAATCTAACTTATTTTTAATGTCCGTAGAAGTTAAGCTCTTTAAAACAAAGTACTTTATAACCGCTTGAACCTCAATTTTATCCATCTTTTACAAAATATCGAACCTTATGTGTTCATTCGATCGCCACAAACAAGCAACTGAACGCAAACATCTGAAACTTTGCAAGGGCATCATCTCAAGGTTAATGCTTACAAAATATTATAGTTATTTGATCCTACTAGCGCCCTCTCTGTTTCAGGCCGAGAACTTATCGAACCATCCTCGTGTGTGTGTGTATATATATATATATATATATATATATATATATATATATATATATATATATATATATATATATATATATATATAAATAAATAAATGCGAACAGTAAATGCAAACTTCGTTCCATCATATCCTTTTCGTGTTGGAGGTTGCACAATTTGAATAAATTGCTACACAACACAATTTATCCTATTCCACTAGCATCGAAATGATGGCCTACCTGTACCACCATGCCAAGAAGAAAGTCAACACTTACCCTCCCCGCCACAGTGATACGGCAGAGGTACATGTGTCGTCTCTACTAGACTCATCAGAGTACCGACATGCACCTGTTTGTGTAAAGGACAGGTCGGAAGGAAGTATGCGGCGGGCGGTCGGCGAAGTCGCGTTCAGTGTTGTATACTTCCTTCCGACCTGTCCTTTGTAGAAACAGGTGAATGTCGGTATCCTGATGAGTCTAGTAGAGACGAAACATGTACCTCTGCCGTATCACTGTGGCGGGGACGGTAAATGTTGACTTTCTTCTCGGCATGGTGGTACAGGTAGGCCATCATTTCGATGGTGATGGAATAGGATAAATTGTGTTGTGTAGCAATTTATTCAAATTGCGCAACCTCCAACACGAAAAGGATATTATGCAACGAAGTTTGCATTTACTGTTCGCATTTTACTTCATTTATGTATATACGGAGTAATATATAGTTGTACGTTTGCTGAATGTGATTTCAGCACTACAACGGCGTAATGTGGATATATCCACTGCTATTGCTTCTCACACGGAGGAATCCGTGTAATATATATATATATATATATATATATATATATATATATATATATATATATATATATATATATATATATATATATATATATGTTATGTCGGATGACCTACGTTTCGAAGTGCTTCCACATGCGCCATATCGAAAACCTTCGATTACATTATATATATATATATATATATATATATATATATATATATGAGATGAGGATCACAGGTTTGATTTTGTCAGTGTTGAGGTGACCAACAAAGAACAAAATAATAATAAAAGGCATTTTCTGGAGATGTTAGAAATTTATTTAGATGATAACTGTATCAACAAAAGAAAGGAAATTGAAAATCTCAGTGTAATCTACTCTCATCTCTTGTCCACTTTAAATAATAAAAATACTAGACAACAAGCCTCCCAGCCTCTTGACTTCACAGTTTCTCCATAGTTTTCTATAAATTACGTAAGTGCATTTTTGTCACTTACCTATAACAACTACATTGCTAATAGATATTTTGCAATTTTGAATATTGAGAGGGCGAGAGGTTGGAAGACTGTTTTCTAACCTTCTTTGTTCTATTTAAATAATGTTCATTAATCATTTCCTATTACCTTACAATTATTACAATTTTTAAACGCAACAATACTCATAAAAACTTAATTACTCATTAAATAAACATAAATCTCATCAATAGAAACACAAAGAAAAATAATATTAAATATCTAACTTATAAATTAAAATTAAAATTAACATTTCTTGTAAAACACAATGATTCAAAATTGTCGCTAAAATAAAATTAGACATTTCTGACATATCCCATCTACCAAAAAAAGAGTGTTTCAAGGATTTTCTTCAATATCAGATCAGATAAACCTACATTCAGTACAACTAAAATGACCCACAAAATAAAATTATATATTAGTTTTTAAAAAACCATTTTAATAATAAAATGTGATAATTATGCAAAAATCAACAGTTTCTACATGAATTTTCCGTTTCATTTTCTAAAAGCCATAAATGGACTCAATTTGCACGTAAATCTTTGAATTTAGAATAATTTTTTTTTATTATTAAATATCATATATTGTAAAATTTAAAATTATAATCAACAGAACTGTTCTGTATTGTAGCCGGAAGAAGGAAATAATAAACTTCCGAAAGCTTGGCGTTTTTAAAAAACAGTGTTTCATTCAGCCCTAGGACCGCTATCCAAGAATCAGAGTTTTCCTTTCTAACTAGTCGGTCAAGAACTACTCTTCCCCTTACTATATATATATATATATATATATATATATATATATATATATATATATATATATATATTACAAATTAATGCGAAAATCGATAGTTAGTGCTGTACCTAGGTATGATTTGCCACGAAATGAAAGACCTTAACGTGGTTTACCGAAATGCGCAAAAAATTATATTCCCTAATAAGTTTTATAAAATTCATTTTTTTTAGTACGTTTTATTTTCTTCCAGCTTGGCCAGTTAGGACTTCTCTAGCAGATAGACGACGAGGAATCTTAGGAATACCCTTAACTCTGCCCTGCCATCAAGACCTTATCAGGTATCTACTGACTTACTAATTTATTCTTACCTACAGAAAAATACCTCAGGCAAAGTTTCTTTTCTGCGCCCTAAACAAAAAAAAAAAGACCAGAAGAATGAAAATGTCCAGTGAGATTGGAAAGCAGTTATTGGAAATATTTATTTCTTTAGTCAAAAATCAATTTATAGGAAATTTTTTCAAGAACCGCTTATGTGCCGATCGTAAGGAAAAATGTTTACCAATGCTACTTTTTTAATAATCAAAAATAATACATTATTACTATTTATGATACGATCGAACGCCTATGTACTTGTTAAAGTATACATAGTTAATAATTAGCAAATTTTAGGAACATGTACTTTTGTATTTAAGCTATAACAAAATATGGCATCGTAGTTAGATAATTAACAAATACAGTAATAAAGGAAAACACTAATTTGTATTGTTGGATTCTGTCAATATGAATAATATAACTGTCTCTTAAAAACCTATTATATTTTTGTATTTTTTTAATATTTCATTTTTCTCGTCTAAATAAGTAGTTTTTTAACTTTTAGGTTGTATATATATATTTTTGTTTGTGATAATGTGCGTTTTTGTTTTACAGCATCATTAAGAAAGATTGAAACTATGTATGGGTTTATGCTGTTCTCTTATTTAGCTATTACAAAGTTAATTTATGTGCTCGATGTTTTCTATTCTCAAAAAAAAACTTTTACATTAAATTTATGTTTAAAAAAAATAAATATTATGTTTATTTGTTTTAGTATAATTAAACTGTTCAACAATTCAAGTAAGGCCTCCGTTATTCTTCAAAGTTTTAAGTGAATGTAACTTTTTTAGTATAGATTTCAAAAATCTTTTCTTAGATCGGAATTTAGTTAACCTCAAAATTTTAGAAATCTGTTCTCCCCAATATTTCATTCGTAATTTATAAAGAATTATTATCTTACGTTTGTTTGAAGGTTGTAGACAGTGTTGAAGATTGACTAAAATGTGGTTGTCGGACTTGCATTGTCTTTATTTTTACGACGTTTCGATTAGATTGTATCTCTAATCGTTATCAAGTATAAACTTAATTTTTTTTTCTTAAGACTACGAGATTATATAGGGACTGTGTCCACTGAAGCGCAAAGTTTCGCTTCACTGTACACACCTCAATCATTTGATGTTACACAGTAGTGGTTGCCAAAGATTAGGTATCTCAACACTCGGTTTACTAAAAATTCCATTATTGTTTGTAATGTAAGCTGCTTCTATAAATTTTCTTTTTTTCATGTTGGGTTCCATATATATTACCGCAGCTTCAGACCATTTTATATGGTGTTGTTTATCCCAGGCGTGTTCTGCAATATCTGATCTTGACGTTTCCCCTTTTTGTGTATCAGTTTTATGTTCTTTAATTCTAACTTCTAGTGGTCGTTTGGTTTCTCCAATATACATTTCACCACACTCACATGGAACTTTGTCAACACATTCTTTCTTATCGGTACTTTTTAACCGACTTCTAAAAGAAAGAGGTTCTCAATTCGTCGACTATGTATTTTTTTTTTATGTATGTACACCGATTTCTCCGGAACGGCTGCACCGATTTGAATGAA
The DNA here is from genome assembly GCA_034092305.1 of Diaprepes abbreviatus. NCBI lineage: Eukaryota > Metazoa > Arthropoda > Insecta > Coleoptera > Curculionidae > Diaprepes > Diaprepes abbreviatus. The sequence goes on along the minus strand of JASJET010000194.1, from coordinate 8,143,740 downwards.
ATTTTTTACGTTATGTAAAGGAAGTTGCTGCGGTGGTCCCATATTTTTTTAGATGAAATTGGTGCAGCAAAATCCAAGATGGCGCTTACAATATGGCGGCCAAAAAAAATAATTTTGTCCGATTTTCTCCAAAATTGGTATGGAGAAATTTTCGGGGTTGTACCCAACGAATCTGAAATTATTTAAAAAAAAATCAAAATGGCGGATCCAATATGGCGGACAAAAAAATTTAATTTAGTCCGATTTTCTCCGAAATTGGTATGGGGGAGTTTTCGAGGTTGCACATAAGGAATCTGATATTATTTAAAAAAAATTCAATATGGCGGATCCAATATGGTGGACGAAAAAATGAAATTTGTCCGATTTTTACTAAAATTGGTAAGGGGGAGTTTACGGCGTCGCATATGACGAATCTAAAATAATTTAAAAAAAAATTCAATATGGCGGATCCAATATGGCGGACGAAAAAATTATTTTTGTCCGATTTTCTCCAAAATTGGTATGGGGGAGTTTTCGGAGTCGCATATGACGAATCTAAAATAATTTTTAAAAATTCAATATGGCGGATCCAATATGGCCGATAAAAAATTAATTTTCTCCAAAATTGGTACGGGGGAGTTTTCGGGGTCGCATATGACGAATCTAAAATAATTTAAAAAAAAATCAATTTGGCGGATTCAATATGGTCGACAAAAAAAATCGTTTTTGTCCGATTTTCTCCAAAATTGGTACGGGGGAGTTTTCGGAGTCGCCGCATATGACGAATCTAAAATAATTTTTAAAAAATTCAATATAGCGGACGAAAAAATCAATTTTGTCCTGTTTTCTCCAAAATTGGTATGGGGCCTCACATAAAGAATCTGAAATTATTTTTAAAAAGCTCAATATGGCGTATCCAATATGGTGGATAAAAAATTAATTTATTTTCTTTAAATATCGATATTGGAAGGTTTTGGGGCCTATATTACCAATCTAAAATTAATTTGAAATTTAAGATAGTGGATTTTCTATGACAGACTAAATATTCGTTTGACCCAATTTGATTGGTATTTGGAAAACTCTAAGAACTAAACAATTCTTAGTGGTTCGTTTTAGGGTGATTTACAACTTTGGATAAAATGAGTACTTTTTTGCCAGTTTGGAGTCATTGCGAGGTACACTAATCTCGATTAGTACTTAGTTCAAATAATTTATGAATATCATAATGAATTCTAAAACTAAAAATAGAAAAATAAAATTTTTATAAAAAAATTGAACCGACTTCTAAAAGTGCGCTAAAAAGTGAAAAATAACCATAAATTTTTATATGAAATTGAACTTTTTGAAGTCGGCGCCAAATTATTTGTACACGACATAAATAACTACTAATATATACAAATTATGGTAAGAAAGCAATTACAAATAAAGTATTTTTAATCTGTTTATGTAAATCGCATTTTGTCAGGTATTAGTTTGGCGCCGACTTCAAAAAGTTCAATTTCATTTAAAAATTTATGGTTATTTTTCACTTTTTAGCGCACTTTTAGAAGTCGGTTCAATTTTTTTATAAAAATTTTATTGGTTTTGTTTTTGTTAAATGAGCTCTAAGTATATTTCCTGATTTAAAGGCTGTTTTTATATTATAACTACTGGCAATTCGTCTTATTTTCTCCGAAGTTCCCTTAATGTATGGAATTGTGAGGAGGGAATGTGTTTCTTGCTGTCCAGTGTTCGTTGTTCTAAAGTTATTTATAACATCGTCAATTAGTTTCAAAGGATAACCATTTTATTGTAAATCAGATTTAATATTTGCTACCTCTCTTTCCAATGAATCGGCATTATTGCATTTAATTCGGGGTGGTTTTCCTTCACTTTCGGGAAAATAAGAGTGTGGACTCGCATCAGTTTTTGCCGCATGCTACACACCACGTAATTTTTACTAATATGAACGCGGCTTAATATTTCGAGCGGTTGTCGCGTGGAACTCATAAGGCCGAATAATATCGATATACTTATCAATACGTATTGAATAAAAAATATCGATTGACCGATATACTGTTATAAAAGTATCTAGATTTGCAATACCCATACATTCAGTATCTTTCATATTTTTATTGGTATTTTGTTTTGTAGTATTGTTTTCGAAAATATGACAACAAGTCGATTGTTATACCAGAGGATTTTACTTGTGAAAAACATAGTTTGCATGAGTCTCCCGTTTCCGATTTAATAAAATATTTCCAAACAATACTTTTCATAGTTGGCATGGTTAAAATAATTAGCAACAAACTGACAGGCTAAAAGCCCACAAATCACAGAATAACAAAGGTTAAGTGCAATCTAAATGCATTTTCAATTAATACTGTAAATTGGTGCGGCCCTTCGAGCATAAAAATACCCGAAAATATTCCTGTCTTATTTTTGTTACACAATTAAAAAGTGTTGAATGCACATTTTTTGCCGCCTCGATCAAATTCACTACAATAAATAGTTAAATGCATTTCGAACTAAACGTATCGAATGTATGTATTGAATTTGAGTTAGAATCGGTAAAAAATATCGATGCCGCATGTACAAAAGTACAAAATGTATGCATTGTTGCCAACCCTCTTGTAATATTTTTGAACTAAATAATATTAGTTAATGCATTTTATAACATTTAAAAATGTTTTAATATGCTTATTAGAGATGTATATATTATTTTCGAAGGTTTGCAGCATCGTGATCTTGCTATAAATAAATAATCGCTCTGTGATTTTTTGAGAAAAAATTGCTAACTCGGCTCCTATTGGTCATAGAGACTTTTTTTCAAAATTCGTGTGTTTTTACCAGCTTTCGAATGATATGCTTTATATACAAATCGGACAGAAAATGCGGTTGTTAATTAATTTATTTATAAGCGAAAAACTATCCATATCTTCATGACGATTTTGCATAAATAAAATATGAAAAATATCCACTTTTTTTACTACATGATAGCTTAAGTCTTTACGAAGAGAATGAGCACTGACAGAACTCTGTAGCAGTTTCCTAGAAGACGGAACAGCCAATCAAAAATATTCACTTTTTTCGTTTTTCTAATAAACAATTGCAATTTTACAAGAACTATTGGACCGACAGCGCCCAACTTCCACACACTTTTTAAGCACTTTAAAACTCACATTCTGATAAAAGTTGAAAACAATTCAATAAATATTAAGAAAGTTATTAACAATTGAAAAATAAGCCATTTTTAATGTTTAATTTGCAATAACTTTTTTGTTTACAGACCGATTTGGACAAACAAAAACTCATTTTGTAGATATTTTCAAGACATACAATTCGTGTCTGGAATATTTTTCTCTAAATCCCAAAGATTTTCCGTAAAACCCAAAAAACCGGGGGAACATCATTTTTCAACCTATTTGTTAAAAAAAAAAACAATTTTCCAACCAAAATTTGATGAGACACGAGATGAGACGACATTTCTACTACCCATTTTTACCTCCCAAAAATCGCTTTGTTTCCTGGCCTAAGAAACATTTCGAGCCAAAAAGAGGAATTTTTATCCCTTCTTTTGCGAAGCTGTCCGCTTCCTGGTTTCCCTTGATTCCTTTATGTCCTGGCATTCACATCAGGGTTATCTTGTTCCTTGCTAATTGCTTTAGGGCTTGCTTGCAGCTCCAAGTCAACTTAGAATTGTAGGTGTTTGACCTGAGTGATTTTAGTGTTGCTTGGCTCTCTGACAATTTTGGCGTTCTTAGTGTTTCTATTGAGACGCTTGTCAGCGCAGATTTGGATTGCATGCAATTCTGCTTGGAAGATGGTGTGATGTCTCCTAGGGCAAGCCAAAAACTTGAACGTGATACTCCCACTCCGACCCCTTCTTTCATTTCGGAGCCGTCAGTAAACTGTACCATTAAATCCTCTAGTCGAGGTAATCCCTCCCATTCGCTTGGTAGCAGTCAATTACTATTTCATAGTTCATATGGATACATTCACTTAAAATTTTGAAAAAATAAATGGAGTGCCTTCTTCATATGTAAAAGGAGCAAATTTTGTTATAATTTTTAATAAAATAATCTGGAAAGAGAAAATTTTTTTATTCAAGAATAACTATTTTTATGTTGCGGCTTTAAAAGAATGTATTTTGGGAACAAAGCCTTTACAATACCAGTTCGTAAAATTTTTTAAAAATTTTCATATTAGAAATACGAATCCAATTTTTTTGATCATCATTTTATAAAGATATAGTTTGATATTTTGGCTTGGTTTCCATGTTTTAATTATTATCAAAAGTGTATATAAAATTTAGTTTTATTTTGAATATTTATTGTATTTTCTAAGTAAATTCTAATACATAGGTGAAAACCTCAGTATGGCGCTTCACATCAACTCTCCTAGCACGATGCCCGAGCACAAAATTATATTGTTTTCAATTCGCGTTTGCGAAGCTAAAATGAATCGAAGAAATTTTCAGAATAAAGTTTTCGATGTATTTTTTCCTAGGCTTTTTGACGGTGTAGTTAAATTTTTTAAATTTCCGTATTTTAACCTTGAAAAAATACAAAACTTGTTATATCTTGCAAATGACATTCTTATTATATATTTTTGATGGCCTAAAAACCGAGCCTTTTTTACTTTGATATAGGTATTTTTTGGAATGGACTTTTTTTTAAATCGAATAGGAAAATTTGCACGTAATTCAAAACTACAGAATGTTAGTGCGATGAGCTAGCTAAATCTTCTCCTTTAGAACTTAATGGAGCCACACTGACTGGCCCTTCCGCTAAAAAGTATTGATATCCCTGATATAAACTATTAAAAAAGCATTAAATGCCGTTTTCGAGATCTAATACAGTTTTATTTTTTCAAGGTCAAGAATCGAATTTTAAAAAATCTAACTGTACTATCGAAAAACTGAAAAAAAAAATTAAAAACTTCTCTTCCAAAATTTTCTTCGACTCATTTTAGCTTCGTTCGTGTACCGCGCTAAGAGAGTTGGCGTAAAATTTCCCTTACAAGCTGTTATCGCATACTGCAAGTTTTTGTAGAGAATCAAGAATATTTGTACCATAACCGTTTTGAGGGTTAATATTTTGGAAATGGTGTACCCAGTATTAAGGAATATTACACGCTAGTTTCTGCACTTTTCACGCTAATTTGTGATCTAGATAGGTACATAAACACCTTATTTGCATTCCAGTTTTATAAGTGTTTACGACTCTTTTTATGACTGTAGTATATGACCATCATATTTTTGAAATAGTAGCCTTGTCATAAATGTATTTTCAATATCGCTTTAAATATCCTGCATTTTATAAACGATGTTTGTATCAAAACAACATTTTCTCTTACTGTTATAGTGTACTCAGTGTTATAGACTTGTCATCATGATCATTGCTTTCTCGACAGTCCCCCGAAGACCTTGGTGCGATCTAGGATTTCTTCGCCATTTTCTTTTGTTCCTGGGGACTTCTTGCCGTCATCTGACCCTTAGATATTAATCCATTCCGTTTAACTACTTGCTACGTGGAATGCCTCTGCTTCTTCTATCCTTTAGATTGTTTAGAGTTACATTTCTTCTTATCTTATTTTCTGGCATACTTAATACATAACTAGCCCATTTTAATGTTTGTGTTTTTATGAATATTACAATATCACGTTTCTTCAGATGTTGGTAATGTTCAAAATTGTATCTTCGGTACCATAATACCTGTTCATTTATGCCGCCAAGAGACTTTCTTGCAAAAATTTCATTTTATTATGACTCAAGTTTCTGCTCCAGAAGTTAGAACCGCTCTAGATTTTATATATGTTGTGTGGTGCTTTTTAGGGGCCATGCAGTGTATGAATTTGTAGTATTGTTACTTCAAAAGAGGATTATAAAAATTAGCAAGTCTGAACTATCTACGTCGATTGCACCAAAATTTATTGAATAGGAAATTGGAGCTATCAAGTGAAATGTATCGATTCCACCTCAAAACACTAGCCCTAGTTTTGAACAATCCTTAAGATAATCTTCTCTAAAATTAATCTTACTTTTACCCAGTATGTTGGTATATCTTTGAAGTAAATTGCTATATATTTTTTGATTTACGTCCATATGGATTTTTTCGCCGTGAAATGTGTTGACTCAGCGATTAAATAATGTATACTTATGCTCGAAAAATATCTCGTAATAAAGTATATTAGTGTTACCGATTGTGGTTATTTTAAAAATAAGAATCATATGATGGCAAAGCAACTGAATTTTTGGAATTGATGCACCTTATTATTATGGTATTTTTAAATGTATAATTAATTCTAGATATTGGACTCCAAAAAATTACATTTTAATGCTTTAGTGAAGCCATCATCTAAATCATGAGTCTTGAAGTAAAATGGGTTGTTCATCCCTCACTTGGCGGCCCCAGATACTTTTAGATCAACTTTTTCGATCGACCTGCACAGATATGACTCTATATGTCGTTTGGAACGTGTATGAGACAAAATAGTATTATGAAGCTGAACTGTACCGTTCCATTTACGTTCAGACCGACCTGACGGATCAGCTCGATCGTAGAGAAAGATCTCAGTATTGTGAAACCCTTGAGTTTAGCCTTTTACAGAAACTAGCAATTTTTTGGCGTCCTATATTGCACCGGCAGTAACAATATAACTTAATAAAAATAGCTTATGTGAAAATTTCAACTCTAAAGCATAAATTTACTTGATTTAATTGTAGTCATCGACCCTAGCCAAATCCTTAATCGATAACGATTACAAAATGTCTAAACTCTCGATCATTACTGTCAAATTTTATATTTTAATGAAGAATTTATTCCATTCGGGATATTTTTTTAGGATGCGACTATTCTTACTTTACATTTGAAGCAAATTTAGATATTTATGTGAAATAATTCAATTCCTCTCTCGCAAACTCTAGTTACAATTTTTCCTTACATTAGTTACACTCAAGTTAAATCAGACCAAAAGTAACAATGGCCTCGTACTAGCTTTTCTACATTTGCATTTAGCCAGTTTTCCTCGTCCCGCATTAAAATCCCTTGATTTAGCTACCCTTGGAGGGGTTGTACACGATCGTCAGGTTTGGGGGTTTCTGATTTATATCGTTCCCCTGAAACTACTGCATAATAGGGTTTGTATCTTCGATAGTTTCAAACTAACCACAAACTCACTTTACTGACACATATGTGACTAGTTTTTCATTTTATCTTGTATATATAAGGGAAGGCAAAAACATTCACCCAGTAACATTGCCAGACCTTTAGTTTGATTCCACTGATTAAAATATATGTGCTTTTTAGGCTTTTTTAACAATAATATTGCTAACTAATTTTTTTTCAAGATTTCAAAATTTGTACAGGAAGAAATTCTTAACTGTTCTTAGTGATATTATGCTGGCTTTCACAATATGTACATAAAGTCTGACATATGATTCACCATGTATTTATTTAAGAAACTGAATGAGCTATGGAAAGAGGACAATACTGTTTCTTTTCGCTTTACGTACATTTTTATTTTTTAGTGAACATATATTTACAGCCTTTCGCTTTCTTCGGATACGCTACAACTGTTTTAAATATTCTCTTATACAACCAGTTATTGAAGTATTCAGATGCACAAATCAAATTATCGCACATATTAGAACGTGCTGGATGTTCCTTTCAATTAAATAAAATCTTATAGCTTTCAAAGAAATTGGAACTCTTTACATGCGTTTATTTCATAGTAGAAAAATTTATGTATTACAAAAAACTTTAGTATTAGACTTTTTCTTCTAGCACCTTTAGTTTTTGAGAAAATAGTCTAAGCCATAGGTAAAAATTCGTGATGTTTTTGACGTAAATTCCGAGATAGATGAGATCTTTCTAGGGGCGTTGGGGACAATGTAAAAACAAAACCTACATAAAATGTAACAGAAAAAAATAGGTTGGCGCCAAGAAGGGGGATCAAATTTCGCTAAAACAGTTTTTTTTAATCTACAAACCGAAGAACGCATTTTGGAAAAAAAGTTTCAAATTAAAGTTGTGAAGATTTTAAAAACCTACAATTTGAGCTTTTGTGGGATCATTTTTGTCAATTTGTTATTGCAAAAATGCCAAAAAACCCTTAAAATCGACCATTTTTTGCATGTCAGTTATTTATTGCAGAATTAACTTTTTTTGCATATTTTTGATTTTAAGTGAAGCCCTCGTCATTTTGAACAAACTGATATTTTTTAATGGTAAATCAGATAATTTGTTGCTGAGATATTGCTATTTGTTTATTTCAAGACGCAAAATGTTGATTGCTATAACTTTTTTTTGGGTGAACATTTTGACCTCCACAAAGGCTCAGTCTCTTCTATAATAGAAATTATCGTTTGACAATTTGTACAAAGAATTTCTATAATCACTGTTTTTTCTCTTCACAAGAAATAACGAGTTAAGATGTTTATTGCCAAAACAGCCAAGAAAAATGAATAGTTTTTTTCACACTATTTATCATATATTCTTTTCGTTATAGGAAGACGTAAATTAGTTTGTTTTACTATTCTTTTATGTAAAAACTATGATTAAGACGTTCAGAGGCCAATTCGGGAATTAAGTATCCAGTATAGAAGTGCTAACGCCCTCTACATTTCGAGACTCTAATTGACGTCCATGGGGTAGTATGGGTACTAACAGGAGTCGTGGGGTGCCGAGAGAGGGGTGCAGGGCGTACAAGTTTGGCCTTTTAAGGAGTACTAAACTTCAGTTACAATCTGGAGATCGTTAAGATCGGTACAGTTCTCTAAATTGGTATCGTAGAGAATTACGTGACGGGTATAATTGTCGGGAAAGAAGGTTATCTTTGGTTTGTTTTGTTTTTCAGTTAATTTGGGAAATTAAGGGAATATCGTGTGTTTTTTAATCGAGCATTGTACGATTTTAATGCTGTTTGATTAAGAAATGTAAATAGTTGTTTTTTTTTGCGTTTTATTCATTTTTCTGATTAATGTTTTAGTAAGCTATTTATACGAGTTTTTTCAAAATTGGGTTTTACAGTTTTGTTAATAGAACGGTCAATAAGAGCAATTATGTAAGTTACTTAGAAATTGTTATATGTTATTAATTTAAGTTTCTCATTGTAAATAATTCGTTTTTCTATTTTTTTTTTATTAGACTGTTTTGAGAAACTTCTTTTATTTAATTTTATTAAAAACCTTCACACTACTACACTCGCGGACGTACTGTTGTGAGAGCTGTAAACAGGAGATGTCATCTGACCACCTAATTAGCAGCCTTGCCTGAGTCCTGAAGTTCTGAGTTATGGTTTTGGTAAGCTTAAATAACCGTAGTTTTTTGAAACTAAAGCTGCAAGAGAGAAGATGAACGTCTGGACTTCCAGAATGTCTTTGTTACCGTAGAATTTAGTTATAGGTTTTTAAAATAGCTGCTAATATGGGACAGCAGGATGATTATAGATGAAATGGCTAACGCTACCACAATATATCATTTGCAGAAGTCTATGATCAAATTCTGTCATAAATTAATTTTTTCGTTCGTTTCTAACACGATATGGAAAAAAACAGTTATAGCAATCAACATTTTTTGTCGTGCGATAAACAATTAGCAATATCTCAGCAACAAATTATCCGATTTACTATTATAAAATATCATTTTGTTCAGAAAGACGAGGGCTTCCCTTTAAAAGCAAAAAAGTGCAAAAAAAGTTAATTTTGCAATAAATAATTGATATGAAAGAAATGGCCGATTTTGAGATATTTTTAGCCTTTTTGCAATAACGAATTAACAAAAATGGTCACACAAAAGCTCAAATTATAGGTTTTTAAAATCTCTACAACTTTTATTTGAAACTTTTTTTTCCAAAATGTGTGCCTTGGCTTGTAGATTTTAAAAAACCTGTTTTAGCTAACTTTGACCCCCCCCCCCCTCTTGGCCCCAACCTATTTTTTGCTGTTACATTTTATTTCGCCCCCAACACCTTTGGTTAGGTCTCGTCCGTCTCGGAATTTACATCACTATAGTTACCTATGACTTGGACTAACAGGGAGGTGGTGAAACTTATTATAAACATACATAAATTCTAGAAAAATTATGTGTATCTTTCTTACAATCTCTAATCAACTAATGAAACCTCCCATGGAAAACGAATGATACAGGGGATATTGTAATTATCTTAAATTAGGAATTATATCGCTTGGTTTAATTGTAAAAGTCAAGCTTTTTAATCTTTTCCATGACTTCAGTGGTCTCCATATTTGGGTAAATACAAATTACAACCAGAATAATAGAAAGATTTTTTATTTATTTATTTTTTAATGGCTGTTGGCATTGCTTTTTGCATAACAAATAACAATTAATTTTCTTCTAATTTATCTGGATGGCCATTAATTGATAGTAATTTCAATAACTTAACAAATATCTGTGTAAGAGCAGTCGCTCGTCTAATTCAGGTGAAAATTGTTGTGGTACAAAGCGAACGAATAACAAGAAAATATTAATTCTTGGTTTTCGCCTTGGTTTTCATTGTTGCGGTCCTTTTAATTTATGATTTAGAATATATTTAGTTTGAAAAAATAGTGGAAAACTTGTTCTATGTATGAGTAAATTTATTCTTCAATTTCCCCAACGCAAGGGTAAAAACTAGTGGATAACCATTTTAAATTGTTTATTCGGGTATGGAGATCATAACATTATTAGGTTTGGAGCCCGCCCACATATAAGAAGAATCATTAATATACTTTTTTAACTTCTTGTTTGGCTTAATTATGAGTAGACCAACAATTTTTTCCTCCTCGAAAACTCTTGTAATCGGTTTATTCTCTTTCCAATTTTTTTCCTAACACGTCGGTTTCCCGTCGTAAGAAAATTTATAATTAATATTTTTTCCATTTGTAGGCATTAGATTATTGAACGAAAAGCATGAAAAACAAATTGTCCGACAAAAATTGTGGTTTATAAAGGGTTGTCTACCACTTTAAACATGACGATTTGATGAATTTTGGCGATTTACTAATAAAAAGGTAATTTTTACAGAATTGTTTGATAAAAATATGTTAAAGCCACCAATGATATTGTCCGACAAAATACATTTTCCGATTTTCTAGTCCAACGCATTAAAGCCGTCGCTCCCATGGCAGCACGGTATTTAATAATATTTGTCGGGCCAAAAACTTTAAGTTTGTTAGCTTATTATCTCTGTGTGCTCGAAGTGACCAACAAAAATATTGGTTTAAACACCTCTTCCGACAAAAAATATTTATTTTTTTGGTGTATATATATATATATATATATATATATATATATATATATATATATATATATATATATATATATATATATATATATATATATATATATATATATAATTTATTCTTGTATCTTAAACCTTTTGTTAAATATTTTTTTCTAATATTTTCTTGGGTATAGGTTTTTCCATTTGAGAAACAAAGGACAATAATTTTTCTTGACGTTTCGCTCTACATAGTGAGCTTCTTCAAAGGAGCTGGTATATTTATTTTACATCTACAAAATTACAAAGTTTTTTTATAATAAACATATATCACAGTAATACACATTTATATTTTTAATTTAATTAAAATTAATAAAAATAAAACAGAATTTTAAAATAGTCTTAAAGTTTAAAATTTTAAACACAATACAACAGGTTAAAATAGGTTAAAATTGTGAAAATTATAAAATAGTACATACCTTGAAAGTAGTTTTGTGTGTATGTTAAAAATAAAATTCAGTTATGATACTTTGTATGCAATTGCTATGGATAGATTTCTTTTTACAAAAAACAAAAAATAGGAAAAAAGATTATTATTTATTTTTTAATAACGTTCTTTCGTTTGTATGAGTGTATATGAAATCGTCCCAAGCATCATTACTAATATTTATTATAGAGTCGCTTCAAGTATGTTTTATTAAAATATCAAATTATGGTATATCTGACTTAAGTTTTTGACATCTTGCTTGTCATTTACAACATTTTTATCTTTTTTTATGTGTATCATTTCTTTGATGACTAATTTATGATAATTTCTATCAGTATCTAAAATATGGGTGTTTTTAAAATCAAATTCATGCTTAGATGTTTGTTCATGTTTATGTAAAGATGTCGATGCATTTTTAGTATACTTGTGTCCATTCACTCTATTTTCAATATATTGTGTCGTCATGCCAATGTATTTCTTAGGACAGTTTAGGCATGTAATTGCATATATTACGTTAGATCTTTTTTTGGTGGGAACTTTGCTTTTTAATTTCGTATAAAATGATCCTAGTAAATTGTTCGCCTTATGGCATACCGTTATGTTATGCTTATCCAAAATATATTTTATTTTTTCAGACAGTTGGTTTATATACGGTAATGCAATGAAATGTTTTGTGTTTTGGTATTGTTAATTTTATTTTTTCAATGTATGTACTATTTTATAATTTTCACAATTTTAACCTATTTTAACCTGTTGTATTGTGTTTAAAATTTTAAACTTTAAGACTATTTTAAAATCTGTTTTATTTTTATTAATTTTAATTAAATTAAAAATATAAATGTGTATTACTGTGATATATGTTTATTATAAAAAAACTTTGTAATTTTGTAGATGTAAAATAAATATATCAGCTATACCCAAGAAAATATTAGAAAAAATACATATATATATATATATATATATATATATATATATATATATATATATATATATATATATATATATATATATATATATATATAGGTGCGTGTGTGTTCACTACGAAAAAGCTTGAACGAGTAACTGTGCGAATACTTTGGACCACTTATGATGCAATAAATGAATCTTCATTTTTTAATACTATTTAATATAATAGGCATTTTTTTCTTTCTCAGATGTTGACGTATTTATAATAATTTATCAATTACAATCAGTGTTCTAAAAACATTGAAATTGAAATTAAATATCCAATGTTTATTTTTAGTTATCTTCAAACAAGTTGATAAGCATGGAATATTAATAAACTTTAATTCAACAGTTTGCTTTTTAATTTTATCACTTTACTAAGAACAAAATAAGAATTCAAAAATAATATAACTCATTATCAGACTCCTCGGAGCTATCATCTTCAGTTTCGTTACTCGTTGGAACATCACCATCATCCAAATCATCGTTTTCATTAATGTCTGCATTTATAAAATTATTAATTTATGAGTATAAATTCAAGTTATTTGTAATCAATTACATTAGATAACTATCCAAATTACTGATATAAACCTGCAAGATTTGAAGATATGTCTCCAACAGAAGGACTCTGGGGTCCATCAAATCAATATTGTTGGTATGTGTTATCTGCTATCGTCCATCCACAATTTTCTTCCTTTATCGGTGGCATTAACACCCATCAATTGGTCCTTGCACACTTCCTCATGTCCATTCTTGCTCTGAAATGCCTTTTCGAACATTTCTATTTGCCTTAAGTTAACATCATTGTTTTTTAGCGGGTACATTCGACATACAAACTCTTCGATAATGACAAATGTCTCGTTAGATGATGTCATATCTGGCGGTGAAATACTTAGCAGATTAATGGTATTTAACATTTCTTTTTTGATGTTTTATTGAAAAAAGATAACGATTTTGTCGGACAACTTGTTAATCATATTTTTTTGTCTTTTTCAAAACCAAAAAAAAAATAAAAAAATGTTATGGAAGCGATGACTTCAATGCGTTGAAGTGGAAAATCGGAAAATGTATTTTGTCGGACAATATCATTGGTGGATTTAACATATTTTTATCAAACAATTTTGAAAAAATTACCTTGTTGTCAGAAAATCTCCAAAATTCATCAAATTGTCATGTAGAGAGTGGTGGACAACCCTTTATGAACCACAATTTTTGTAGGAAAATTTTTTTCACGCTTTTTATTTAATAATTTAATACCTACAATTGGAAAAAAAAATATAATTATAAATTTTCTTACGACGAGAAATCGACGTGTTACGGAAAAAATTGGAAAGCGAGAAATACGAGAATTTTCGCAGAGGAAAAAGTTGTCGGTCTACTCATAATTAAGCCACACAAAAAGTTACAAAACTATATTAATGATTCTTCTTATATGTGGGTGGGTTTTCAAACTATGCACTTAAAAATTATTTACCACTTGCATGTCCTCAATACATAAATTTAGTTGGTTTTTGTCCCGGAAAATCTTTTTACAAGAATTAAAATTTAAAATTCGATTCCGATTAGCATGTTGGAAAAAAATCCATATTTTTGTATTAATTTTAAGAAACGATACTACTATATACCCCATCAAAGACTGCACAAACTAGTGAGACACGAATTTTGAATTTGTGTTTCGATAAATAAAGCATTCTCAGGAAATTTCATTTTTAAAAGTCTATTGTACCACCCGATATTCAGGTATCCTAACCGAGTTAGACACTGAATTCAGTGTGGTGTAATATCAGTAAGGGACCTAATTGGGATGATCGGACGATTCTGTTATGCTTACTCAGGGCAATAATTAGGGAACTGTTTAGTGTGGTCTAATAACATTTACGGTATTTTGTCGATGTGCGACGAGTGATGGGAGGTGACATATACTTGTCTTGGTGACCAGTGATGCTAAAAAATGACAAGTAAAAAAAAACTTTTATTTATAGAATAAAAATCATGAAAATTAGTTCAACAAAAATATTAGATACGTTGGTTATATGTATAATGCTGTTCGCCTAGCATTTCCTTTTTCTTGATTTTTATTTTCATATAATCAGCTACTATGGTTAGTATAAAGAGATTCTAGCGCATTCGACAATTACTTTCCAATTGATTTAGAAAACAGATTCAGGGGGGTGTAATTGGCGCGCTCTAAATTTCTTGTGCTCCTACATCCTAGTTAGGGACCCTGAATATTGTGTAATCCAATAGCCCTTTTACGTCTTTAGAACATGCAGGAGATAAATATCCTGAGAGAAATCACTAGGATACAGATATTAGTACCTTATTTGAGTATTAATCATTACATTTGTACATATTTTTTTAACACTAGTTTTAATTTGTATGCCTATTGTTACAAATAAAACAATATTTTTAAAAAACTGTGCTAGTTTTAATTCATATTTATACATATTTATACATGGTGTCCCATAATGGAATAAGGAATCTACTTATTTAAAAATATTGAGCAAACTTAAAATTTTATTTTTGAATAAATTTAACAATAATTAATTAATTAATTAAAGTATTTGAAGAAAATTTGGTAACTGGGATTTTCTTGAGACGATGAATCCAGTTCTATTTATAATTTTGCTGTTGGTCATAGAGGGCGCTACGTACAGAATTGCGTGTATCTATAACGTCCTAACTTTTTTTGCATCTTGCTTTTTTTCTACATAAAAAAAAGGCGCGTTGCAAAAAACCCGGAATTAAGTCATCAATACTAAGGATCTTTCTTAAAGTAGAACATTATCCGTATCATTTTACGGTTGGTCAAAATCTGTTAGAGATCGATTTCCTAGACAGATTTGAAAATACCAACATATTAATTTTCTTGATCATTGGACAGGTAGTGGAAGACAAATGTTTTGGCCTGTGCGGAGTCCCGATTTTAGTCCGGTGATTTTTTGCGTATATATATATATATATATATATATATATATATATATATATATATATATATATATATATATATATATATACATACATATAGACAACATCGGCACTTTTTCAACACCAGCACGAAACAGGACACAAAATTGATTTTGACACCTGCCAGCAAGTCGCTAATATAGAATACTACAAGGCAAAATTGATTCGTGAATCAATCGAAATTGAAAGAACGGCACTCTGAATAATGTATATATATATATAAATCCCGCTATCATTTTTGCGTCATTTTGTTTTACTATCATTTTTGCATCCACTAAAAATACTAAAGTATATTAAAATATTTTATTCCCTCTGGGATACAGAAGACACTGGAATAATAAATCAGGTTTTATTTTTCGATATACTTTTAAAATAATAAAAAAAATTTTTTTAAACATTCTTACATCATCCCTGCATCTTTACATCAACCTATCATTTTTGCCTCCATATATTTAATTTCAAAGTATCAGTAGTTTCTGCGTCCTGTTATAAGTATATTTGTCCATTGCTTATTTATTTTTGCGTCCGCTGTGTTGCCAGATGTTTACGTGAAGTTATAGCAGATAACAATCGAGCTGAACAATATTTTTCAATGGGTTATAATGCAAAGATTTATGTTATGATAAGAAATCAACTGCACAAGCACCGAAAAGTTTTGATAGTATTCTAACGAGTGAGATATGTTTTGAAAACTTAGACTCAATATTAATTATAAAGAGATATTTCTGCTTTCATAGAAAATT
This sequence comes from Diaprepes abbreviatus, assembly GCA_034092305.1. Taxonomy (NCBI): domain Eukaryota; kingdom Metazoa; phylum Arthropoda; class Insecta; order Coleoptera; family Curculionidae; genus Diaprepes; species Diaprepes abbreviatus. The sequence goes on along the minus strand of JASJET010000194.1, from coordinate 8,127,417 downwards.
AAAAATGCATTCTTTGCTCTTTAGCTAGTAAAGAAACTTACCCAAGTGTGGAAGCTATTTTAAACTATATCCCTTGTAACTGAAAAGCAGCAAATTTTGAATAGAATATAAGTTTTCTACTTTAGAAAAATAAATAAATAAATAAATATTGTGTTTTGTGAAGTGTTAGGCATAGTCAATATTTGTTGTCAAAACTTTTTTAATGGGTTAAATGAAAAGTAATTAATAGAAAATTCTAAATTGAAAATGTTGTATTTTTATTTAATCGGATATTATTCCACACTTGTGTTTTTAAAATGGGATCGGTGTTCCTTACGACCTTAAAAACCGCAGTTAATATTGTAAAAAAACGCAGCATTTACAAAAAAAAATGTATTTGTCTAACTTATAAGGTAAATATAACCTTAAAATCTAACTTAAATTTCAATTTAACATACATAAACAATTTTTTTTCTTTTAAAAAGTTAAGTTTGCTAGACAAACTAATCCTTTTTAGAATAAGTATTTTGTACATAAACTTTAATTTGGCGCCATGTTTTATTATCAAAAATTCCAGGATATAAAAGTTTTAAATCCTCTACTTCACATTTTTTAGGAGGCAGCATTTTTTGTATATGGTTCTTAAAAAAGGATATTGCTGCATTTTTCTGTTCTTGTGTCCAGGCAATTAGAACTCTCTTATTTCGTTTTGGCACAAAACTCGAGGATGCTGACGATGTCAATATAGGCGATTGCTGTTTTAATAGTTCATCAACTGATTGTCGTTCATCATCAGACGACCCATGTTCCACTATCTCTTCTTCCATATTAATATTAATTTCGTTCAAATTCATTCCTTTATATTCACCAGCTTTACCACTTTCCATTAAAAGTAACAATTTGGCAAGTTTTGCCGTTTGGAATATATCATCTGGTAACCGATAAACTTGCTTATGAACATCTTTAGTATGTCCCATAAATGTAGCCAATTGTTCAATTTCATTTGGAGATAATTCAAAAATTTGACTCATAGTGGCTAGATGTTTTCTAAGCCGAGTTGACGTTATGGCTTCAGGATTTTTAGCGCCGCTCAGTTTAGCATGTTTCTGCATAACTTTATACCCAGTAATTGGAGTATCATGGAGAAGTTTAGGAAAAAGGTAAATATTATCATTCTTAACAAAGTTATTTCTTAATGAGATAAGTATTTGTAGATGTTGTTGAACATCTGAACTAAAAAGGACAGGAACACCACGGTCGCGTTTTCCTCTAGTAACAACTCTTTTAAATTTTTGAAGTAAAATTTTTTCTGTTTGTGATATAGCATCGCTAAATTCCTCATAAGATTGGTGAACAGGTGCGTTTAGGTACAAATGAAGAGGTAAGCGTTGCAGTTCACCCCCGCGCTTTCTGTTTAGCAATATTGTTCTGCAGTATGTAACTTCCAATAAAATTTTATAATTTTTTTCGCTCTTTGGGTTAATTCTTAGTTCTTCTCGTGCGAAGTTGGCGGTATCTATAAGATAATTTCTAAATATTTTTAAATCAGTTGCCAAGGGCACAATTGTTATTTTATTCCATTTTTTAGTATTGAGACATGCTGCTGCAACCGAAGAAACCTCAAATTTCCAAGAATCTTGAAGAAGCTGTTGAAAGGTTTTAAAATTTGCTTCTAGTTGTGCAGTATCAACAGATGAATTGTGTGATCTTCTTTTTAACGTTAATCTTATAGCCAGACTGCAGCATTCTTTCAGTGATGTTGAAATATTCATTGCAAAAGTAGAGGAGACATAATCTTTTGTTGCAGCGTCATAGCCAGCCACCGTTTTCGCAGCTTCAACAAAGGAGTCAAAATAAATGGGCTGTAGAGCATCATACAAAGTCTTAACCGTTGGATGTAACTTCTGGATTTCAATCAATATTTTTGCAAGTTCTCGCATTTTACGAGAGCAAATGTTTATGTGGTGTTTTTCTCTGTGACTTGTAAGATATTGTGCCCCATATTTGCAAATTAAAATATCTTTTTTAACAACAAGTGAAACTTTGTCCGGCCGCATAGTTGGAAAAACTGTCTGTTTAAGCTTTTCATCTATAGGAAGATGTCCAACAAGCAGGTCTTGAGCGTCAGTTTTATGTGAATATTTTGTTTTCTCGCCTGGATTTTGGAAACAGTTCTTAACATGACGCCACAATTGTTTTTGGCTAAAATAGCCCATACAATGCTTACAGGGAACACATTCTGTTACATCTCTACCAGGAACATGACTTTTTTTTACTGGTTTCACACAACTGTTAATATTCCTTAAGTGGTTACCCCGTTTCCGTATTGCGGCAATTAATCTTTTTCGGTTGAGATTTTTAGGATTTAAGGACATAAATTTTGATACTTCGGATTCATTTGAATGATTGCGTATTAGATGTCTTGCAAAATTCTGTACTTCTGTCTCACAGTAAAAACATAAATCTGGGATACGCTTTACTTTAACCCATTTTTTCTTTTTACTTGGTTTGTCAGTACTAGAATTACTATCAGTACTACTTAGTCTCCTGGAAATGTTTGATTCCTTTAAAAATGGTGTCTCATTTAGATCTGAGAAGGTATTGGTCATTTCGGATATAAGGGGCTTGGCAGGTGTAACAGATTTTGAATTTCTTTGAAAACGAATGTTTTTCGATGTACTTTCAACATTAGCAAGATCTAAGTTATCTACTTCACCTTGCATTTTATAAACATTAAATTCCAGAGTTTTATCCAAAGATAAGTTTAAAGACTGTTCTGTCCCGTTTGAAGTATTTAAGTAAGAGGGAAGGCTATGGGAACTTGCATTAGGAGCTAAAAGGTTCGACAATTTGATAGATTTAGTTGGTGTATCAAAATCTGAGTTAGAATGGTCACTGTCAGGCAAGTATTCAGAGTGATCCGAGCTAAAAGTTTCATTTGTGCCTGAAGAGAATGTAACTCTATAGGTTGAACTACTCTCGCTGTCGATACTTGCAGAAATAATGCTCACATCGTCGTCTTCTGGCAAATCGGAATTATTTTCAATAGGACTTATTTTAGCTAATTGATGACTGGAGCTTGATGAAACATCATCACCATAATTGTTTTGTGTCTTATTTTCCTGGGTATCTAAAATAAATAGAACGTAGTTGAAAATATCAAGCAAAAGTAGCAGACGAATTTTTAAAGGCTAATAATAAAAACAGTCACTATTTCATATATTAACAGGTTGTAACTAAAAACTTAAAGTTATATTATATAGTCACACTATGTTTTAAATTTCCCTCTAATGAATTAAATGGAATACGTTGAAATGAGAATAGAAAGGGTGTACTTTTACGTTGACTAAAAACCGCAAGACTTTTTGGTTCATGCGTCACTGACGAAAGATATGCAAAATAAAAAGAAGGAAAACTGAAAGCGTCTATTGAAAAACGTATAAATAAGAGCAGACAAGCATTTTTAACGTAAGGCCCACTGAAGTAATTTGATGCTTCATAGTTCAAACTAAATACCATTGATAAACATTGTCGAAATCAATGGATTTTTAAGTATTATTCATCACTATGACTGCATAATAAGCAAAAAATTAAAAAATTTATTTATCACAATTTAGTGCAATAACGATGTTCTTCCGTCCTTGGAAATGATAAAAATTCAAGTTTTATTTTTATTTACTTACCAATAGCTTGCTCAGTTAATTCGTTGAATTTTGCTAGCGCTAATATTTTTTTACCTCGGGACATTTCGATTGTTTTCTAAAAATAAACAGAATTTTTATAAAACGACTCTTTACTGTAGAGTTATTAGTAATTTTATTAAAATTTAATAACACACATGTTATATTTAATTTATTTCAACCTTATAGACTTAAAATTTGGAAAATAAATATGATTTAATGCAAGTACAATAAACATTATATGGAACAAATTAGTATTTTTTTTAATAGATCGTTTATTTGTTTGCCTCTTTTGATATTTACAGACTGGTTTTTTGCTAAAATCATATATATGTGATTTTTTTCTTTAATTTAAAGAGGTATAATTTAACAACTTTAACTTTTGAGATTAATCCTAGGTTTCTTAAACACGTTTCGAAATTTACAGAAACATATAGTTTTCAAGGCAAAATTTTGCCGCCTTCCATTTCCATAAAAGTACTATAGACGGTAATATTTAGTATGTCTAAAAGCTAAAAATCAACTTTTCCGTATTTCTTTTTTTTTACGAAACAAAATTCTGCTAAATTTCTCCTGAACTGAACTATTATTACAAATATTAATTTGTTTCGTAGTAGGTAAAACAAAATTATTAAAATGATTTTATAAAAAAAGGATAAATAGTTTTTAATGATACTTAGCTAATAGTTTCTCTGTATCCTGAATTATCTTTAAAATATGTTTTCCAACTTTAATTTAAACTTACCAATAAACACACAATACTCCGATCATCAAAGACCATCAACCGGCTGTTTAACATACGTGCGCACCTAAATTTATTTAAAACTTCACTAAAGTTACTTGAAACAATGTTGTCAGATTTCAAGGACGCAGAAATATCGAAAGGGTGGGAAAAATATATCCATTTGTAATATGCCGCTCGCGAACGCAGCACCATTAGCGGTATTATCTCAAACTATAATATTTACGAATTTTCGATGTTATCGTCATTTTGAAGTCCGCTTAAAAACACTTTTATAAGTACAGTCACGTCATAAGGAAGCATTTCACCAAAATTCCATTTCTGCGTCCATATACGGATGCAGAAATACAGGGGACGCAGAATTACATGTAAAAAACCAAATGTATGGACGCAGAACTACAGAAGGGATATATATATATATATATATATATATATATATATATATATATATATATATATATATATATATATATATATATATATATATATATATATATACGGAATTCAATAAAACAGTTTAAAAAATGGGAAAGCAGGATATAAGAAATTATCCAGAGGAATAAATCAAGGGATTGCTAGAGCAAAATAGAGGTTCAAATATCTTTAAAAATGGAAATACAAACAAAAAAAAATAATAGGCTAAGAAATAACCAGGTAAACAGAAAAGAGGATAGAAGAGAGATATTACAAATAAAGATGAAAAAAAAACAGAATATGTAACGTTGGGTTTAAGAGTTTCTCGACATCGAAAAAGAAGAAATTGAAAGAGCCTTGAGACATTGGAAAAGGTAACAAAGACAATATCCAAATGTGGACTTCATTTATAGACTTTAGAAAGGCCTTCGACACAGTAGAATTTTAGACAATTATAAGATCTATGAAAAACGCAATGATAGACTAGCGATACGTTGATATTATTCAGGGATTTAACGAACAATCTACTATGAAGATAAGGCTGCATGAAAACATCAAAGCGATTGAAATCCATAGAAGCGTTAGATGGGGGGATATTATATTATATCATCTAAATTATTTACTGTGACCTTGGAAAATATATTCAAAAATCTATACTGAGAAAACACAGGAATGAATGTAGCTGGAGAAAACTTAGCATTCTGAAATTCGCAAACAATGTATTCCTTTCACAAAAATCAAAATTATGACAAACCAATAAACAAACATAAAACTGATATGTTTATCTAGGTCAAGAAACAACAAAGGGAAAAACAACCAAGAGCTTGAATTCAAGCTTAGAATGTGCTTAGGATGGGCAGCTTATGGTAAAATAAGACATGTTTTCAACTTCAACCTTCCCCTAAATCTAAAAATCAAACTATACGTGAAATGCATTCTCCCAGTAATACAATTAAATAATAAATAAATTGAAAGTTCACCAAAGATCCATAGAATGAAAAATGCTAGGAATAACAATTAAACAACACAAAACCCATAAGTGGATAAGAGACAAAATTAAAGTCAAGGACGAATATGCACTCTAAAATGGAACGGGCCTAGGCATATTTCCTGGAATATAAACAACTAGAACCAGTGGCGTAACTAAGAGTATGTGCCCCCCCCACAGATTTTTGAAGGCACCCCACTATTTTGCACCCACCTTGATCCTACGTATTTATTCATTCTCATCAAAGGACTTGAGGGCGCCCCCCTCGCACCGCGGGGTCCTTATTTACGCCACTGACAATTTTTTTTGTCTCATAATATCACAAAACAAAATTTTACAAAAATTGTCCCCAGGATGTTTTCCAAATAACAAATACATAACTTTATTTGTAGGAACTGTCAACTATGAATATAATAACAATTCATCCTTTAAATTCTTCCGGGAGTCATCCTTGCTCTGTCTCAATCTATATTAATAATAATAATAGTCTTTAATAAGAATTGTTGAACAAAAATTACAATCCTTAAGGGCGAAGTTTAGCTAAATATTGTCAGGTATTCTACATTAAGCCTTTTACATAATTCCATTTAACTTTTTAGAATAACAAAAAAATAACGAATTAATACAAAATAAAACGTAATAAAAGAAGTTCTGTTCCAAAACAAAATTATTTCTGCACTAAACTACATTTTAATATAAGCAGCCAGTTTTGATTTCACTGGCCGGCGCTGGCCTGTTTTACCTTCACTGGCCAGACCCTAGCAAGTCTTATCTTCACTGGCTGGATCCTAGCCAGTCTTGCCTTCACTGGCAGTATGGGTTCCCATTTTAAAAAACATACAGAAATGAAATTGAGCCTCGCTATGTCTGACAGTCCTGAAATAATCAACAAGCTCTGCATCGGACCTAATATTAAAGAAAACTGCAAAAAATACTTATTAATGGCATCATTAACTTTGAAAACACAGCCACAATCCTCAATTGTTTCCAAAGATTTAAAGCATCTTACATATTGGCATATCTCAAATAGGTGCCTTCTTGTGTCTCACCGATGCCAGTGCAAAATTTCAAAGAGTTTTTGTAATCATTCCAATTCTGTGTATTTTTATATTTGTGAAAAGCCTTATCACATTCTTTTAATATAAGCTTGAACGCATCCATAAGCCATGGTACTAGCGCTCTACTCAAATATAGGATTGCTCAGATTTAACATATTAACATTCACATTACTTAATACTTCTTGGGATTTTTAGGATTGCTCAGATTTAACATATTAACATTCACATTACTTAATACTTCTTGGGATTTTCCTTTAAAATGCTTTTATATAATCCTTCAAACTTATGTCCATAGAGACTTTTATAGAGGGGATATTAGGAAAAAAGGCAATGCATTTAATCCTTCACAAAGAACAATTGTCTCTTGAAATTAAACAAAAAATTTCATTTTTGCCAGTCTTATATTAAAAAAGGGAAGATTTTTCTAGTTTTACATAGTATTAAATGTCCATAATCTTACTAGATTGTTTTTCTTAATTTATATAATTCTAGATGTTATTTAATTAAATACAAAAAGTATTGGTACTTTAATGTTCTCAAATTATTTTTTACACAAAATTTTAGGAAAAATATTTTAAGATTATACAAAAATCACAATAAAAAAGACAATTTTAAGCGCTATTATAATACTAGGCTAGTTTTATTATGATTATTTACAACTTTTGGTTAATATATATCAATACCATACATATTTCTTAATAATGTTCTCTGTATTACTTGAAAATTGAAATGATGTACATACAGAACAATTATGAATAGTTTAAAATGATTGCACAGTCTTGGGGACTTATAAAAACCGGTATATTGAATTTTATTGTTTGTTTATATATCTGAACAGACTTCTAAGAGAAAACATTCATATTGCTAATACTTAGTAATCCCTGCAAAAACATATATGAAAGGAAGGAGGCTAGTTTCTGTTACCAGTCTATTCAGGGGCCAAAATCTATAATAGGGTGCCAAGATTACCAATATCTAAACACAAAAAATTAAATTTAGAACACAAATTTTGTAAGGCTAGCATAGCAAGTATCACCTATTGGGCTTTTACTTGGCAAATTTTGAGCTTGGTAGTGTGTTAAATTTCATGTTTTTAAGTACACTGAAAAGACCCTATAATTCTGAATGAATGATTAAGGCCATGACATATAATGAAGCCCTACTTTGTAATACTATCTGGGGAATAATTACAAATTTATTATTTATTTACAAAAAGGTTTCTTATCTACCAGATTTATGTTAATATACAAATAGACTTATTTCAACATATCAAAAATAAAAAAAAAACTGATAAAAGCAATTTTCTGGCACACAGAAAACAGCTATATAAAAAACATCTTCCAAAACTTTTAAAGCTCTTACGACTATTACTTCAAGTCCACTTATCCATTAACCTAACCCTAAAACCTTTTTAAAAACTCTTCGGCAACAATTCTAGCTCTTGCATTAACAGCTAACTTCATTTCTGAAATCTCCTTGTCAATTTCTTCCATGAAGTGTATCACAAAGTCAACCAACTTGTGCTTGTACATCTGTTCTGTGTGGAAGTTGGTAATCAGGAAACTAATATCGTAACCCTCAATTGGTTTGCGTCGCAATACAATAAAGTTTTCCGCACGCATCATCATGAAACGCATAAACTTTTTACAAAGAATTTTTTCGATTTCGTCAGCTTGTTTTACTGCTATACTGATGCGAACTGAATTGACAGAAGTCTCAATTAACACCTAAAAAAAAAATGTGATTTGTATAAAATAATGAAAAGACCTTTAGCTTGTGGAAAATCATCATTGGATATATTAATAATACCTTTTCCTTTTCATTCCTAGAAATTACAACAGGAGTGAGTAATAGCTCCTTCGAACTTCTAACCTCTACCTCAGGTTTGTTATGCCTTTCAACAACTTGAGAACTGAAATTGTCTAAGCACATAGCCGCAGTAAGTGTATGCCGAACCGCTGTTAAATAAGGTTTTAAAGTGGCCGACATTTTTCTAGGTTGTCTTTGGTATTTTTGATAAAATTTAAAGAAAAACAGACACACCTCCTGTTTATCGTGTTTTGTTGTCGAAAAAAGTTGACAATTAGGAAATGAGCTGTCAGTGTTCTTCGTTTATTTAAAAAAGTTTTGGCATGTTTAACAAGCTAGTTGTATTAGGCAATTTCAGATAAATTTAGACACTTCCATAACATCGACAAGAAATTTACGACATACCTTGTAGAAAGTAATTTTGGTAATATATATCTTTTTTAGTTTTAAAAATTGGAAATATATTTAGGAGTTTATTACAATATATCATTATTAATTTTATACCACTTCTAATTTTAATATCATTTGTATATATTTTTTAAAGTTTGTCGAAATTATTTTAAATATGGTCAAAAGGTTTATAATGAATTATCTAAACTATTTTCTTTTAATACGAATGAAATGGCGAAAGTAGTGAAAGAGAGGGGTATTTGTTAAAAATGTTGATGTGGACAGATTTTTGAAAATAATTTACCGGAATTTTAGATGCCAGAAAATTAACTCTTTCGGGAATGTAATAAAAAATAGGCCTGACAGTATTATGTATATTTTTTAATTTGACTTGGTAAAAATTTCTGGACACGTGAGAAAAACCTGTTGTAAAACATTGCTTAAGCTGAGTGATTCCTGAATTAATAGAAAATATGGAATTTTTCAAGAAGTTGAGACGTTTTGATGCTTATCCTAAAACTTTGGAAGATGTTAGAATTCAAACTCTCGGAGGGGGAGCTATTACAATAGTTTCTATGATAATAATAAGCCTCCTTTTCTGGGTTGAACTCTTAGATTATTTAACTCCGAATGTAACTGAAGAACTCTTTGTGGACACGTCAAGAAGTCCGAATATTGAGATACAGTTAGATCTGACTATACCTTTGGTGTCTTGTGATTTTTTGGCATTGGATGCTATGGATTCTTCTGGGGAGCAACATTTACAGGTACATATTAGTTGGTTCTTCTTGCTGTAGCATTGTGTTTTGTAAATCACTTGTTATGTTTTCCCCCTCATTGTTTATGTGACGGTAAGGTCATTTTTATTTGGTGCAAGTTGAGTGAGACAATTCATTGCAATCAAAAATTAGTAGTGAAAAAATAAGATTTAATTATTTAATTTAAGTGAAGTATATGAAAATGTATTTTTTTTTTAAATACCTTCATGTAAACCCTATTTCACCATTGTAGAACACGATTCTAGCCTTGATTTTCCACAATTTAAAAACAAAATCGTCTGTTATATCTGTCAGTAACACCCCTTGTTTTGCTGCTGTCATAGCTTAAATACAATTTCTGTGAAATAAACATATATTAATTTCTTTCTATTAAAGTTGTAAAAAGAGTCCAAAAACTTATTAGGTCAATCCGAAGTACACTTCCACGGCTACTTAGTGGAACATTTGTTTCGGAACAAATATTCCAACCCCTAGAACATGTACCATGATTTTTTTTAAATACATGAATCAGATCAAAACATGCTTTATTGTCGAAAAGGCTCAAATGCCCTCATCTACAAAGCCTCAAAAAAAAAACATTTATTTATTTATTCACTGTATCAATTTTACAAAGCCATTTACAGATACAGTGAGCTAGTCTTAATAAACTACAACTACAATCTAAGTTAAAACCCAAATATAAAGGCACTACAATGGCCTACATAGTTCTCCTCATATTTGCTTTCTAAACCTGTTACCGCTTAGGTTAAAAATGTCAATGGCACTACAATATTTATTAAAATTTATGGAGCTTAGTCCTAGATGTATTAATATAAAATAAATTTCTGGATCTACTGTTAACTCAGCCTATTCTAAATGAATGTTGCTCTAAAAAAACTCTTTATTATCAATAGTGGACCCCAATACATATGTGCTTCAAACTAGGAAAGTTAAACAAAGAACACAAAAGCTTCTGGTCAGTTCCTCTTTGAGGGTATACCGAGAATGCCTTGTAATGTAAAAATTTTAAAAATCTTCTCCAAAAGACTTCCAAGTTGTAAATTTTATTTTCATATTGGGGATCCCAAATTACACAGGCATATTGAAACTTAGTAAGGACCAAATACCTATACAAGCCAATCTTTGTATTAATATTATTAAAACATTTATAATTCTTAATAATAAAACCAAGAATTTTTATTGCATTTGCAGTTAACATTATCAATGTGCCTACCAAAACTCAACCTCATATCAAAATAAACACCAACGTTCACTCTGTCAAATTCTTGCTTTAAATCATTAAAAATTACATCAACCTGATATCCTCATTTGGAGGGATTCCTGAATAAACTGAGCAAAGTTTATTAAATTTGTAATGGTTGATCGCTATGGTAAGAAACCGTGTTGCCGGTCTGAAATTCCATTTCTACAATCGTTACAAAGAATTAATTCTAGAACTTCTAACTAGGATGACACAATACTAATAGATTGGTAATTGAAAACTTCATTTCTATCTCCACTTCGGAATATTGGAATAACTTTGCTTTCCTTCTATTTTGAGGGCTAAGTACTACTTTATTTCAAACAAAGATAAAATATATATTTTAAAGGTGTTAAAAATGAATCAACACAACCCTTAATAATTTATGCTGGCACATTTTCGATCAACACTGATCTACCAACTTTCAATTTTTTAAAGGCCTCTTTAATTTCTATTATTATTATTACTATTTACCACACTTTGAACACCCTTGATTTCTTGCTTATTTAAAAGCATATTTTTGGGAATCTCAGAAATATTTCTCTGATTAGTTATAAAATCCCAAAAGGTTTCAGGGTTTGATTTTATTTCATCCTACACACGTTGTTGATATGAACGATATGTAGTTGAACTCAGGGCTTTTTCTAATTGCTTGTACCCTTTATTTCTCAACTCCCACTGATTTGACCCAGGTTTCTAAACTTTTTTTTATAACTTTTTTTCCTTTTTATATCTTTATTATTTTATAATTATACCAAACTAGATTTATTCTTTTAAAATATCTAGCCTTTAGCATGCAAATATCGAATACATTATATACACATTTGTAAAAAATTTTTACTGCTACGTTAAAATTATTCTAGTTGTGAACACCAGACCAATCAACTTTATTTAATTCAGAGTAGAGAAAGTCAAAATTACATTTCTTAAAATTATAATGTACAACATTATTAAAATGGTCCTCTGAGCAGCTAATAATAAATTATTCATAGTCAACTTTTGTAACATAATAGTGAACAAAAGAATTAGCAATAATATATAAACAACAATATAACAACAGTTTATACTTGATAACGATTAGAGATACAACCTAATTGAAACGTCGTAAAAATAAATAAAAATTAAGACAATGCAAGTCCGATAACCACATTTTGGTCAATCTTCAACATTGTCTACAACCTTCAAACAGACGTTGATTTTACATTATTATTCCCGCATATATAATTGAGTACTTTGTAAGGATTCTCTTAGGAAGCCCCAAGTTCAGATTTATTCTATTGCACCTTGTCACATAAGCATTCGGTCCAGAGTCATTTGATTTCTTGTATTTTTTGCGGATCAACTTCAATGTCAAGAGGATAAAAATACAAGTTAATGTGAGAGTTTCCTCCCCAATAAACAGCCATCTACAATAATCCCTGGAAACAGCACCACTGAAATATCTCATGGCCTGCTTCGTTAAAACAAAAACAAACTGTATGAGATACAGGCTAGTAAAACTCCAAAACTGAATCCCATATTTCAAAGCAAAGCATTCAGTTCTTGCCATTTTTGTTTCGAGTTCATTTTGAACCAATCGGATGGCATAGCACGCAGAAGCAAATTTTTTTCTCAGCACAATCATATGTGAGTCATATTTTAACTTACAAGAGAGAATGAGGAAGAACGAAAATAATTTGCTTTTGTTGGATATTTGTTTCTGCCGCCTATTTCTTCTATTGTTTTGATACCGAACAGTACCTTTCTTTCATCAATCAGTACCTTTCTTGCACCAAACAATACCTTTCTTTTATTGAATTTATAATTGTAATTAATTTTTATACATCTTGACCTTCAAATTTTACTAACCACATATTTTTTTGCAGCAGATACTAAACCACTCTCTTCCCTTTCCCTTTCCCAATACCCTTTCATGGCAGAGATTGTCCCACCTCCACGTGGTCTCTGCTGGACAATAACATTATTTAATTAACTTTAGGTCAGTTGAGGTTAGTTTAAGTTTTTTTCTAAACAGAACTAACCAAAAATTTCTGTTAATTAAGATATATAATGAATTTAAAAAAAAACTTTTCTTACAGTTCATTTAATCCAAATAATTACCAATAAGTTTTATAATAATTATCATAGTCTCGGGCTTTTAATTTTTAAAACATTTACCTTATATTTTGCATTTTGTAGAAAAATAAAGTACAGTATATAATTACTTAAAAGGTATTTTTGTTTATCAGGTTAACCCATTTATAATAAGGTATTGATAGACATAAATTTAATTTTTTTATTGACTTTAAACCTTTTTATCATTTTGAGCCATAATTATTTTACTACAATAAAAACTCATATAAACAGGTCAATAAAGCCTAATCTAAATTAAACATAGTATATTTTAAGTTATCCACATTTTTATGAAATATGAAAATAACTATAACAAAAAATAAACAGTGACGTTGTGGTCTTAATATTATCAACAAAATCAGATAATTCTAGAAAGATTTATAATTTTTTTAATTGTGGAATGGTATTTTTTGATTTAACATTTGGATTAAAAATTGTATTTAAACTTGGTAACTTTTAATCAAGACTGGTGATATCTTCCCTTTTCTAGTTGTTTTATCACCAAATACGAAACATTCGCCATACATATTTTATTGTCAAAACTACACATGAAATCCAAATTAGTTTTAAAACCTCCATTTATAACAAATAAATATATATTGGAAAATTGATCTATAAAAAAATAAGACACATCATAAATATAAATTTTTTGGTAAAAATATATTTTTATTTTGTTAAAAATTATATAGTTATTTGACAGGAATAAAATCACTTGTATTTTTTACAGATATCACATAATATATACAAAAGGACCCTAGATTTGGCAGGCAATCCCATAGAGGAACCAAAGAAGGAAGATATATCAATAAAAAGTAAAAATGAAACAACAGACATAGCAGCAAAAAATAAGACCGAATATTGTGGTAGCTGCTATGGAGCAAGGGATGGCTGCTGTAATACCTGTGAAGAAGTTAGGGAAGCCTACAGGTATAAAAATACATTTACAAAAAGTATTTATATTAAGAAACCATTTTTGGATACATCCTTAATCGAAATGGCCTAATTATGAAAAAATTGAAAAATCAAGTAATTGTGATAAAATATTTTTTTCACCTGTTACCTATAACATAATTTTATTACATTTGCAAAATGTTATTTTGTTATTACCTATTTCTATTAATTTTTAGAGATAGGAGATGGGCCTTAGACAATGTAGAAAATATTGAGCAATGTAAAGAAGAGAAATTTAGTGAAAAACTAAAAACAGCCTTTACACAAGGTTGTCAAATTTATGGAAATTTAATAGTTAACAGGTTAGTTAGTTACTGATTTAAAAAGATGATATAAGATTTAAAAAACAACTTTTAAATATAATAATTATTCTAGTACTAAAGAAGATTATATTTTTGCCAACCATAGTGCATATTGTGTAAGGGGTCATATCTAGAGTTAAAATAAAGAGTCATTTATGATATTTTAATTTTTTTAAAAGATGTTATTTTATTTAATAGTATACTTTCAACAAAGTATGAAAATTTTTTCATTGAAAGATATGCAGTAGTATTCAGTGGCGGCTAATGAGTATTAGAACTGAAGAGACTATATGTAAGCGGTGGGATAAACTCTCCTCGAGCTAAAATCATTACTCACCACTTACTACTTACTTCCCTTTGCTAATTTTTTGTATTTACTTGTAAGAACGCCCAAACCTTCCAAAAAAAATACTACAAAACAGGCCTAACTACAAAAACAAATTTCGAAAATCTTCAAAAATTAATTACGTCTCAAATCTCAACACTGACGTAAAAAGGGACAACCCGCTTCAATAACAACTTTTAGCTGCTAATTGAACAGTTGATAGCTCTCCTCGACGGGCAATGACTTGAAAACTCAGATCATTTCCGATGTTGCCGAATGTTAACAAATGATCGTTTGTCAACATCTAAGCGAGGCTATGTTCCATTGATACATGCATGCTTTTGATGCATCAAAGCGCATTTTAAAATACTATATAAAGGATAAAAGTTTTATAATAACATGTAATTTATTAATGGACTAGTAGAGTAGAGGTGTCGACATTAGATTTTATTGTAATTATTGAATTTTTATTATTTCTTTAGGATTTAACTACACAATAAAGTAAAAATGGATATTATTTTAAATAAGATTTTATAATATGCAATTTTTGTTCTCGCTTTAGGTTAAATTTCCTCAAAAATACATGGGGAGGCTTAACCACCTTTGCCTCCTCTGAGGAGCTGCCACTGATAATATTTGTACAGCAAATATTTCCTCACAGCATGATTTCATATGAAAAAAAAATATTTTTTTGCTCTTTTCAAAACTTTAGGCTAAAATGGTGGAGATCAAAAGTCAAAAGTTTATTCTCAATGAAAAAATGACTCATCTTTATTGATAAAAGAACTATGTGGAAAATTAAAAAAGCCTTCAGTCAACAATAACATTTATGTATGTATTTATAAGAAGGTTACCAAATTGAAATGAAATTGACGTAATAGTTTTTGTGAAATCGCCGTCACCGGTTTGAAAAATACTCTTTTGTGACAGACGCGATTAAAGTTCAAAGAGAGGAGTTTGCATTTAGATGATTAAAATAGTTAGATAATTCTACAAATAAATAATATTTATTTATTTTATTTAGTCTTAAAAATTTACAAAGTAAATATTATCAGTGTAAAAAAAAACAAATATTTCGATAATTTAAACCAAACTAATTGGTAAAATGCTGCTCTATCTCGAGTTTTTTAAAAGGATATGTTTATTTCTTATCTAAATATTTTTTAATAGAGCAGAAGGCATTCTCTACAGAATAACTGCTTTGCACATTTACACAGAATGGTACAATTCTCAGGCTTATAATTTGGTCAGTTTTCATTAAATTAACTATATTTGCGAAATGCATTTTGAACAAATTACAAGATTACAACTAGACGTGACCCCTTAAAAAATGCCAAGTTCATATATCTTCAGAGTAATCTGGTATTATCCTGTATATAAATCAAAATCATTTACATAAAAAATATGTTTCAGAGTAAGTGGTAGCTTTCATGTTGCTCCGGGCAAAAGTTTTAGTGTGAATCACGTTCATGTACATGACGTACAGCCGTTTTCTTCTACAGAATTTAATATGACACATAGGATAAGAAGGTTGACTTTTGGGGCTAGCATAGACAGTGAAACTCATAACCCGCTAAAAGAGTTTATGGGCGTTGCGACTGAAGGTAATATTTATTTATTTATTATTTCAACGGTTCCACCATTTGTACATATACAATGAAATAAATTATTTATTATTAAACATTAGTTGGCTTAATACTACTATCACAAAATCAGACTTCTTAGCTTATTTCTAAATACAATAAATGACGTGACAAAATAATCAATATCAGGGAACCACTCTACTAATTATCATATTCTGACCATGTAGGGTGTTATAGAACCCGGAGGACAGCAGTGGATACCTCCTGAGATTTCTAGGTGAAATCTTAAAATTAAAACCAGCGAATATATCAGGGGACATTATTAAATTATTTATTTATTTATTACCTTATAGAAAAAAAGAAGTTCAAAATATCGTCTGCGGTCCTCCAGTTTGGTCAAACAATAACACTCCCTTACCTCATCAACGCCAAGCTGCAGCCCTCTCTGCCAATCTATACCCTAGATATTTTAAAAATTTTGCCTGAACAGTCTCCAAACGTTTTTTATGTATATCAAAGTATGGGCTCTAAATCAAACTACAGTATTCCATTATTGACCTTACTTAACACACAAACAATGAAGAGACACCACATAGATTATTAAAATCCTTGGACATTCTTACCACCATACCCAACATACTGTGGCCCCTATTAATGATTGCATCATAACGATCAACATAACGAAGTCTACTATCTAGAAATAATCCCAAATCTTTAACTACATTCACCCTCTGCAATTTACTCACTCCAATTCTGTACTCAACTTCGTTCACGCTCTTATTGCGACTGAATATAATATATGAGCATTTAGCAACATTCAGCTTGAGGTTAGTTTTCAAGCACCATGTCTCTAAAATATTTAAGTCCCTCTGAAGCAATTCACAATCTTTACTGGACTCTATTGCTCTAAAAAGTTTCATATCATCCGCAAACAGGAGATACTTAGAACTAAAACACTGACCTATATTATTTATAAGCAACTGAAATAGTCTAGGGCCCAAATGCGACCCTTGACGCACACCTGAGATCACATCAAACTTATGTGAAAGAAAACCTGCCAGTCTAACCTGCAATGTTCTACCCTGCAAGTAGGATGACATCCAAGAATAGAATGGATCATCCATACCAAGGGACTCAAGTCTGTGAAGCAATACACCCTGATCAATCAAGTCAAAAGCTTTACGTGTGTACACTGCATGAACCTCACAACCCCGATCCATGGCTGCGCTAATGTAGTTTGTATACAAGAAGAGATTTGATTCCATAGGATGGCTTCCCTGAAAACCATGCTGCTCCTCCACTATAATACTGTTGAATATACCTAACGAAGGCAGAACTATTATTTCCATAACTTTGGGGATAGCAGACAGGTTTGTAATTCTTAATATCAGAGCTGCTACCTGATTTAAATATAGGGGAGATGTATGAGTGCTTCCATCTGCTGGGAAAGGCACCACTAGATAAGGATTTATTAAAAATAAAAGAAAAAGGCTCACATAAAGATCCAACACACTCTCTAAGCATCCTATTCGGCAACAAATCAGGACCAGCATCCTTCTTAACATTCAAAGACAACAGGCAATCCAGCAAACACTCAAATCCAATCTTAACATGGCTTACATTAAAATGTGGACCGCTAATGATCTCCTGTTCCTGCACATTTATGTTGGCAGCCTGACCATTAAAACTCTGATATGCGGAACTAAATTGTGTAGCCAAGAGATTAGCTACCTCCTGTCCTCCCTCTGCTCGACGATCATCAAGAAACATAACTTCCCGAATTTTATCACTCTCTCTAGTCTTTCACTTAACAAACCTCCAAAATTCATCGACGTTCTCCCTCATTCTCCCTTCCACTCTTGATACATACCTTTCATAACATTCACTGGTCAAAGTTTTACATTCATTTCTCAAATTATTAAATTCAATAAAATACTGCTTGGTTTTGAGTAAATAATATTAAAACTTTTTACAAGTAATGGAGTTGGTATGTAGAATGTTATAACAACAATAATCAAAGAAAAAGTTCAGAAACTGCTGTAGTCAAATTATGTTTTAAATTCCGGGTTTGTGTAAAAGTACTCTTATTTTTATATATGATTTTTTAAATGGGATTTCATAATTGCCTGATATCTCTCAGACTGTATTTCAGAAACCAAACATTTTAGTATTCCTTGTTTTTAGGGGCAACAATGTTTCAATATCACATTAAAATAGTACCTACTTCTTATGTAAGGAAAGATGGATCTGTGATTCATAGTAATCAATACTCGGTTACTAAACATCAAAAGGCTGTGTCTATATTAACTGGCGAATCAGGTATGTATCTTTAGTTTATCTCCTGGGAATTAATATACGTCGGTGACGAAAATATTTATTGATAATCCGCGAAATGATGATTTTAAGTAAGCAGTTGTTTTATGTGAATTTTGCTCTTGGTTTGTTACACCCCACTAATTAGGCTATTAGGTAGTGGAAACGTGCATGGAAAGAAAATTAGAGTGCAATTCACAATTTCAATGGTAAACGCCTTGCAACCTATTTATTTTTAAATTGTATTATTTTTTATCAGTATTTTAACTCTCTGTTGCATTATTTATTAACATTTACCGAAAAAATTTTTTATGTTGTAAATTGGCTACTGAAGGGGTATAAAAGTACTGTAGACACATTTTTTTGCAAAATTTTATATTAAGAAAAAACATTTTTTGTCCCCAAACGGGAACGGTATGCATACAAACTGCCAAACGATTTACTATGACTCAATTGTCTCTAAAACATATTTCTTATATGAAAATGTACAGTGTGAACAGTAAAGTCCGCATCATATGTGATTTCTTTTTTAATATCTTTATCGAAATTTGACTTTGGCATCAATATCTGCTTCGATCAAGATGAAAATAAACCAAAAAAAAGTAGTCACGTCAAATTTTAATTTTTTTTTCAAAAAAATTCCAAAATGGGGTTACATCTCAAAATATCGAAAAAAGTTATTATAAAAAGTTTTTCTAAATGCAACATTTAGCCTATATGCAGAATTTTAGCTGTATAAGATGATTTAGATTTTTGGCCCATTTTTTGTATATTACACCACTATTGCAAAATAAGACTCAACGCAACTTACATAAAACTTCTTAGTTTTGACAATGCATCACCCCAGATATATTTTGTTTAAAGTACCGCCATATTAAATGTGTGTTCTTCTACAAAATCTGTTAAAATTTGGTCACATGTAATGCAAAGTTTATTTGTTTTTAACCCTGTATAAGGTAACTTCATAAAATAACTATTTTTGAAAACGTAGTTTATGTCTAAAAGTAATACACATTATAATTAAGTCAAACAAGTACACAGTGTCATCAGCAAAGTCTGCATTAGGTGGAAAATAAATTTTTATTTAACTTTACGTAAAGTTTATGATTTTTTTATTAGAAAATTTGAGTTTTTTCAATTAAATTATTTTCTTAATATTAATATTTATTACGTTTAGACACCAACTACGTTTTCAAAAATAGTTATTTTATGAAGTTACCTTATACAGGGTCAAAAACAAATAAACTTTGCATTACATGTGCCCAAATTTTAATAGCCCTATTTGGATTTTGTAGAAAAATATACATTTAATATGGCCCTACTTTAAACAAAATATGTCTGAGATGAAACATTGTCAAAACTAAGAAGTTTTATGTAGGTTACGTTGAGTCTTATTTTACAACAGTGGTGCAATTTAAAAAAAAATGGGCAAAAATTCTAAATTATCTTATACAGCTGAAACTTTGCATATGGACTAAAAATTGCATTTGGAAAAACTTTTTCTAAAAATTTTTTTCGATATTTTGAGATTTAACTGCACTTTGAATCTCTTTTTGGATAAAAATTAAAATTTGATAGACAATGCTAATCACGTGACTACTGTTTTTTTGACTAAAATGTAGTTATCGGGATTGTATTGTCTTTATTTTTGTTTGCTTTTACGATGTTTTGATTAGGTTGTATCTCTAATCGTTTTCAAGTATAAACCAGGCGCGGATCCAAGGGGGGGGGGCGGTGGGGGCGATCGCCGCCCCCCCCCCCCCCCCCAAGAGCTTTGAGTTTAGGAAAATGGACCCGACGTTTCCTCTTATACTACAGTTTATTTAAGAACTAGAGAGAGTAATAAATCATTTTTTATCCTTTTTCTCTTCGCAAACTACCTATGTTCTTTAGTTCGGTGTCTTTAGCAAAATCAGTTAGACACATATATTTTTCATAGGAATGGGTTAGAAATTTTATAATCAAAAATACCGATCTATAATAATGGAATAAAACGTAGCCTTATTCTCTCAAAAAATTCGAAGTTATAATTTAAATATTTACAAAATATCCATTGTCAAAAATACAAAAAGGTAAACATATATAAACAAATAAATTCGTCCATATAATATTAAAATATTTTTGGGGCTATCGGTCATTTTATTATTAATTAAAAACATTTTTAGGGTATTTGACGTTTGAGTTTATTTATTTCTTAAATCATCTGCAGCAGTATTACAATTAAACACTAAAAAGGGATTCAAATGTAATTATTTTTTTATGTTGTAATTAAAATTAGACCTACTTATTTTTATTTCTATTGTACTGATATCTTAATTTAATTTACTTTATTATATGGAAATACGATAGCCCCAAAAAAATAAGACAAACATGTTAATTCTACACGCTTAAAAAAAAGACACAAATACAATAATAAAATAATAATAAACTTACGGCTAATTGGAATTAAATAAAAAAAATTAAAGAATGGGACATACTAAAATAAAAATATATAAAAAAACATATAAACAATATTAATCAATAAAATACAACAAAAACAAAGGTTTAAATAATAAATTATGTACACTGGTAAACATCACGTATATAATTCCTAATCAAAGTCAGTGAAACTATCTTCGCTCAAATTAATTATAATTGGTTCCTCTATCTCACCGATCATGAGATCGAGTTCTCACATTTCGTTTTATTCTTTTATTATATGAATTTTTTCCAATTTTCCGCAGTAACTTTATTCAAAAAAATCTTTCAAAAGTTTAGTTAAATTACTAATTTTGTTAATTGTGTTATTTCTAGCAACTCTTCCTTTTAATTGAGAGAGATATTTACTTCTCCAACGGAGAGTTTCCGGACTATCTATAGGAACAGATTTTCTATCTGGTTTTTCCCAGCAAAAATTAAGTTCTCTGAGCAATTTCCAGAGATCAGTTCTTTTAATTTCAGGTAAATCGCGATCTTCATTGATTTTAGTTAGAATTTTGTAGACGGTTGGGATCTGCGTCTCATAATAAAATGTATATACAACCCCTTTAATTGCAGTTTTCATTTCTTCTTCCAACGAGGTTTTTCATCTGCTTGTGATCGAATGTGGCTTGGGAGTACTAACAATTCCAGTCGTTTTTTTTTCCTTCAGTATTCGGTACATAGTAGATATTCCAACTCCTGTTATGTTGGAACACATCTCAATAGAGCTTTTAACATTATTATCTAGATATATAATATATAAAAACAAACTCAAACAAGATAAATCACTAAGTATAAACTGCAAGGTGTACTTTGCTCACTGACAGAAATTAAATTAAACTATCAGAATTTTTATGTTGCAGTAATATAATGAAATATAATTAGATTTACGGCAGTTCTCAGTTACCAGCGGCACTGGAGCAGGTACGTTGGAGGTTTCGGTAATAGTTTTATTACTCTCTCTAGTTCTTGAATAGAGTATAGGAATGTGTGTACTTGCGATCGCCCCCCCCTCTCCCAAGAGATTTGAGTTCAGGAAAATAGAACCCATTCTGCCTTTTATATTAGGAATGAGTATGCTGCTTGCACTCCCCCCCCCCCTGACAACTTGCCTTTCTTGACATACTATACTTTTGTGATATCACCGCCCCCCCCCAAAGAGAGGGGCTGGATCCGCCCCTGGTATAAACTAAATGTTTTGTCTTAAGGCTAGGAGCTTATATAGGGACTGTGTACATTGAAACGCAAAGTTTCGCTTCACTGTACACTTCTCAATGATTTGATGTCACGAGGTAGTGGCTGCGAAAGATTAGGTATCTCAACACTGGGTTTACTGAAGATTCCATTATTATTTTTAATGTAAGCTGCTTCTATAAATTTTCTTTTATTTCATGTTGGGTTCCATATATATTGCCGCAGCTTCAGACCATTTTATATGGTGTTGTTTATCTCAGGCGTGTTCTGCAATACCTGATCTCGATGTTTCTCCTTTTGGTGTATGAGTTTTGTGTTCCTTAATTCTAACTTCTAGTGGTCGTTTGGTTTCTCCAATATACATTTCACCACACTCACATGGAACTTTGTAAACACATTCTTTCTTAATGTTAATTTTTGGTTTCGTTTTTGTTAAATGAGCTCTAAGTGTATTTCCTGATTTAAAGGCTGTTTTTTAAACGTCTGGAAATTCGTCTTATTTTTTCCGAGGTTCCTTAAATATACGGAATTGTGAAGAAGGAATGTGTTTCTTGCTGTCCAGTGGTGGTTGTTCTAAAGTTATAATAATAATAACTTTAGAATAATCTTCAGTAAACCGAGTGTTGAGATACCTAATCTTCCGCAACCACTACTTTGTAACATCAAATCATTGAGGTGTGTACAGTGAAGCGCTTCAGTGGACACAGTCCCTATATAAGCTCTTAGTCTTAAGACAAAACATTCAGTTTACACTTGATAACGATTAGAGATAGAACCTAATCGAAATGTCGTAAAAACAAACAAAAATAAAGACAATGCAAGTCCGACAACCACATTTTAGTCAATGGTCAACACTATCTACAGCCTTCAAACATACTATTTTTTTTTGGTTAATTTTCATCGTAATCAAAGCAGAAATTGTTGCCAGAGTCAAATTTAAAATAAAGCTCTTAATAAAACAATCCCATATGATGCGGACTTTACTGGTCATACTGTATATTAACTAGGAATAGAATGAAATTCTTTAAAACAATTATTTCTTTTGTTAAGACTTAACATTTGTCGCACAATATCCATTATTTTTCTTTACAATTGTTTTTTTTTTCATCTTTCTCAGTTGTTGGGATGTGATGGCCAATGATCAACATTGTCCTTTTTTTTTGTGTTAGTTTGACGGGTTTCCAAACATTTTCTTTTCAGAGTTCGTGGTACAGATGATTTAGAGGAAATACTATTATTAGGGCGCCCCCTTTTTCTTTCCGTTGTTTTTCAAACCAGACATATATTTTGTGTTAAGTTCGTTTTTAATTCTAACAGCGATACATATGCATTTCTGTTTAGCTGTTTGTTGATTGGGCGTAAAAGTAACCAAGCATTGACTATAACATCAGTCATATGACAAAATATGCGCATATACCATTTCCTGCTTTTTTAGTTTAATAAGATATAAATCTAAAAGAGAATCTTGCAAGTCCACATCGCCCGTATGCATGTTGTACACACACACAATATGTGGACGTTTTATATCTCTTTTACAGTAACTCTTTTTTAAAAATTTTTGTACTTTGGTTACTGGTTCTGTTACCAAAAAATCTTCGCGATTATCAAACCACTGTATAGCATGAATGTCTACACCATCCACATTTGCGGTTTTCTCAATATATATATATATATATATATATATATATATATATATATATATATATATATATATATATATATATATATATATATATATATACATACATAAATCTTTTATTTAGTCATAGGCTAATATAATTACACACAAATCTTAACAACCAAATTCATATTTTAAAACTACAAACAACAATCAAACATCGTCAAGCTTTGCAGAAATGACACACTAAACTAAACTGACACAAATCTAAAAAAAAAAAAACAAAGAAAGTTCATGTCCCTCAAGGACAGATCCTATTAAAAAATACTGCTTCAGAAACTTATTTAGAGATTTTAGACATTTAATATTTGTGGGCAGTTGATTAAAACTGTTTAGACCCTTAAAGAATATAGAGGTTTGTGTTTGTTTCTTTAATACTGGAGGAATATAAAAGTCTTCCTTCGATCTAGTGTCATATGCATGTATATTTCTGTTATAATTAATATGATTTTCTAAATATACAGGAGAACTACCCGATTTGATTTTAAAAATAAAGATCAATGTTTGATATTGAAAGAAGTCCTCCACCGACAACCATTGCATTTCCCTCAACATGTAGTTAATTAATGTTCTTCTTGTACATGAGAGTATAACTGTCATGGTTCCATTTTGCAATTTTTGAAATCTTGCCTTTTCATTTTGATTAAGAAGGAACAAAATTGTGGAGCAATAAACAAAGTGCGGCAATACCAGAGTGTTAAACAGGATTGTTTTAGTCCACCTTGTCAAAAAATTAGAACATCTTTGAATATAGTTAATTTTGTAAGAGATTATTTTTATTAAGTTATTTGCATGTTCTTTAAATTTAAGTTGTCTATCTATGATTACTCCTAAATATTTAAACTTTTCCACCATTTCAATTGTTTCATTGCCTACTTTAATAATAGGATCTCCACGAGAAAAAGTTCTGTAATCATTCTCATTGCAGATTATCATATTCAATATAAATTTTGTAATGTAGAGTTAAGTGTGTCAACCAATTGAATACGATCAGAACATGCAAAATATAAAAGAACATCATCTGCATAAAGATGTATACAACAATCACCAGATGTATTCACTATATCGTCAATATATATATATATAAGAAATAATAATGGACCTAGCACACTACCCTGTGGAACACCCATGCTGCTCTCAATCTCGTCAGATACAACGTCATTCAATTTCAATCTCTGATTTCTTTTAATTAAGTAATTATTCATAAATTTCAACACTTCACCCCTTATACCGACGCTTTCCAATTTTTTAAGTAGTCTTTGCCTATCTAAAGTCTCAAAGGCCCTCCTCAAATCCAAGAATACAGCACCCATAATAAGATTTTGATCGAAACTATGTTCCCAGTCATTAAGTACATGCTGCACTGCAGTTTCACAGCTATGCTTACCCCGAAAACTAGATTGCATACTATTTATAATTTTTTTGGCTTCTATGAAATCTAACAGTTGTTTCATCACTACTTTTTCCATTATTTTTTCAACACACTGAGCATGTTAACAGGTCGAAAATCAACAGCCCTGTAAGAATTATTTACTTTAGGAACCGGAACAATAATCGATATTTTGTCTCTTGCTTTTTCATTTCTTTGTTTGATACAGTTTTCAATCCTTTGAGGCGATTAGCTCTTACTGTAGCTACACTTTTTATTCCCAGTGTTTCAGACTGGTTCATCCCTTAAATGGAGAATAATTTTTCATCACAAGAAATATTTTCCGCGAATGGTATTTTTTGGCAGGCATTTTTTATCTGATTCAGGACAGACATAATTTTGTTATTACTCTTATTAGCTGTATTGTTGTCAGAAAAATGAAGAAAATGTTTTATTTCCTTGAATCTGTTTACGGGCATAATATCAGCTAATTGGGACGCCCTTGTTTTAGGGGCCCAATACCTGCAAATGAAATGTTGCCTTATTAGAGACATCCATATGAATATTCCCAAAAACTGTTCGATTTCTTTGGTCTTTTTTGTATACTGTAAAGACACGTTTGTTCTACTATTTCTGAAATAAATTAATCTGTGATAAAAAATTTGAATAAGTCATATGCGATATCTAAATGTAAAATGTCCTCTGGAAGATCATATTCCCTTAGAAATATATTTCTGTTTGGGTCTCTAACAGTTCTTGAATTTTTTCATGTAATATTTTCTTTATTTTTGAAGAAGAATATTTTTTTATTTTCTGGAAGGCCAAACAACTAAATAAGAGGAATGTCATCTTCTGGATCATCAAAATCCTGCATCTCCTGAATAGCACATTTGGGCGAAGAGTAATCTCCACTGTAGAATAAACGAATTGTATACTAGATTTGCTGACATAGAATATTTATTAGAATTTACACTTCTCATCATCTGATAGTTCAGAATCTTCACTATCCGAGGGAATGTCACGTGTAACGGGTGGTTCTTTTTTCCCATAAAATGAACAAGGTTTAATTTCAGAAAAATCCATTGCAGATCTAAAACAGAATGTTCCATAGATGATAATAGTAAAAAAACGTATTGCATCTTATCTGCACATTGTTCCCAAATGGGATCCACTATGTTAGGTGAAGCTGCAGTTATTAAAAATAAACAAATGTTGCACTAGTCTACTCTTTATAGTTATATTCTTCTTCTTCTACCTTCTTATATATAGGCAATTTGCTTGTTATTCTTCGTCTCTTTGCCTGGTTTCAGTCTTTTGCGAGGTTATCACTCCATCGTTTACGGGGTCTTCCGGTACTCCTACGTCCTATTGGTGATTTGTCCCTCGTGATCTTTACTATTCTGTCGTCCGTCATGCGGTTGATGTGTTCGTTCCATTCCCTTTTTCTTTGTAATACCCAGTCATTGATGTTATCGACTTTACACATTCTTCTTATATCCTCGCTCCTATTCTGATCCATAAGTGTCCTGCCAGCTATCCTGCGCACCACTCTTATCGCTGTTGTTTCCAGTATTTGTTTTGTTTTCGAGGTTTCTGGTCTGGTTTCTGCAGTGTATGTTAGTATGGGCCTTATTGCTGTTTTATAAATTCTTGATTTAACTTCGATTCCTATATGTTTATTGCTCCATATGGTACTGTTAAGACATGCGGCTGTTCTTGCGGCTTTCATGGCTTGTCTCCTCACCTTCGTTTCAACATCCCCGTATCCGGATATTTCTATTCTGGGATACTTACTTGAACTTCATTTCCTGCTGTATAATTTTGTTGTCTATTTCTAGTTTGCATCTGTGTGGTGTTCTGGATGTAGTCATGGTTTTAGTTTTTGACGCTGATATATTCGTGTTAAACTTTTTCGCTGTTATGTTAAATTGGTGCAGTAGTCTTTGCAAATCGTCTTCGCTTTCAGCTATTAACACTGCATCGTCGGCGTAGCACAGTATTTTGATTTGCCTGTCTCCCACTTTATACCCTTTCAATCTACGCACCTGCTTTATCAACTCGTCCATGATAATATTAAATAGTAGGGGGCTAAGAGAGTCACCTTGTCGGATGCCATTATTTATTCTATTTTTTCGGACAATTCACCGTTTATTCTAGCTTGAATTGTATTTGCCTGATATATATTTTCAATCGTTTTGATAATGTTTTGAGGTATTTGTCGTAAAGTAGCTGTGTTGCATCCTCCAACTGTATACGATCGAACGCCTTCTCTAGATCGATGAAACACATAAAGGCTGGACGATTATATTCAATTGACTTTTCAGTTATTTGTCTTATAACAAATATGGCATCCGTGCATGACCTTCCCGACCGGAATCCCTGCTGTTTGTCTGCTAAGGAAGTGTGTTATCTCTAAGTATAAAAAAATTCACACCTGTCTGCATTCAGCAAAAATACAAAATTTTCGCACCAAAAACACCGCTCACTAACTAACTTGAACGTTGACTCACAGACAATTACAAAATGATAAAATGTAGTTCTGTACGGACATCTATTATTAAAAAAGTAAGAAAATCTAGAGTACTATAATGAAAATTAATAGATTTTGTACAAACTAGTCTATAAAATGTAAGATATTGTTCCATAAGCAAGCTTAAAGAAGTATGTTCCCATTCGGGAACCCTATGCAATAGTGGGTTAATTTAATTAGTCAAATATTGCGTACTCACTTCAATTGACTCACATGCAGCGAATGGATCTCCTTAAAGTAGTTCCACTAATAAACAGAAATTCAGCTCGTTTTCCTAATTAATTAATATGAGTTAACCACACAAAAAAGCTTTTTGCAACTCTAGACTAATCAAAAATTCTCAAAAGGTTTTTAAAACAGCCTCTTTCTTTCTAGGTATGCCAGGAGTATTTTTCCAATATGAGCTCTCTCCTCTTATGGTAAAGTATACAGAGAGGGAGCGTTCTCTAGGCCACTTTTTGACCAACGTATGTGCCATCATTGGCGGTGTATATACAGTAGCAGGTTTGGTTGACACGTTTTTATATCATTCCATTAAAATGATACAGAAAAAGATGGAGCTGGGAAAATTGCACTGACTGCGATACTCGTTGAAAATAAAAGGCTTAAGAGTTATTTTTAAAAGTAATGGTAAAGTGTTTTAACTTTTTATGGTGAGGTTAAAAATATCGGTTGAATTTAATTTTTTTTTTTTAAATGTTTCGATTGGTAACCATCTCTAGTCGTCATAAATCACTCCAAGATTGCTAGAAATATTTACCAGTTGAAACTACAATTGGAGTAATCATTTAACAGAGTAAAATGATGGAAGTTCAAATAATATTTTTACAAACATCGTTGTCTATGATCAATAAATGGCACAGTTTTTGTTTCAAATTGGTGACAAATATCTTTTATTTAGAACGCTTTCGAGTGGCTCAAAGTTCTGAAAGGGTCAAGCTGTGCAGAACAATGACGTCTCAAAATAAACTAACACAAATCCAAAAAAAAAAAGAAAGAAAGTGCCTATCCCTCAAGGACAGGCCCTATTAAAAAAATACTGCTTCAGACATTGTTTAAACTTATTTAGAGATTTTAAAGATTTAATATTGGTAGACAGTTGATTAAAACTGTTTAGACTTTTAAAGAATACAGAGGTTCGTCTTTGTCTCTTTAGTACTGGAGGAATATGAAAGTCATCCTTCGATTTAGTACCATATGCATGTATTATAATTAATATGATCTTTCTGATATGTAGGAGAACTATTAAATATATATATATATATATATATATATATATATATATATATATATATATATATATATATATATATATATATATATATGAAAAAGTTATTTTATTCTCCTTACGACCGTTAAGAAAGGAGACAGACAGTATATTCTCTGCGAATTTCACTCTGGTTCTCTCTCCATACTAGTTTCGACCACCTAATGGTGTCATCAGTGGAGCTGTAACGAACCGAGAGTAAAATGCACAGAAAACAAATGTCTACTTAAAATCCCCATATCGTAAAATATCGGCAGGATATTACCTGCAGAACTTGATGCCGGACTGTTATCTTAAACAGTACAAACGAACATCTGAATATACCCCGGAGCGGTAGGAAATTTATTAAAAATAAACAAATTCACGGTCCATATATTTGAAAAAGTTATTTTATTCTCCTTACGACCGTTAAGAAAGGGGACAGACAGTATATTCTCTGCGAATTTCACTCTGGTTCTCTCTCCATACTAGTTTCGACCACCTAATGGTCTCATCAGTGGAGCTGTAACGAACCGAGAGTAAAATGCACAGAAAACAAATGTCTACTTAAAATCCCCATATCGTAAAATATCGGCAGGATATTACCTGCAGAAATATTTTACGATATGGGGATTTTAAGTAGACATTTGTTTTCTGTGCATTTTACTCTCGGTTCGTTACAGCTATATATATATATATATATATATATATATATATATATATATATATATATATATATATATATATATATATATATATATATATTAAAAAGTAAAGATCAATGTTTGATAGTGAAAGAAGTCCTCCATTGCATTTCCCTCATCATGTAGTTAATTGATGTTTTCCTTGTACCTGAGGGTATGATTCTCATGGCTCGATTTTGCAATTTCTACAATCATGCCTTTTCATTTTGATTAAGTAGGAACGCAATTGTAGAGCAATAAACAAAATCCGGCAACACCAGAGTGTCAAACAGAGTTGTTTTAGTCCACCTTGTCAAAAAACTAGAACATGTGTAAATATAGTTAATTTTATAAGAGATTATTTTGATTAGGTTATTCGCATGTTGTTTAAATTTAAATTGTCTATCTATGATCACTCCTAAATATTTAAACTTTTCCATCATTTCAATTGTTTTATTGCCTACCTTAATAATAGGAGCTCCAGGAGAACAAGTTCTGTAATCATTCTCATTGCTGATTATCTCTTTCTCTTTCCAAAGTCTCAAAGGTCCTCCTCAAATCCAGAAACACAGCACTCATAGTAAGATTGTGATCGAAATAATTTTTCCCGTTATTAAGGACGTACTACACTGCAATTTCACAGCTATGCTTACCCGAAAATTAGATTGCATTCTATTTATAATTTTTTTGGTTTCTATGAATTCTAACAGTTGTTTCATCACTACTTTTTCTATGATTTTTTCAACACAACTAAGCAAATTAACAGCCTTGTGAGAATTATTTACTTTAGAAGAAGTCTACAAAATTAGAGCGAAGTCGGTTTTTGGGAAATTTTGGTCACTAGTTTGAAAAATACTCTTTTAAGAATTGCGTGGTTAAGATTTTGAGGTGAATTTGCATTTATATAAATAATTAATTTATTTCTCCAAAAATATCGTTTATAATTCAATAAATTAAGTATATTTTATCAATAAATTATATAGTAATGATATCTACCCAGATATAAGCTAACCTTTGGTTCTGTGTGGGACAGCCAAATAACCTACCTGGTCCCAGCATTTGGAAATACTTTTCAGGCTTATAGATTTCTGGATTTTCATCGAAGTAATTTAAAATTTTAATAGTATATTTTCTCATGTTGTCCTTCACAAAAAAGAAATTATTTTTTTAAAATATCGACTTTAAAGTTAAGAAATTACAAAAATGTTTTAAAAAACATCGTTTGGTTGGTAATTTTTAAATGAAAATAACTTTGTTGCACATATTATTTGTAATTTTAATTGAATTTCGTTTATGTGCACTCGAATATGATTTTTTTCTGTTAGTTAGCTTTATGATGTAAATAATTAAATTTGGAATTTTGAGCCACCTTGTATAGTGTTTGTTAATGTCTTTATTTAAGGTGGAATTTTGAAAAATGGTTTGGATTGTGTTGCCATTGCGAAATGTAACAGTTAGATTCACTAAAAGGATTTAAATTTTTAAACCCGATCTGGTAACCATCGAAGTTACACCTAGTTGATCAGTTTAGCTTTGATTATGATATTTTTAGAATTTGTATTATATATGTTTTAACACAAATCTTTATATAGGAAAATTAGGGATAAAAAATAAGGGATTAAGCCTTGGAATCAATACAAGGAATAGTTTTCTCCCTAAAATAAATAACATTTTAAATTTTAATGTTTTTAAGGATCAAAAAACTGGGTTGTCTTGTTGCACTTGTCAAGTTGAATCTTCTGTGATCATCTTGGACCATGTTATTGAATTAGGAAGTAAAAAATTTTGATACAGTTTTGTCTTTGGTCAGTATTGTTACCTACTAATTTGCTAAAGAACTGAAAGAATCATATGCAAGAAATAAAGCAGAGTGAGAACTAAATGAAAAACTTAAAGATAGAGATGGTGGCAGCGAAATAGATACCAAAGTATAGAAATTAAAGAAGCTTATAGGAAAAATTAAGTGACTACAACTTAAAAACAAATGGAACCATTAAAAAGAAAGCCTGGATGGCGGAAGAGATTTTACATATGATGGAGGAAGACGATAGAAACATACATATAGACGTAATAAAATTCAACACACAGACGAAAATACAAAAAGAAATCAGAATAGCAAAAACCACTTTATGCTTTGCACTAGTAGGTGCAAAGTACATTAAATTGGTCTTCTGAATACTCAAAATAAGGCCATTTTTAGGACACCAACTACTCATCCGTGAAAGAATGTTTTCATCATGTGATATTTAGATTGATGACGTATCATCTGCAAAAGTTGTTAGAAAATTATAGTCTAAAATGAGAACCATATCATTCACCTTCAACAAAAACAGAGATGGCCCCAGGACGCTACCCTGGAGTACCCCATTGCTTATTGGTAAACTATTTGAGACAAAGTCAAGGCCACCCTGTTCCACTCCGAGCATTTGAGTATAATGAGATAGATAACGTTGCACCAATTTCAAGACTGGACCTTGAATACCATAAGAGTTCAATTTATTTAATAATAGTTAACGCCTTGACTTAATCATAGAACAAGGCCGCTGTTTTACGCCTACCATCAAAGCCCCCAAAATCCTTTCATGGAAGGATACGGCAGCATACTGGGATGATAAGCCATTAGAGAATCCAAATTATCTCTCTCTGAGATGCCATTCAAATATTTTAGAGAAAACGGATAAGAGTGTAATGGGTGTACACAGTTCATTCAAAATATTCCGGGACTTATTTTTTTTTTGCGAATGAAAGCAAGAGTTTAGAAAAAAGATTTTATTTAGTTTTCAAAATAATTCCCTCCTCGTTCTATGCAAATTTTGTTGCGCTCGTATAGCCCCTGGAACGATTTGGAAAACTCCTTTTCTGGAATAGCTTTCAGAGCCCTGGTCACATTCCTTTGAATTGTCTCAGCGTGTTCAAAACGTTCTCCCTTCATCGTCATTTTCAATTTAGGGAATAAAAAAAGTTTGCGGGAGCCAGATCTGGCGAGTAAGGAGGATAATGAATCATGGAGACCGACTTTTGGACCAAAAATTGTATGATGAGTAGTGAAGAATGGGCTGGCGCATTGTTGTGCAACTGAAACCAGTCACCGGTGCGGTACAATTCCAGTCTCACGCGACGAATCCACTTCAAAAGTCGTTCCAGGAAACTTTTGTAGAATTGTGTGACTGTTTGGCCCGCGACAATGAATTAGCTATGGATAATCCCGCGAGAATCGAAATGAACATTTCTTTTTGATTTTTGACTTTGTCGCTCGAATTTTGGTGGGCCGTCCTTCGACCTTGACTCGCTACTCACATTTTTTATGCGTGTCTGCCTATTTAACTAAATTGCGTAAAATTTCCACCCGGCGCTCTTTCAGCTCTTCCGTTAACAAGTGCGGAACGATCTTCGCACCCATTTTTTCCCGAAAACATCTTGCAAAATGTGGTGCACGCTTCCTACATTGATGTTGAGTTCCTGTAACATTTTAAACGTAATTCGCCGATTACGAGATAGTGCGACGCGCACACGTTCGACATTCTCATCGATAGTCGAAGTTAAAGGGCGTCCCTCCCGTGGGTCATCTTCTTCCAGCGACTGTCGACCGTTCTTGAACCGCGCATACCACTCAAAAACCTTGCTGCTTAAACAATCCTCACCCAATTTGAAACAAAATTTGATTGCGGCAAGTTGCTCCATAGCGAAAATTGTGACGCAATGGCAAAAACACGTCTGCTTTAAATGAACATAGCTGGCGAATAAATGAAGTTACAGCGCTCACATCTCCACTGTGGGTAACCAAGGTATGATGTTACATAGTTCTGCCGTCGAGTAACAGATAGCGCTAGTTGTAAACTTCTTATTCAAAATTTGTCCCGGAACTTTTTGAATGAACTGTGTATAATCGCTTACAAGATTTCCATCACTTTTTTTAAAAACCGGTGTGACTATGGCCGACTCACTACTGTGTGCCTATTATATAAAGAGAAACATTTTTGTGTGTTTACAAATATCTTAAAACCGTCTAAACCAAGCATTAACCAATTTTAACTGTAGCTTTATAAAATATTCTGAAGTGACATAGGCTGCCTACAAATTAATTCTTATTCTTGTCACGCTAGCTCTTATGGTCCTTTCTTATGGCAAGCCTCTTCCGCAATTGAGTTGGCTGCTGTAGGCCTTAAATATCTGTCAATCACGCAAGCATAAAAGCAGTGTGTCCGAACCCGCGACGAGGAATGCTAGTTACTTTTAAAAATAAATTATAATATATATATATATATATATATATATATATATATATATATATATATATATATATATATATATATAAATGGATAAGTTTTTATCCATGTAATTTAAAATAAAATAGAATAAAATCTTGGCTAAGCGGACGTGAAATTTGGCAATCCACATCATTCTCGTGTTAAAAAGTGCAGAGCACTCCAAAGTATAGAAAAACTCCGGGTCCGAAAGATGGCGACAGCGCTCTTTCGTCCTAACATGGGACCTGTCAAGCCATCGCATTCAGTACAAAATGATCGGAATCAATATTTCGATTTTTGATACTTCAATTGTTTGTAGATTCGCGAGTTTTCAAGGTATTGCAACGATTAAAAAACGAAAAGAAGCGTCGTTTTAACACGCAAAATTTCGGATGTTAAGCATCTAACAAGCTTGCAAACTCGTCATTCTAGAGCTAGTTGAAATTTGAGTAATTGCTCTCCTTACAATTTTCAATGGTTTTAAATGGGAAAAATACTATTTTTGACGACATTCAAGAATCCTTGCTGTTTGGATGTTAATACGAGTGAATTTTCGTACATTTTATGGCGACGAAGGATTAAGTTTATTCAGTTTTTGTCGTCATTTTCATGGAAACTTTTTCCCTGTTAAGGACCCATGTGATATATAATCAATCTTGTCTTAAGCTCTACCCCATAATTGACCAACTAAATGTTTTTAACACCCATTAAAACTAGAGCGAGTTTAAAATTTAGACCCTTTTAGTGATGTGTTTTTTTTTTCTGAATGTTGACACTTAGAAACCAAACCAAATACAGAAGCTTTTAAACCTACTGTGAATGTTGTATAGAAATAAATATATGAAAATGTTATATGTTACATGTGAGCTATGCTTCACCCTTTCCAAATGATGCTTATTATCGGGAAATGTTTAAAAAGGAACTGCTATGTTTTATACCACTAAATTTATTAAGAAAACAGTGACTGCAGTTTCAACTCACAGAGTCATTTTCAAACTGAATTACAAAGGTAGACTAAGTATTCAATACAGAAACATGAGAAAATTTAACAATAAATAAAAACTACCTGAGATATTTCATTATTACAAAGGGGAGGTACTAAATTTTGGGAACTAATTATTATTTGGCGACAACAAATAACGGGGAAAACCCAAGTTCTATCTGGTCATTAAGCAAATTTACATTTTTATTTTTACTATGTTTATATATTTCTAAAGATTCAAGTATATTTAACTTTGGGCCCTTTGTTGAATAATGTAATATGTCAGTGTTGCTTAAATTAGGAAAACTGTGGCTGTGTTCTAAGCAATGGTTGACAAAGCTCGAGTTTGTTTTTTGTAGTCTATATGATCGGTGGTGTTCTGAAAAGCGAGTTTTAAAGCTTCTACCACTTTGTCCAATATACAAGCTATCACACTCTGAACATTTTAACTTATAAACTCCTGATTTATCAAATTTATTAATTTTATCTTGAGCATTGTAAAGGAAGGATAGTGGACACATTGTGTTGAGATTTAAAGGCTACTTTTATATTATGTTTGGAAAGAGTATTAGCTATGTTTTCTGATAGGGCACCACAGTATGACAAAGATATATAAGATGAACTATATCATTTTTTATTTTGGGATATATTGAATTAAAAGCTAGTTGTTTTTGTTTTTTAGTTATTAATTTCTTTATGGTTTGTGGGGAGAAATTGTTTGATATTGCAATCCTTTTAATTATATTTAGTTCCTCTTGAAGATCTTCCTCAGAGAGAGAGGCAAAGAGAATGCTCTATGTATCATTGAATTGTATGCAGCCATTTTGTGTTGTAAGGGGTGAAAAGAGTCATTAGATATGATATTACCTGTAAACGTTGGTTGTCCAAAAGTTTTAAAATTACACTGATTATTGAGGTGAGATATGGTGAGATCAAGAAAATTTATTTTATGGTTATTTTCAGTTTCCAGAGTAAATTGAATTTTTGGATGGCAATTATTAATGTATTATAAGAATTTACAATACATTAATAATTGCCATCCAAAAATTCAGTTTACTCTGGAAACTGAAAATAACCATAAAATAAATTTTCTTGATCTCACCATATCTCACCTCAATAATCAGTGTAATTTTAAAATTTTTAGAAAACCAACGTTTACAGGTAATACTATATCTAATGACTCTTTTCACCCCTTACAACACAAAATGGCTGCATACAATTCAATGATACATAGAGCATTCTCTTTGCCTCTCTCTGAAGATCTTCAAGAGGGACTAAATATCATTAAAAGGATTGCAATATCAAACAATTTCTCCCAACAAACCATAAAGAAATTAATAACTAAAAAACAAAAACAACTAGCTTTTAATTCAATATATCCCAAAATAAAAAATGATAAAGATAGTTCATCTTATATATCTTTGTCATACTGTGGTACCCTATCAGAAAACATAGCTAATACTCTTTCCAAACACAATATAAAAGTAGCCTTTAAATCTCAACACAATCTGACCACTCTCCTTCCTTTACAATGCTAAAGATAAAATTAATAAATTTGATAAATCAGGAGTTTATAAGTTAAAATGTTCAGAGTGTGATAGCTTGTATATTGGACAAAGTGGTAGAAGCTTTAAAACTCGCTTTTCAGAACACTACCGATAATATAGACTACAAAAAATAGACTCGAGCTTTGTCAACCATTGCTTAGAACACAGCCACAGTTTTCCTGATTTAAACAACACTGGCATATTATATTATTCAACAAAGGGCCAAAAGTTAAATATTCTTGAATCTTTAGAAATATATAAACATAGTAAAAATAAAAATGTAAATAATAATGACCAGAGAGAACTTGGGTTTTCCCCGTTATTTGTTGTCGCCAAATAATAATTAGTTCCCAAAATTTAGTACCCCCCCCTTTGTAATAATGTAATTTCTCAGGTAGTTTTTATTTATTGTTAAATTTTCTCAAGTTTCTGTATTGAATACTTAGTCTACCTTTGCAATTCAGTTTGAAAATGACTCTGTGAGTTGAAACTGCAGTCACTGTTTTCTTAATAAATTTAGTGGTATAAAACATAGTAGTTCCTTCCTAAACATTTCCCGAAGATGATTAACTACCACATAGTAACGGCTACCAGCATCACCTTTTTGATGCTTATTATTTTTTCAATTCATTTTTTTATTATCAATATTTGTTGTAGCACTTGTAGTGATGGTAATTCTTCGAAAATTAATTTAAATGTGACGTCTTTTTGGCCTAATTAGTAATAGTTAATGTTTTCTTCCAAACTTTGACGTAAAACTTCTATCGAAGACACTAAGTTTTCTCTAATAACTGTACTTGAATAATAAAAATTTATTTGACAAATCAACTACGATACTTTTCAGTAGATGTTACGTTAGACATCTGTCTTTAGAGTGGAAGGTGCAGTTTATTCCTCTCGTTCTTGTAAGAGTTACGAATCGAACAAATACCTCCTAAAAACTTATAAAATCAAAACCATACGGTGTTAAAATTTCTCGTATTTCAAAAAGTATAAAAAACTAGAATAGGGACATTATTTTTTTAACTTATCAAGAATGTGTTATTAGCATATTGTTCAGTTCGTTGATTTAAATACGAGAAGTGATCGAGAGGGATGAAAACCTGAATTTTTTGTTTAACGTAACGTTCGAAAAAAGGTCTTAAATTGAGTTTATTTTAAGAAAATTGCACAAATATTGTTATGTATGTATTATGTAGAGATTATATAAATTATTCAAGTTTTATTTTAATTTCACAGATTATACTAAAGACAGCTCGTTCACCAGGGTTACGTAATAGCAATGAGCAAACACGTATTTTAGGTGTACGGACTGCCTTAATATTTAAAGTTTACTAGTCCTTTGTGAACGAATTGAGAGATTGAAAAAGAATTCATGCTATATCTTCTATAGTAAAGTGTATTTTTACCTGGCCGTTTTTCACAATCTTGATTTCTGTATACTGCCGTTTATTTTAATACTTGACGCTGCCTAGTGTGCTTTAATTCTCTTTATTAAACAATTATTTAATTTGCCTGAAAAACACCTATACCTGTACAGACATTCATAAGCAGTAATGCTAGAAAACTCTTATTTCTCTTACAGATATGTTGTGAAAAGCGACCAAATAAATATACTTATTCGTTCATATACACACATGTCCAGAATTATTGCATATTCATAATTATTACGAATACATAGATTTCTTTTTAATTTTTCAATAGTTCGAGGAGAGGACAAAAATTTGCGGAAGAGGGCCCTTATAGGGTGAAATTAAATTCAAAATTATTTTTTCTTTTCAATATATTCCCC
This sequence comes from Diaprepes abbreviatus, assembly GCA_034092305.1. Taxonomy (NCBI): domain Eukaryota; kingdom Metazoa; phylum Arthropoda; class Insecta; order Coleoptera; family Curculionidae; genus Diaprepes; species Diaprepes abbreviatus. The sequence goes on along the minus strand of JASJET010000194.1, from coordinate 8,089,024 downwards.
CTTAACTCTCATACATTTTTCAGATCTGTCAATAAGTTTGTTTATACCAACGCACAATGGGGCCGAAGGATCCATTTTCTGACCAAAAGTCGAAAAGCAAAATAAGTGATCTTAAACTTGGTATTATGAGATTTTTGGAGTCGCTGATTATGAATCCGTTATCAGAATCAAAAAATTCAAAATGGCGGATCCAATATGGCGGTGTTGAATACCAAAAAGCTTGTAAAATATTTAAAAATCAACATATTTATCTGAAATTCATTATTAGGAGTTTTTTTTGGTGTCATTGATTATAAGTCTGTTATCAGAATTAAAAAATCCACGATAACGGATAGAATATGGCGACGTTGAGTACCAAAAAGCTTGTAAAAAATTTAAAAATTAACTAATATATCTGAATTTCATTATTAAGAGGTTTTTGGGGTTGCTGCTTACAAATCCGTTATCAGAATCCAAAATTCAAAATGGCGGATCGAATATGGTGACCTTGAGTACATAAAACTTTGAATAAGTAATTCGTTTTAAATTCAATAATTATACATTAAATCTTATCTATTAATAATACATATTCTGAATTTTATTTGCGTAACATTAATTCTTCAGTTTTCCTATAAATTTCTGGAATATCAGCGTTCAACATATTTCTTATTAACGGAAAAAATTCAAGTCTAGTGAGGCCATCTTCGGCCGAAGCACTGGAACCTAAAAAAAGTTTAAATTTTATATGACAGACCTTAGATATGAAGAATATCTTACGGTTTCAAATTAAATTAACAACAGAATTAAGAAGCAGTTGCGGCTAATTTATTTTGTTAAAATTGACATCGTATTCATATAAAAACGTACTTTTTATACATATTCACCTCTAACAATATTTTAGTGAAATTATTTATTCAAATAACTTACATATCTTGAGAAGTTGATTCCATTTTGTTAGGTTACGATTGATAAAATCTCCAACATTCTACGTGCTTTCAAAGGCAACCGTCGTTTTCTCTTTTCACTTGCTGCTACTCGGATGAAGGTCACGTTTCGAAAGGTTCACAAGAAGGAATTTGGAAAAGAGGTTTTGACCTCTAGGAGGGGGGGGGTCACTTTTTCCAACTCAATAAGAAGAAGAACCTAACAAAAAACTTTTTTTTTTGAGTTTTGGCCAGACGATGGGCATCGAAAAAAAAATGATTTCTGTTTTTCAGTAAAATAGGCAGAAATTGCTTCCTTTAGCTCATCGTCGCTGGAAAACTTTGCGCCTTGAAGCTCTTTTTTCATTTTTGGAAATAAATAATAATCACACGGAGTCAAATCTATGCTATAGGGAGGGTGACCCAAAATTTGAAAGACAACTTTTTTAATAGCAACCATTGCAACTGAAGCCTCGTGGATGGGTGCAGTCGTGCAGAAGCAGCACACTTTTGGTCAGTTTTCCTCGCCTTTTCTCTCTTATAGCATCCCCTAAACGTTCTTGTAGGCCTGCATAGTATTCTCCTGTTATAGAAACGCCGTTGTCTTTGTAGTCAATCGGCAGTATTCATTCAGAGTCCCAGAAAACTGTAGCCATGAGTTTTCCGGCCGACTGCGACACCTTGAACTTCTTCAGGGGTGGTGTGCCCTTTTTGTGCCACTGCATGGACATTTGCTTCGCCTCAGGCTCACAATGATGAACCGATGTTTCATCCCCAGTAACAATCCGGCCCAAAATTTCATCCCTGTTCTCGCTACAAAGGTCTAAAAACGAACGGTAACACGCTAGTCAGTGCTCCTTTTGGTGCGGCTTGAGCATTCTCGGTACCCAGTTTGCACACACCTTTGACATGCCAAAATAATCATGCAGGATATTCACAATGGTTGTAGGTGTTACTCCAACCATTTCTGCGAGTTGATTTTTCTTCCAATGGACATCGTCCAGTACTTTTTTACTTTTCGGCAGTGGTCGCCTCAATGGGCCGTCCCGGCCTGGGATCGTCTTCGAGTGAATCGTTCCCTTGTTTGAATATTCTTTAACACTCAACCTAACGGTACAGTGCCAGGAACTTTATGACTTCACAAATCTCGATTTTTTCCATAGTTGCACTTTTCTTTAGAATTAACGATATCTTTGCAAGTAATGACTCAATTTTAACAAAACTTGGTATATAGGATACTAATGAATTACTCAATTAGCGCAGGTAAAAAGGAGTGATTCATCTCTCCCTCCAACCCCCTTATTCCGAGAGCTTTTTGTCCCACCCTCGTACGTTGTAACTAAAACGCCGTTTTGTGCTTGTGGAATTCTGTTCCATTATTCTACAGCTGCCATTCCTAATTCTTATAAACTCGCTGGGTGGTTATTTCTTTGTTAGATCCGTGTTTCTAGAATATTCCGGGCATGTTCTATCACATTTATATCTGGTGAGTTTGGCCGCCATCTTCAGCAAGTTATATTTTTTTCTTCATAAAAATTGCGTATTACTAATGTGTGCAGACGCATTGTTTTGAACAAATACAAAATTCCCACTAACTGTCTCACGGAATAAATGGATTTAGAGCTGTCCTATCATTGTCTCCTCGCCAAGGTAGTTGGAGGGGCTAAAAGGAAAGGGAATACCGTAAACTAAATTCGGTCCGGCATGTAAAGCTGTACGTACTTCCCTTAAAGAGGTTATACTGTACTTGCGCAGTAGGTCGGTTATTACGTTATTATATTGGAAAAATTACAATTTACAGTTCATTATTAAATGATTAGTAAAATAAATACTGACATAAAATATATTTGAACATAATTCTCTGGGTAAAAATTTGTATTATGAGAAATATAGGAAAACAACTTTTTTTACAAAAAAATTTCAGTGGTTCCCCCTATTTCGAGGTCGTAGAACACGATTCTGACCTCTGTTTTCCATAATTTTTTCTCAGTTTTACGGAAAACAGTGAAAAACATTTTTCACTTTAGGTTCAATTTTTTGTACTAAATCGTTAAAATTTTGTTACAACCACAAATTCCACACTGTGTTATATAAAAATTCATAAATTTGCACATTTTTATCGGAAATATTAAGAATATTATCAAAAAACAAATTAAAACAAAATGGCTTCCGCCATTAAATATTGGCGTGACTCGTTCCTAAAACCCGAAAAATTAACGCTGTTGTCAGATTGCCAGTACAATTTTTGTGAAATTCACATATATTCTTTTCTTTCACAGATTATCCCGTCTTAACGTGATTTCTGATTAAAAATTTTGAGTGGTTAAAATTAATTTTATGCTTTTTTATACATTACAAAAATTAAACTATGTTGTTAACTGTAATGGATACATTTTATAGTTTATATTACGAAAGTATAAGTCTAGGTCAATTAGGTTAGTTCAGATTAGTTTCAGTTTTACAAATTAACCAAAATCAAGCTAAACCTGAACTAAACAAAAATTTTGGGTGGTTAAGATGAATTTTTCCCTAAGACTATAAAACATTACAAAATTTGAATATTGTTGACTGAAATGGTCAAATTTTATAGTTTATACCACGAAAGTATTTTACATTTAGCAACGTGTCAAACGAATATTTGTCGTTTTCACGAGTCTGATGGTCGATGGCCTTTCCGGAAGGTGTTTTTGGTTTTTCGTTGAAAATACAAGTTTTTTAAAATTTATTCACTAGAATTTGTGCGAAAATAGCTGAAATATAATACATACATGATATTTTAACTAGTACTAGAAAATAATTGCTTGGGGAGTGACGCATTTTGTTTTTTTTTAAGTTTTCGAGAAAGTGAGAAAAAATAGTGTAAAATCAAAGCCAAAATCGTGTTCTACGTCCTCGAAATGGGGTATAAGAATCAACTTTTTTCCAAAAAACGTCTTTTCCTACATTTACAATAATGTAAATAATTTCCAAAATATAAAAACATACCTACTAAAAATAATGAATTAACGAGGTTTGCAAAACAATACCATACATTGATGCATTTATAAATAAAAAGTCTACAAAATGTCTTGATAACATACACAAATATAAATTCTGAAATTTAACTAATGTCACTGCACGGCACAATAAAAAAAAATCAAGAGAATTTCAAGTGTTGGGACGATGACAAGCGACCACAGTAAATACAAAGAATACGCCGGGATGCCGTACTTTCGCAAAATTCTGTTATTTTTTGGTTCTCATATTGCCAACCTCACACAACAAATTTACAATGAAATTTTTTTCTACGCTTACTCCACATAGCCACTTGACATTTATTTTCTCCATGTTGGGTCAATTTTTAGGCATTTAGCCTATTTTTGTAGTTTTCTATATCCCCTCTAACTTCCTTGCTCCTCGCAAACAACCAGACTTATTCAAATAATTTATTAACAATTTTCATGCAAAATTATAGCTTTATTTATCAATATGCCATAATTTTGGACATATGTGTATATCGCGTTATCTAGTTTAACTTTTATAAAAAAACAAGGAAGCAAACATCTTTTATCTTACACAACGTTAGTGTAAGCAAATGGAATTTGGCGTGCACTGATGGTTATGAATGCTATGAACCGTCTACTTCTTTAAACTGGTTGTGTTTGCTTCGTCTTTTTGCTGTATTTGAACAGATATATACAGAGTTAAATACGTTTAGCTATATCACGTGATTAATGGAGAAAAGACTTTTTATTTTGCTGTGAACGCCATTTTTGATTTAAAAAATGTTAAAAGGAAAAAAGTTTAGGTGTGATTTCTGGATTTATAACAGCCCTTGTACAGGATGATGCAACCAGAGTTTTTAATTTAAAAATTATTTTCAAATATACCCGTACTCACAAAAAAATAATTTATATGAACAACTAATATGTCTAAATTTTTTAATATCCGAAAAAGGCATTTTTCTATCATATCATATCTTCGGGCAAAACGACTTACATGTTCTTACCCTAGTTTTCTTTATCTGCCCCAATATTCCAATTTCTAGCTAGTTCCAGTAAAGGGATAGCATGAGAAGTAAAACTATCTGTTTCACTCTAAATTGGATGTTGTATACTATTAAAATGTCAAAAATTTCATTTTTCAGATAAATAGATAATAGATAAAATGAATTGTAGCAATGATTCAAGAATCTAATAAGACACGGGATGTTTTATTTTAAAAACATATCTCGCAACAGCAATTTTTTGAGAAGCCCTGTATATTATAGAGGAAATTAAAAATCTAGCCAACTTTGCATATACAAGGTGGTCAATTAAGCCACCATAACTTTAACTTATACGATATACTGTTTCATTATTCAAATGTAAGTCTTCGTTTCAACTTGATTGTAACACTCGGTATAAAAAATGTTTTTAAACTGACATTGAAGACCAAACTTTTTAAGACGCTTTTTTAACGATAACAACAACTTTGGTATTTCACTTTCTCTCTTTACTATCTCTTTTTCACACAAATCTCAAAAGGGCTGTATCTCAAAAACTTTTTTTGACATGACCAGTGTAGTTCTAACTTTGTGTTCACATTTTTTTTTAAACACCCCGCGTGTTATTTATTAATATATGATATTTTCTAGGAATAATAGAAATAATATATAATTTTTAAACTACTTTTTTTAGTAGGGTGCGTGGAAACTGATTATATTTTTATTGTTGTGTTTTATTTTTTTTTTGTAGTAGAATATTTTAATTATTTTATATGTACATATATGAGATTTTTTGTGTAAATAAATGGTTTGAAGATTTTTTAATCGACATTTTTGTTAATATCATTCTTAATTTAAGTTGTATAACTTTTAGTAATAATATTTACCCTTTTTAGACTAGAGTTTTTAATATTAGATTGGTTGGAATTAGATAAGGGGCTAGTAGAGTACACCAGCGATTCCCAACCTTTTTCTTCTTACGAACCCCTTCTAAAAACCGGAATAAATTGGCGAGCCCCCTGTGTAGTCATTAGGCACAATAAATGAAACAGTAAAATTGAATTTTTAAAATTTATTTTTCATATTGAATAACAGTTAATAATGAAAAACTAAAATTTAATCGAGGATGGTTCGATAAGTTCTCGGTCTGAAACCGAGAGGGCACTAGTAGGATCAAATAACTATAATATTTTGTAAGCATTAACCTTGAGATGACGCCCTGCAAATTTTCAGATGTTTGCGTTCAGTTGCTTGTTTGTGGCGATAAAGTGAACACATAAGGTTCGATATTTTGTAAAAGATGGATAAAATTAAAGTACTTTGTTTTAAAGGGCTTAACTCCTACGGACATTAAAAATGAGTTGGATTCTACTCTAAAAGGATTCTTCTCTTTCGTTTTCGACAGTAAAAAAATTAGCCGCTGAATTTAATCGTGGTCGTACATCAATTCAAGATGATGAGCGCTCGGGACGCCCAAAAACCGCTACAAATGACGAAATTGTCATAAATATTCACAATGTCATACTTCATGACCGCCGACTGAAAGTACGAGAGCTTGCTGGTATAGCAAACATCTCGATAGATCGTGTCCCATACTTTTTACAAGATGCTCTTGGCATGAAAAAGCTTTCTGCGCGATGGGTGCCGCGTTTGTTAACAGTCAACCAAAAACGCCTTCGGATGAACCCTTCGCAATAGTATTTAGACTTATTCAGACGTAATCCTGCTGAGTTTCTTCGACGTTTTATAACTGTAGATGAAACATGGATTCACTATTACACCCCAAAGACAAAGCAGCAGTCTAAACAGTGGGTGGGGGCAGGTGAAAGTGCATCAAAAAAGCAAAAACGGTTCCGCCTGCAAGAAAAGTCATGGCAACGGTTTTTTTTGGAATTCACATGGCGTGGTGCTTATAGACCATTTAGAACAAGGCAAGACCATCACCGGGGAGTATTACGCTTCACTACTGGACCATCTGCAGCATGTGATTAAGGCTAAACGTCCACATCTTGCTAAAAAAAGGGCTCTTTCATCAGGATAACGCGCCTGTACACAAATCTATGGTTGTTGCTGCAAAACTCCATCACATACTTTTCGAAGTGCTTCCACATGCGCCATATTCGCCGGATCTGGCTACTTTCTTGAAAAAATGGCTCGCTGGACGAAAATTCCCTAAAAATAACGAGGTCTGAGCAGCGACAACCGCTTATTTTGCAGAGTTGGACAAATCGCATTATATTACGGGTATTAAAATGTTAGAACATCGTTGGTCTAAATGTATTGAAGTACAAGGGGACTATGTTGAACAATAAATAAAAACATTTTCAAAAATCTTTTGTTTTCTTTATCAGGCCGAGAGAGAGCGAACCATCCTCGTAATACAGAACTTGAAAAATACCCTCAATGGGATATATGTACTTGTTTGGTGAAGCAAAGAAAATTAAAATTTGATTCGGTGTCTTAAAGTGTGAGCCTTAGATCAGGTTCTGCATTTAAACTGTTTCTGGACTTAGTTTCCAGGTGAGTATGTCTAAAAACCTTTCTCACATAGATATATTGTAAAAAGGGCAATAAAACTTCAATGGCTTTTTCCGCCAAAGCAGGATACTCATTTCTTAACACTGAGCCAAAAATCAATTAGTGATATTTAAAAACAGTTTTTAGGGAATTGTCAGAGAATAAGTCAATGAGCTTTTGTTTTTCCAGTGAAGTTAAAGAAGTATCTAAAGTTATATATCCTTGAAAAGGATTACCTATCCAGTTGTTCAATCCAAATATAATAGGTTTATTAGGAAAATCGCCCTTGAACATTAATTGAAGTTGTTTGTGATGTTCAATATTACCCCTTTTATATTTTCTTTAAGTTGGTGCTGAGAGAACCAAAACATTCGTATTGATTCACCTGCAGACATTGAATCTAAAAGTTGAGCTTCTTCAGCATGGTTGCTATTCTATCATGCACATTGAAAATTGTGATACCTGGGCCTCGTAAAGACAGATTTACATTATTTAATTTAGAAAAAATGTTGGCTAAGTATGCAAGTTTTTGTAGCCAAAGAATATCATATACACAAGAGGACCAATGAAATGGATGATCAAGAAAAAATGCTTGAACTTCAGACTCCGGTTCAAACAAGCGGGTCAAAACCTTGACACCGAAAAGCCATTTAATTTAGTAATAAGTAGTAAAGAAAAATGAAAGCTTCCAAAGTCCTCATAAAGTGCAGGAAATAGACCAAAAATGATCCGATCATTGATTTTGCACCATCAGTGCACACAGCCAGACAAAAATAATTTATTTCATTTTTTTCAAAATAATCATTGATCATATCCAAAATTGCTGCACCTGTCCTATAGGTTCTCAGTGGTTTTGGAAATAATATGTCTTCCTAAATGGAATTCTTAAAAATATATTCAAGATAGACATGTAATACTGCAGCGATTGCTATATCGATCGACTCGTTAAACTGAATAGCGATATAATTCAGTTTTATTCCTTTTAAAAGTTCACTTTCCACATCATTTGCCAAATTATTAATACTCTGCGGTTTTTCTCCAAGTATACATACACATCGTGATGTCTTTAGCACATGGTCCAATCAAATTTTCTACCCCTATATGCACTTGTCCAGATCTTGCAATTCTGTAACTAACTCGAAATAATGCCTCGAGAGCCATTTTACTGTCTTCGTTTAAATCTGTTAGAAATGAAGGAACACTAGACTTTTTATTTCTTGTCAATTTTCTTTTAAAATACTCGATAGGTTTATCCTTGTGACCCCGATGTCTTGTTTTAAGGTGTCTTCGAAGAAAAGATGGTTTTAAACTTCTGTTGGCGAGAATTTTAATACAGATTATATTATTACGATTTTATCCCTTTCAAATCGTCCACACCTTTCACTAATACCTTCAATACTTATATTAACTACTTATTAACACATCTAAAAACACAATCTTATTACTACTTCATAATCTTCACTATTCAAATATAATTATACAACTATCTTAAAACTCTAAACTTTCTCGATTTCTCTGGTGTCTTGACATGAGTTGCGATTGATATAACTGCCGCCGATGTTTATCTCCAAATCTTCTTTCCAGCTCAGCACTAAGGATTTCATAGTCTTTTTGTTGAGTTATGGAAATGGTTTGTAATAACTCCAGGGGCCCTATCCTCGAACTGGGGAACGTGAAGTGAACGGTGAAAAGGTGGCGAACGCGTATTCTTGAAATGTTCATCATCATTCGCCCGGTGGAAGGCAAGCGAACGGTGAAACATGCGCAAATGAAATGTCAGCCGCTAAATGACATATTTAACCCACGGATTTCAAAAAATAAAATAGTATTAAAATTTTTTATTTTTTTTTTTGGTTCTTCAAAATAACTCGTTATTAAAAAAATAATATGTTGACGAACCGTTTCTATAAAACGTTTTATTTTTTGAATAAACAGTTGAAACGTTAATTAGGTGGTACCCCGATATTTTTAATATTTTCAAATTTTTTAATAAAATATCCTTCGAAAGTTGAATATGTCTCGCAAATATTACGCAAATTTGAGATTACAGACATATAAAATTATTACAGGAGATTCTGTTCATAACTCAATTGTATGAGCGTGCTATTTAAAAATGTTTTTCTAGGGCCAGTTCTGCTTATGGATTTAACATAAATACTTGTGTCCATAACAGCTGAGTATCTTAGTTTTATACAGTTAAATCTAACATAATTCTTTTCACGACGCAACTTATAATAAATTTGAGAAATCACAATTTGTAAGCTATCTGAAACTTTTATTTAAATAAGTAACAAATTTTATATTTAAATTATGTTAACTACAGCACTTAACTTAATTAGATTGTGTTAAACACTATACAACATTACAATGAAATAAATATTATGATTATAATTTATCGGGACATATAAAAATGAACCCTACAGACCAACGAATGAGGTCCTTCAGCATAAAAACCTTATTTATGGTATATTTGATCTTCAAGTCTCTACAAATCTTTATAAAATAATTAAAAAAAAATATATTAAAAGTTGAATGTGACATCCGCCAAGATCTTTAACGGACGTCTTCTGTCTGGCCTTTGGTTTCGGTCCCTGGTCATAAACAGTTTCTCTATCATTGTTCAAGTTTCAGGTTTTCTTTCAAATTTAGTTGGCAGGACAGAACGTCTTGCAGTAAGAGGCTGGACACTTTGTGATTTCATACAATAAATAACTGATTGGATAGTTTCCATAGTGGATAGGGATGATGGCTTTTAGTCATACTACGTAGAGTTGTAATTTCCACCGTTTCAAGGTTTATCGGTGCTGATTTTCTGCAATTACTGTCAGTATATTACTTTGTATATATGATTGCTGTTTTTCTTGATATCCCCTTTTCGTTATATATTAGAATCTGAAAGTACTTGACTCTTTGTATGCATTTTTGTTTAACAGTTCTAGATTGTCAATTTAAGATAAATTTGATCTAGGCAAAGTAGAAATATTGTAATGGCAATTAATAACTTCACAAAAATAACAACAGCACTATTTTTTTTTTACTTTTGACGATTAATTTAAAGTACCAAAACTACTTTTTGCCTAAAATGGCAACAAAATATGCTACGGACATTTTCGGTCTGACAGCTCAATTCAATCTGTCATCCATTTTATTTTTTGAAATTCTGGAGTTTTAGCACGTTCATATCTGGCAACATTGGCTTTTCAGGAATACGGCTTTTACTGTCAAAAAGTTCACATCGCTGTTCCCATCGCCATTCACATCACCTTTCACATCACACTTTCGAGGATAGGGGCCCAGTGCTGGTGCACGAAGTGCAATTACTAATTTCGCATTTCTTGGCGAACATATCCTATGTCTTATCTCACTATTTACGTCTAGGCGTACTTCTCCTATGTCTTTTCGCACTTCACCTATCTCTTTCTTAAACTCTTGTGCTTGACCTTGTATAATTTGATCGAATTTTTTCTTTTCTTGTACAATGACCACTTGTATCCATTTGCAAAATTTATCTTCATCTTTAATGCTACGTTCAGTTCTAGGCTTCTTTCTTGATGACAAATCTTATGGTGCAGTCCGTTTTTCGTTATCTCTCTTGGTTTCCAAATATAATTTTCTAGAACTTTGTTGAAAATTCTGTTCTAAGCTTCTTTCTTAATAACAAATCCGATGGTGAAGTCCGTTTTTCGCTATCTCTTTTAGTTTTCAAATAGAAAGTTCTAGAACTTTGTCGAAAATTCGATTCTAAACTAGTTTATTAATGACAAATCCGATGGTGAAGTCTGTTTTTCGATGTCTGTTTTTCGATATCTGTTTGAGTTTAAAAACAGAACGTTCTAGAAGTTTATAGAAAGTTAATCTTTATTTTCTTACTTGATAATAAATCCAACAGTGAAATCCGTTTTTCTCTATCTTTTCTAATTTCCAATATAATTTTCTGGAAACTCGGTGATAATTCTTACTTCTGGCACTAATTGTTACGATTTTGTCTCTTTAAAATCGTTCACAGGATTCACAGACAAAAAGACAGCACCTTTCACTAATACTTCCAATACTTATATTAACGACTTATTAACACAGCTAAAAACACAATCTTATTGCTGCTTCTTAATCTTCACTATTCAAATACAATTATACAACTAACTTAAAACTCTTATAAAGAAACACTTTGTGACTCTTATCTTATCCCTATTTATATACCTATGGAAATTCCTATATATTTCTAGAACATAGAACTTGAGATGTATCTAGAAATATGACTCATCGATATAATATTCCTTTCGGAACAAAGATGACTCATCACCTAGGAATATTTGTATAACCAATAAGTTTCTTATAGTCGTATAATAGAATACAAAGCGGTTGAGGAACTGACTTTTCCTCGGTAAAATAAAAACCCATCTTGTTGGGCATTGAGCATATGGGTGACTTTATATGCCCAATAAGATGGGTTTTTATTTTACCGGGAAAGAGTCAGTTCCTCAACCGCTTTGTATCGTTACGAACGACTAGAAGAAACTTATTGATACGCTCTCGTATACAAATATTCCTAGGTGATGAGTCGTCTTGATTATAATGTGCCGAAAGGAATATTATATCGATGAGTCATATTTCTAGATACATCTCAAGTTCTATGTTCTAGAGTTATATAGGAATTACCATAGGTATATAAATAGGGATCCTTATTTTTAATGCTAAATACGATAACATTATAAAAATAGGGGGTTTACATTAAAACAAAAATGACTTTTAACGATTCTTTGAAATTCATATTTAATGTTGGTTTTTCATCACCCTGTATTTATTTATTATCAAAATATCAACACAGTTGATTAAAGTAGATCCTCTTCTAAAAGGAAACCAACGCCAATTAAATAATAAAAGCTTTCATATAGGACAAATTGAGTATGTTTAGGCCTGCAAACGCCATTTTTGATATAAAATTTAAAATATGTCAAAAACAGTAAGGCCTAAGTGTATAGGATATAATTCATGAAATATATAGAATCTAAAAATTAAATAACATACAGGATGCTCCATTTAAAATAAGGAGAAGGCATTAACTTCCGGTATAACCGGAAGTGCCACCATCTTGAAAATATTTTAGCCGAATTATCACCGTAGACTTTGGTAAACTGCCAAATCAAAAAAAATTTCCAAGAAGTCGATCGCGGCAGTTCGGTGTGGGACACTCTATATAAATATATATATATATATATATATATATATATATATATATATATATATATATATATATATATATATATATGTAATGGAAGGTTTTCGGGCATTCCGTGTATGTGCCGAGTCCCTCTCAGGACTGTAAGGCAGCTGACGTTTCGGTGAAATCTCATTCACAATTTTCAAAGCTCACTGTATGGCGTCTACGAGCGAACTGACGCCTGCGACTCCGGTGCTGTCGGTACCTTGTGCGTGTCGGACGCGTTCGTTTTCTGAATGGTTCCGGTCCATCAGGTTGCGAGACCTGCTGCGCGTCATCGGCCTGTTGCCAGTGTTTGGTGTTGCGTTTGGGTCGATGTTTTGTAAGCAGATTTTTCCAAGTCTTAGGCACACGTTAGCTATCATTTCTGCTATTTAAGTTGTTGGGCCTCTGCAATTTCAATGGCTTCCCTTATAACTCTTGTGGACAGGTTTTCACATCTCGATAGCATTTTTGTTCCCGAGAAATTTATTTTATGTCCTGTGTTTAACCAATGTTGGGCCAGAGCAGAAGAAGCTGTTTTTTGCTTGACAGCGTTCATATGTCTCTTCTGGCGCTTATTTTACGGTTGGTTTGGCCTACGTAAGATGAGCTGCATTCTCCGCATGGAATTTCGTACACTCCCTGGTTCTCTAGAGGGATTCTTTCTTTAGGTGTTGACAAGAGATCGTTTACTTTACGGTCTGTGGTGAAAATGGTTGTCAAATGTTGTGTCTCCTGAGAATTCTTGCGATCTTGTCTGTGGTGCCTCTTACATAAGGAACAAAAGCTTTGGAGCTATTCTCTTGGTTTTCGCGATTTTTTGGGGCCAAGTGTTTGTTTTTTAGAGCCTTGTCTATATGTTCTTTTTTATAACCGTTCTTTGTTAGGGCGTCTTGCAGTATGTTCATCTCTTTGTGATAATTTTCTGGATCTGTAAGGGACTGCGGTCGAATCGCAAGTGATTTCACTACTGCAAATAATTGGGCGGGGTGGTGATGTGAATCGGCGTTGAGGTACCTGTTGGTGTGAGTGGGCTTTCTGTAAACAGTGTGCGAAAGCAAACCATCCTCTTTTCTTTTCAGTAGGATATCCAGAAACGGTAGTTCTTTTTCCTGTTCTGTCTCCATGGTGAATTTAATTTTGGGATGTATACTGTTTATGTGTTCTAGGAAACTTTTGAAATTTTCTTCCCCATGTTGCCAGATAACGAATGTGTCATCTACGTAACGTAGCGACAGTCTTGGTTTGTGTGAAGAGGTCTCCAAAGCTTTTGATTCAGTCTTCCATAAATAAGTTCGCGAGTGCAGGAGATAGCGGCGATCCCATCGGGGCTCCATCGACTTGTTTATATCGTCGGCCTTCGTAATATCCGACATAACATATATATATATATATATATATATATATATATATATATATATATATATATATATATATATGTAACATTTTTTTGAAAAAATTAATTTACTGGTATGATTATAAACTTAGAACAAAGAATTAAAATATTTTTAAGCTTGGATTTAAACGTTGCTTTTGACATAATAGTTTTGATAAATTCACTCAATGAAGTGACACGATTTTGTCCCAATAAAAACGACAATCTTTGTAAAATGTATCATCTATAAAACTGTTCTTTTCTATTTCTTAATTAATGGATTAACCTTGGAAAGTTTTGTTAATCCCGTATCTTTCCATCCATTTAATACCAGATGGAAACTCATTCACATTCATACTTCAATGGAAAATGCCGCAAGAAAATTACGAATATCGATCAGTTGACCTAGTTACCTTAAATATTTTTTTCTTTTCTTGTAACAAATGGGTAAACATTTAGATATCAAGTATGTATATTTACCAAACCCTTAACAGGGCGTATGCTTATTCACACAATCTTTTTAAGTGGATGTCGTAAAGGATATAAAGAAAAAATATCGAGTTGATTTTTATTTGGAGTCTGACGATATTTTTATCAGCGTTTTTTTATTAGTTTTTACATTGATATATTGATTTGAAGGTTTAAAATGTCTGTAAAATGTGTAAGTGTCGCTCTTTTGCTTTTCGCAGTGATTATTTCATCTCTAGGAATGCCGCATCAGAAAAATGAGATTGAACGTTCACAGTCTGGTAAGTTTTTCTACAAGATTAATAAATATATGAGCAACGTTTCCCAGGTAGTTTAAATGCTTTGAAAATAATTTCGTCTATTTTTATAAGTAGCGTGTGTAGCTTTAATAATTACAAAAAAAAAATTTTATGCAAGAAACCGGCCAACTGTATGTCGGACACTCATCACGTTGGGGTTACGTAGCAACTGCGCTCTAGAAATATTAGAAGGAAAAGAAGCCTTCATTTTATACAGGTTCATAGCTGTCTTCAAGTGAATATACAATCAAAATATATCCTGTATGTTTTGCGTGAATCGTAAATAAACAGACAAACCATTATTTTATGTCTTATAAGTATATGTCAAATTCTCGACAGTGAGGGTGTAGCATTTTATTTATGTGTAACGGTATGAATTAATAACAGTAATAACAGTACTTTACAGCCAATTTGCGATTGTAATGTAAAAGGCAGTCTTTGGTTGATTTTTGGTCTCTAAATGCGAAAATGATGGTAAAAACTTCTTAACACGTAAGATTTCTCAACCCCCTAGAGCTTAAAATAACTGGATTACCCATTTAAAAAACTCTCATAATTCCAAATTTTACTCTGCCCCGTAGCCAAATCTACTTATCGATGGCCCCTGTATACGAGAATACGCTGTCGCTTTTCAAACTTCCCATTCTCGACATTTCTAGAAAATACCAGAAGTACGGAACAGTTATAAAAGCAGCTGCCGACAGTCGTAGCTTCAGTATTGGGTTAGCACGAGTAGTAAGTTAGTATTAGGTAGTCTTGTAATATAAGTGAAAGTTTGGTTTACTACTTATAGACTTGTCCCTGTATTCTTTCTTCGTCTCGCATATTGGTTGTCTATTACTGCCCTCGATTCATTAGCATGAACAGCTCGGAGCTGTACAGGTGCAAGAAACCCTCGCTTTATTCAAGTAGTGCATTATGCCTCGGCTCTTGTCAGATCTGCTTTCCCCTTACCCCTCAAGCACAAAAAAAAATATTTGATGTATAAAGCCCTAACAGCTATCAGTTATCATTTTTAGATGCAATTTTTGGGTAAAAAAACATTTTATACATGAAATGGAGACACAAAAATAAGATTATTTCACAAAATATCGAACATAGTTTTTTTTAACGAATTGCGAAATATTTATGGCCTAAAATGCCATGACACCCGACAAAATTCAAAACTAATAAGTAATAATGTAATATTTTTACATTTTTGTCTTCAATATGTTTCGCTATGTGTATTAAAAACACAAATTCTGAAAAAAAATAATTTGTAGGTTATATACTGTTCCAATTAATATTTTTACCGCTTTATTCAGATTTGCTCGGAGCTACTCAGGGTTTGATGCATCTGAGCTTAAAACTCGTGAATCGAGGGCAGTATATATCTGTCTCTTTTCCGGGTTATTCTGTCATCGGGTAATTTGGCAGGGAAAGCCTAGAAAAGTCCTGCCTGCCGTGCCTAAATCGGGACGCATATATATCGAATTTCTTTTCGAAAAGCGTGGGTGTTTCGTCCCGGTGCCAGCTTTAGGACTCGTCAGTGGGTTTAAGCTGACACCTACCCAGACACCCTTGTCATCGTACTTATTAATGTTCGGACCTGATATTTGAAGTCATTTCTGGCCGGAGGATGGTGGTAAGATGTTGAATAATACTACAGTAGAGAAACAAAGTGCGCAAATAAGCCAGTAGCATAAGTATTAGTGTTATCTTTGTGTTGAATAAGGTAAGTTGACGCCTGTAAACGCAGTATCACATCTCTGAACCGACGTACGCGACAGTACAAAAATGTCTTAAAGTACAGAAACGTGGCTGTATTAACTCCGTGGATAGTTTTTGCTGCATATGTGGTCAGTTTACCACTAAATCGCACAAGGACAATTAACAAAATGACCAAAGTAGTTTATCATAAGTATTTTGGATGTTTTGTTGGCGATCAAGATAGGGACTGGGCTCCTCACATATGTTGTCAAACCTGTGCAGCAAATCTAAGTAACTTGTTAAATGGCAGTCGCTCTTCTATGCCTTTAGCAGTTCCAATGATTTGGCGAGAACAAACAAATCATCTTAACGACTGTTACGTTTGCATGACTAAAACGAAACAAGTTTACTTATACCGAAAACAAAAGGTTAAAAAACATCCAAAAATTACCCCACATCAAATAAAGATAAACTTTGAAGTACTAATTGAATTGAAAGTAGTTAACTTAAAAACCACTACTTATTACTTGTTGAAAATGTCCTTCACCTTCTTTAATACACAGTTCAATACGTTCCTCAAACTCGCTACGCAAATTGCGACACATTTCAATATTAATATCTTGAAAACAGTTTTTTATTCTGACCCTCATTTCTTCCTTTGTTGTTGGCGATATTTTATAAACTTGTTCTTTAACAAACCCCCATATGCTAAAGTCTATTTTGGTTAAACCTGGAGATCTAGCGAACCACAGAACAGGTTCTCCCCTTCCAATCCAACAATTCGGGTATGTGGCATTTAAAAAAGTTATGATCGGCTCTGTATGATGGACTGGGGCACCATCATGAAGAAACCACATTTCTTCTCGAATTTCATTTAACACTAAAGCCAATATGTCAGGTAAATGGTTTTACTGTTACTCTTTACTCAAAAAAGTATGGTCCACTTACGTGTTTACCGACATTACCTTCTCAAACATTTGAGGACCACCTAGTTTAGGAATGGTATTTTATAAAATATGGATTTTCCGCGGCATAATTATAGAAATTGTGTCTTAACTTTTCCGTTTCCTATGAAACGTAGTCTCATCTCTAAATAGCATCAAATCAACAAAATTTCTTTGTTCATTTCTTCGGTTTTGAGCCCACAGATAAATCTCCAATCTTCACTGATAATCTTCAGCTAACAATTCTTGAAATAGCTGAATGTGATAGGGGTTCACTTCACATCTACCTGTCTAGACAACGGCCGCTGTCCAGTATGCGGATTTTCGGTAATTCTTAAAAGTACATTAATTGATTTTCCTCAGTATGAGCACGTTTTTTTTCAGTATTTTTTTGTATGCTACGCTGCCAGTTCTTTGAAAACGCTGCATAAGTTTTTCAAAAATCCTTCTTTCAGGCTGAGGTCTCTCTCGCTAATAGCACATTCTTTTCACTAGGTCCCAAAACAAAAATCATATCAACCATTTCGCCTTGTGAAAAATTCATTATTTAAAATTTAAACTTTAACAGCCGCATTCACTAACATGGTTTAAATTTAAAACCGTTCTAAATTGACAGCAGAGGGTTTAAAATGACTAGATTAGTTGAGCAAGTTTTAAACCCTAAAAATACAAGATAAAAAAATCTTTTTATTTTCCTGCTAAACCGGCAAGAATGGAGAACTTTATTTTTGTGATACAACTATTTCTTTACATATTGCAAAGCTTTATGGTAAGGTTCTTATCCTTAATATCACTATATAAGTGTTTATTTGTTGACATATGTAATATAAATTATGACAATATCATAAGCAAAACAAAACTGGCAACTAGATCGAGTTTAAATCTTAAATCTTCTTAGTGAGATTCACTACGAAGATTTGAGACTTAAACCCGATCTAGTTGCCATGAAATTTAGATCTAGTAGGCCAGTTTTGTTTTACTTATAATATAGTCCTAATTTATATTACATACGTCTATAAATAAACGTTTATATAGGAATATTAATGATAAGAAACTTGCGATAAAGCCTTGAAATATGTAAAAGAAATATTTGTATGCCGAAATTAAATAAAATTCTCCATTTTTACCGGTTCAGTAATAAAGCAAAATTATTTTTTTATTTTTGTATTTTTAGGGTTTACAACTTGTTGGACTTATTGTTGCTCTTGTCAGATTAAGCCCTCTGCTGTCAATTTAGCGCGGTTTTAAATTTAAACCATGTTAGTGAATCCGGCTGTAAAATTGTATTTTTGTTAAAATAAGTTAAAACAATACTCTTTACTAGTGACAGATAAACAATAAATATTACTTTGATATTTACTTCTTTCATGGTTAACTAGATACCAATAGGTTAAGGTATTTTTGTGTACAATTAATGCAATTGAATATACCGGAAAAACTAGGGCTGATAGGTATAGGGAAACTTTAAAAAAAGTGATAGAGAAATAAGAACTCTACATTATAAAGTAGTTATATACAGGGCATTCCATTTAAGAAATCAAAGAAAAGTTAATTTACATTTCATCAAATGGGCAAAATTTTGGCAAATACCCTGTATGAGATAATTGCTTAGCGGCTATATTAGACCTTTAATAGTACATTTATCTTCCTCGGTGTCAATTTTGTGTATTAAAATTGCTGTAGATTAAAAGATACAGTAGATTATAGAGGACCACATTTTTTTTTTATTTGGTGATTTTTTTGGAAAAGTTGGTAACCTCGCAATAAAATTCAAAACCAGATATGCTATCATGTGGATAAATCTTCGGGGAATCCAAATATGCAAAAATATACAGGGTATTCCATTATAAATAAAAAAAAATATTTTCTTTAGTGCCACGTTGTCATGAAACGCCATGTATAATTGAAAGTATTTTTAGATTGTTGAAATTTTCATAACATACAACTTTTATTAAAATATTTATCCAAATTTTTCAAAAATAAAGGAGATAGGGTACTTTATCACACTATTGTGGCACCCTGTAAGTCTACTTAAAAGCCATAGCCCAAAAAGTAAATCACTGGGAGATATTTGTACCCCATATCTCAGTTATGGGGTACCTTAGAAAAAAATAAATGAAACATCAGGGTTATTTTGACGTCTTTTGTTCACTGCTGAGAGTTCGACATATACCAGCCAGTCTGTATAATATGAATTAGTTATTTTCAAAAACAAGCATTGTTAACCCAAAATTCAAGGGCGAGCTTAGTTGAACAACAACAACAATATCCCCCCTCTCTCTAAATTCACCGTGGTAGATTCAAAAATTCCGAAAAAATTCGACGTAGTCTCGTAAAACAAAAATTAGTAAGGTTCAGTTATTATTTTATATGTAACAAAAGAACTGTTTAAAATCTAATCATTTAGAAAACAATAAAATGAGTTAGGAAAAGTAAAATAGCAAAGACAGAACAACCGCTACGGAACCTTAACTTAATGCGTGCGCCGCCACACACTTCAGGCCGATTATTTCGCTAAAATACTCCCTCCTCTGATTAAATTATAACCAATATTTTTGTATGTATTTCTTGTGTTTTCAGAAAACAATAGAGACCTCCATTCTCTTAGATTTGGCTGTACGTTGGAAAACTTGGAGTTTCCATTATATTGTCACGAAGTTTGCGTAATGGACGGCTACAACAATGGATATTGTATTAATGGACAATGTATTTGCCAAGAATAAAATATATATTTTTCATTTTTGTCTAAATGTCTTTATTTTTGTGATTATTATTGTAAATCAATAAATAAATATTTAGATATTAGTTCCATTCAACAACCTTCTATACAGGGTGTCTCTAAACGGTCTATGCAAAACGCTGGTATAAATTTCTGAGGCTAGAAATACATTTATGAAACCACGTTGAAAATCATCACTTCTTCATATATGCAGCGAAAACTAGAATACCAAATGATATATCGGCGAAAGAAATTACGTATTTAATAAATGCGGCAAAAAAATTACAAAATTAATAAATACGCCGAAAAAAATTACATTTTTAAAATGTGCGTCGAAGAAAATTACATTTTTAAAATGTGCTGCGAAAACTATTACAATTTTAAAAATACGACGAAAAAAATTAGTTGTATAAAATATACGCTGAGAAAAATCTCTTGCTGAAAAGTGCAGTGAAAACTACTCCAGCTATTAAAGTTCAGTGAAAAAAATTATATTTCAGAACATTGCGACGCAGAGAGTAATCCTTCAAATACTGCGACGAAAACTATTACAACAATAAAAATGCGGCGAAAAAAATTACAGAAAAAATATTGCTACGAAGAGATTAACACTTCAAAAAGTGCAATGAAAACTATTACAACTATAAAAAAGCGGTGGAAAAAATTACATTTCAAACGAAAAAAAAAAGATTCTTCAAAAAGTGCTACGAAAACCATTGAAATTTTTTTTCACTATTTTTCATCATTTTTCTCCAGTTTTTCACCATGTTTAACCCTTTAAAGGTGCGTTAAAAAAATGATATTTTTAAAGAATTATATGCCGACGAAGACGATGAAAGATGCGGCAAAAAAAAAAGCGCCTAAAGATTTGCGATAAAAAAAAATACATTTATAAAACTACGGCGAAATCACCACTTCTTCATATACGCGAGGAAATCTAAAATACCAAATACGGCAAAATAAATACATCTTTAAAATGTGCGACGAACAAAAATACATCTTTAAGATGGACGGCGAATTATCTTCACCATATTTTAAGAGTTATAATAGGTTTCGATGAACTTTAAAACTGTCATTTTTATTACCGCGTGTGCTAAAAAGTCCTGGCCAATACTTTGATTATTAAGATAATTAATTTCTAAAATGCTCAAAATTTGCGATAAAATCGAGATTACTAATCAAAACATCTTGAAAATTAACCAAAAAAATAATAGTCACGTGATTAGCATTATCTGTCAAATTTTAATTATTTTCCAAAAAAAAAATCAAAAGTAGGGTTATATCTCAAAATATCGAAAAAAGTTATTAGAAAAAGTTTTTCTAAATGTAATTTCATAAAATAACTATTTTTGTAAACGTAGTGTGTGTCTAAAAGTAATACACACTATAATTAGGACAAACCAGTACACAGTGTTATCAATAACGTCTGCATTAGGTGGAAAATAAATTTTAAATGCGTTTAATTTTTATATGACTTTTTTATTAGAAAATTTGCTTCTTTTCAATTAAACTATTTTTTCAGTATTAATGTGTATTACTTTTATACAAACTAAGTGTTCAAAAATAGTTATTTTATGAAGTTACCTTATACATATTTAATTTGTGACATATATATGTCACAAATTAAATATATATATATATATATATATATATATATATATATATATATATATATATATATATATATATATATATATATATATATATATAATAAAATAGAATAAAATATTGGCGAAGCGGACGTGAAAATTTGTCAATCTACATGATTCTCGTATTAAAAAGTGCGGAGCACTCCAAAGTATGGAATAACTCCGGGTCCGACAGATGGCGACAGCGCTGTTTCGTCCTAATATGGGACTCGTCAGGCCACCGCAGTCGGTACAAACCATCATCTCGCCTTTGCATCGTATAAGCCATACTTATAATCAAAATACGGCAAATAAGACGACAAAGGCGATATCTCGATGGTCCACTTGATAATACAAGAACCATACAGATTAACAAAGTTTGTAAGAGAACCGTCATATGGTGGCGCGACGGTGAATTAAAACAGAAATATGTAAAATCGAGTACACGAAACGCGCTGCCCAAAAGATAGGGGTCGCATTTTTCGGTACTGGCAAGCAAGCATACCGCTATTTAAGCAGCCAAAGCCACGTGCCGCACCAAACGATCCCACCATGAGAGCATCGTTTAGCGTGTTTCAAAGCCAAACAAGTAAATAAATATGTAGATAAGTTTTTGTCCGTGTAATTTAAAATAAAATAGAATAAAATATTGGCGAAGCGGACGTGAAAATTTGTCAATCTACATGATTCTCGTATTAAAAAGTGCGGAGCACTCCAAAGTATGGAATAACTCCGGGTCCGACAGATGGCGACAGCGCTGTTTCGTTCTAATATGGGACTCGTCAGGCCACCGCAGTCGATACAAACCATCTGTCGGACCCGGAGTTATTCCATACTTTGGAGTGCTCCGCACTTTTTAATACGAGAATCATGTAGATTGACAAATTTTCACGTCCGCTTCGCCAATATTTTATTCTATTTTATTTTAAATTACACGGACAAAAACTTATCTACATATTTATTTACTTGTTTGGCTTTGAAACACGCTAAACGATGCTCTCATGGTGGGATCGTTTGGTGCGGCACGTGGCTTTGGCTGCTTAAATAGCGGTATGCTTGCTTGCCAGTACCGAAAAATGCGACCCCTATCTTTTGGGCAGCGCGTTTCGTGTACTCGATTTTACATATTTCTGTTTTAATTCACCGTCGCGCCACCATATGACGGTTCTCTTACAAACTTTGTTAATCTGTATGGTTCTTGTATTATCAAGTGGACCATCGAGATGTCGCCTTTGTCGTCTTATTTGCCGTATTTTGATTATAAGTATGGCTTATACGATGCAAAGGCGAGATGATGGTTTGTACCGACTGCGGTGGCCTGACGAGTCCCATATTAGGACGAAACAGCGCTGTCGCCATCTGTCGGACCCGGAGTTATTCCATACTTTGGAGTGCTCCGCACTTTTTAATACGAGAATCATGTAGATTGACAAATTTTCACGTCCGCTTCGCCAATATTTTATTCTATTTTATTTTAAATTACACGGACAAAAACTTATCTACATATTTATATATATATATATATATATATATATATATATATATATATATATATATATATATATATATATATATATATATATACATATATAATAAACTTGATTAAAAGTCCATTCCAGTAGAAACATCAGTAATCGATATAATATTTCGATAAGCACACATCCGAACTCAGACAATTCTTCGTAACAATATTTTTATAACGTCACGTCCGAATTCAGCTAGTCCCTCGTTAGAATGTGATACGGAAATGAAGTCCTTTCAAAATACCGATTCACCTAGAATTAATTTAAAAATAATTTCTTCAACTACTACGCTGTTTACTTCAAATAAGTGCTAAATAAATGAGTAAATCTACAATAATTATGTTGATTGCAATTTAAAATATTTTATAATGCATTTTTTTATTTTTTCTGGATTTGTTTTAGTTTTTTGTAAACATAATTTGCATAATTTTTGTTAATACTTACCTTAACATATTTATCTAAAAAACTACAATAACAACATTTTAGACAAGCTATAATTTTTTTCACTTATGTTGTTAGCTTTACTAACATAAAATTTACTTAAATATAAGATTAAAATATTTAAATAGTGATTATCTAAAGTTCACAAATACATTTAAAGGTAAACAAATACACAATCCTAACAGAAAGCAGATAATAATGTTGTATTTTCATGACTCCGGGCGATGACGTCAAAAACAAACACTGCGTTGTTGTATCGTAGGAGTTGTTGAGTAGATCCGTTAGGTTCTTTATTTTTTATTTAATTAGTATTAGATCATCAATTTGCAAATGTATAGCTTAGTTGAAGCACCTTTGCTAGATTGACTGCTGGCACTTAGACTATTTGTTTAAACATGTCAAACTCAAAAATTTGTCGAATTTTAGAAAATAAAACCTTCTATTTAGTAACAGTAATAACTTTTATTCATATTCTATTATTTTTAACTAACAACATTTACAATCATCATTTATACAAAATCCGTCGTTAAAACTGTGGCCTATGCAATGTTCACGGCAAAGTTCTCCTTCATGTCCAGTTTCCCCTGAGCAGATTACTACGCCATTTTGTCCTGGAACAATAATATATAGATTATGTAGCACCGTGAAATGAGAATGGCTAGAGGGATGTATAAAATATTAACACTAATTTGCTCATAAAAGACTATAATGGTAATATTGTTACGCAATGATTTATTCTTTACGTTACTTTACGACAGAGATCTCCAAACCACAGCCCGCGGGCCTACACCAGCCCGCGAGCACCACCAGTCCAGTACGCTATAGTTTATTTTGATTACGTGCAACTTCAAATACTAATCAGTTAATTTGGATCTGTAAATATTTTTTGTATATAGAATTTTGAAGAATGGTTTTCACACAAATATTTAGTGCCAAGAGCGGAAAAAAATACCAAGAAAATTTCTGTAACCGATCAAACTGCGTAAGTGAAAGAATTTAGTACAATTCCAGCCATGATTACTATCTTCGTCACAATGAAAGGTCCTTAATATTTGCCTGTATCAACCAAAATTGCGAACGAAGCGGAGTCCCTCCGCACCTTGCGCCTCTCTACTTATTTCATCTAAGCCCTGCGCCATTGATATCTCACACGCTAGCTAGTTACAATACGAAAATTTAGATTTTATATTGAATATTATTTTAGATATTGAATAAGTGTGGAATGCAATGGCAGGATTTTCGATTACAAAAAAACTGATCCACCTCCCAAAAGTATACGTAAATGGCTGTAGATCCAGGGTACGAATAGATAACCAACTCTCAGAATCGTTTGAAATAAACAGTGGCCTAAAACAAGGAGAGGCACTGTCACCCCTTCTCTTTAATATAATCCTGGAAAAAGTAGTGAGAACAACACAAATTAGAACAGAACTAATAATAGTAAATGGACCAAAATTACTACTAGCATATGCGGACGACATTGATATTGTTGGAAACACCGTCATCAATGTAAAGGAAACTTTCAACAAAATAGAGATAGAGGCAAGGAAAACCGGTCTAATGGTCAATGAGGAGAAAACCAAATACATGTGCATAAACAGACAAAAGAATCGAGATAGAATAGGACAAAATGTAACAATAGACACATATAACTTTGAAAGAGTGGAGCGTTTTAAATATCTCGGAGCGACAATCACCGCAGATAACGATATCACAGAGGAGATAAAAGAGAGAATTCAGGCAGCAAATTTAAGAACCTAACACGAACCTCACAAATCAGGATATATAGAACAGTGATTAGACCAGTGCTCATGTATGGCTGTGAGACGTGGACGCTGACAAAAGCAATGAAAATGAAACTTAGATGTTTTGAGAGGAAAATCATTAGAAGGATTTTCGGACTCTATCACGACCCAATATTAATCAATACCGAATAAGAACAAATGCCGAAGTCAAACAGATATATAACGCTAGCGACAGCGTACAAGAAATTAAATCCCAACGCCTAAGATGGGCTGGCCATGTCCATAGGCTCCCTAAAAACCGCCTTACCAAGTTAATTTGGGAAGAGGCCCCGACAGGGAAAAGACCCTTAGGACGCCCAAAAATGCGATGGAGAGATGGAGAGTCAGATTTAAGAACAATGGGGTTACCCACTGACCCAACTATCATGGACGACTGTGTGAGATGGAAGCAAGTTGTGCAGTCAGCCAAGACCCACCCCGGGTTGTAGGGCTACTAAAGAACAAGAAGAAGACTTTTCAAATATATAATGAGTTTATTTCATTTTGAAAAACAAGGTCAGAATTCGATATTTTCAATAATTTACTTTATTTGTAACAGTTGGCCATGGCCAATTTATAAGAAACAAAAGGCAAATGTCCAAAACTTCTCAGTTTTGTCAGATTTTTATTATTTATGAAATATTTTTGTTACGTAGGTGTTTTTATTTTACTTTTTATTTATTTTGCCTTTACGATGATCGTTTATGATAATTATGAAAAGTATGATATGTTAGTATGTTTTATACAAAGCAATGAAAGTCCCCAAGAAGCTTCTGAATTATATTTCAATAGGTAATGTATTTAAAGCATTATCATTAGAATAACTCCTCATATATGGCGTTCGTTTTTGTTCATGTTAAGTAGCCAGAAAGAAAGCAACCCTTTTCAGGCATGAGCTATTTTTAGGGAAACTAAAAATGATGCAAACAGAACATAAATATTTTCTTTTGTTTTGAAGATGCAGAGTAAATTTCAAAAATTGACATTTTTTATAATGTTCTTATTTGAAAAGATATTACAATATTTTTAACGGCTTATTTTTATAATATTTTTTTCATAATCGGTTAAAAAGTTATTCATCCAAATTTGATTATTTCAAATGGAACACCCTATATATTTTTAGATAATAAAATAGAGTTTTTAATTATATATATATATATATATATATATATATATATATATATATATATATATATATATATATATATATATATATATATATATATGAATAGTTTGGTTATTCCGGGTTTCAATCCGTTCATTCAAAAAATCGTTTTCACGATGTTTCGCCAAAATCTCATTTGGCATTTTCAAGTGCGGTTCGTCTCGTTACTCGCTGAGAACTGATGGTGGCCTCTGATGAATTTCGAGTTTTGTTTAGCTGGCTCGCTTCCTGAGCGGCTTCGCAGGCTCCTCCCCTCTACCGAGTGCGATATATTTTGTTCTTGTATGCAGGTCTCTCGTGTACTAATTGATTTTTGTTGTTTTCTTTCTTAATTTTTTATTAATGTTATCCATGTAGTTGAAAAATTTATAGCATCATCTTGTTTATTTAGCTGTCCCGCTTTTTCGATTTCTAGGGCCTCTCTTATGACGCGTACCTTGTAGTTCTGTACTGGTGCTATTTCTTTTGTTTTATTCGAAGTCGATGGTGTGTCCGGTTGTTTGGTGCTGTTGAAATAGGGCTGAGGTTGTCTGTTTGTTTTTGAGGCTATTTTTATGTTCTTGGAATCTTGCTGATATGCGCCTGTTTGTTTGTCCTATATAAGTTTGATGGCAATCTGCAATTGGAATGCTATAAACGCCATGATTTTCAAGGTTGGTCTTGTCTTTGGGATTTCCCAGGATGTTGACTATTGTTTTTTGTGGTTTAAATATGGGCTGTATGTTGTGTTTTCTTAAGATTCTTCCGATTCTGTCTGTTATTCCTTTTATGTATGGTATTATGGCTTTGTCCCTTGTTTGATCTTGGTCTTTGGTTTTTGTTGTAGTCTTCTCTTGTCTTTTTATGGCTTTCTTTATATCTGATTGTGAGAAACCATTTCGTTCTAGAGCTGTTGAGATGTGTCTTATTTTATCTTGTTTTGTGTCAAGTTCTGTTAGGCGGAGATATCTTGATACTAGTGTGTTGACTACTGCCTGCTTTTGAGAGGGATGATGATGTGACGCTGCATTGAGATATCGGTCAGTATGTGCGGGTTTTCGATATACGCTAAAGCCCAGGGTGTTGTTGAGTTTCCTAGTTAATAGCAGGTCCAAAAAAGGAAGTTTCTTTTCTTGTTCGATTTCTAGCGTGAATTGGATTCTGTGGTGGATATTGTTCAGGTATATGAGGAAATCGTCCAGGTGTTCTTTTCCATGTGGCCATATTATAAAAATATCATCAACATTGCGTTTCCAGGAATAACAGACAGAATCGGAAGAATCTTAAAGAAAACAACATACAGCCAATATTTAAACCACAAAAAACAATAGCCAACATCCTGGGAAATCCCAAAGACAAGACCAACCTTGAAAATCATGGCGTTTACAGCATTTCATGTGCAGATTACCATCAAACTTATGTAGGACAAACAAACAGGCACATATCAGCAAGAATCCAAGAACATAAAAATAGCCTCAAAAACAAACAGACAACCTCAGCCCTATTTCAACATCACCAAACAATCGGACATGCCGTTAACTTCGAAAAAACAAAAGAAATAACATCAGTACAGAAGTACAAGGTACGCGTCATAAGAGAGGCCCTAGAAATTGAAAAAGCGGGACAGCTAAATAAACGAGACGATGCTATAAATTTTTCAACTACATGGAAAACATTAATAAAAAATTAAGAAAGAAAACAACAAAAATCAACTAGTACACGAGAGACCTGCATACAAGAACAAAATATATCGCACTCGGCAGAGGGAAGGAGCCTGCGAAGCCGCTCATCCAATCAGGAAGCGAGCCAGCTAAACAAAACTCGAAATTCATCAGAGGCCACCATCAGTTCTCAGCGAGTAACGAGATGAACTGCAATTGAAAATGCCAAATGAGATTTTGGCGTAACGTCGTGAAAACGATTTTTTGAACGAACGGATTGAAACCCGGAATAACCAAATTATTCATTCTACCATCCATGAAAACCTACCTAAAATTTATATATATATATATATATATATATATATATATATATATATATATATATATATATATATTACATTTCTTAAATAACTACATCTTTGCAATTATATTATCTTTCTATTTATTTATTTTTTCAGTACTATTTGATCCCATATTACAAACTCTACTTTATCATCTAAAAATGTATAGGGTGTTCCATTTGAAATAACCAAATTTGGATGAATAACTTTTTAACCGATTATGAAGAAAATATTATAAAAATAAGTCGTTAAAAATATTGTAATATATATAGTATAATAAGAACATTATAAAAATTGTCAATTTTTGAAATTTACTCTTCATCTTCAAAACAAAAGAAAATTTTTAATTTCTGTTTGCATCATTTTTAGTTTTCCTAAAAAACAGCTCATCAATGCTACATTAGTTTATTGGCAACTTCAGTTAACGAAAAACCTCATAAAAGTATCGAATTTGGGACACCCTGTACTAGAATTAGAAATTGTTCAGTGTGAAAATACCACCAAAAATGCAACACTACCTCTCATACTATTAAGTTTGGGTGTACATTAAGAATAAGTTGTTTTAGTTTTTTTAAATGTAGTACATTGTGAAGGTTGAAATAAAGTTTCGTAATATTATTTCTAGACACCCTGTATAATTTAAGAATTTAATCGAAAGCCATTTTTCAAAATATTTTTGCTGGTTATGCTTCTGAAAGGAGGGTACCTGAAGTGTCAGGCTCCGATTTTAATGAAACTTCAATATGTTGTAGAGGGTTCAAAAATAAGAGACACGTATTTTTTTCATATGCGAAGATCACTATAACGGGGTGAAAACTGCCCCTAAAGTTCACCCCTAAAAACAGTACTTTTGAAATATCTAAGGTTCTAAGTGAGATATTTTTACAAACAAAATGAAAGTTACTTGTTATTCGAAATAATGTTAAACTATGGTATTTTCACCTCTAAAGATATCATCCCTTATTTTTTATTAGGGTAATGTAATTTAACTCTAAAAATTACGAAATTTAATGGAGTTGTTTGAAAATATTTTTTTCACGAATACCATAAGTTGACGAGCTTCGGGGTTTCTAAAAACAAACTAGTAAAAGAGGGTGAGCCACCTCCAAATAGGTTTTTTGAACAAGTCTTAATATTTACAAAACAAAGGGGAAATTACTTGTTATTTAAAATGATGTTGAATTATGGTATTTTCACCCCCAAAGATATTATCCCTTATTTCTTATAACGGTAAACTATCTATTAGAGCACATAATTTAATTCTAAAAATTACGAAATTTAAGAAAATTATTTCAAAGTATTTTTTTTCACAAATACCACGATTAACTCAAGTTGACATGTTTTGGGGTTTCAAAAAATGAAATAGTAAAAAAAGGGCGAATTACGCCTTAATACATTGTTTCAAA
The DNA here is from genome assembly GCA_034092305.1 of Diaprepes abbreviatus. Taxonomy (NCBI): domain Eukaryota; kingdom Metazoa; phylum Arthropoda; class Insecta; order Coleoptera; family Curculionidae; genus Diaprepes; species Diaprepes abbreviatus. Next base: position 8,059,019 of record JASJET010000194.1, on the reverse strand, counting down.
TCTCAGATTCTAATTGAGATATCTTTATAAAACAAAGTGGAAACTACTTTTTAGTTGAAGTGAGGTTATACCATATTGTTTTAATCCCATAGACATCCCTTATGAGGGTTAATCTTGTAATTCATTTACATAATTTAATTCTGAATTTTACGAAATTAAACCAAATTTGTTGTTAATATTTTTTTACGAATATAATAAGTAACTTAAGTTGACGCGTTTTGAGGTTTTCGAAAAAAAAACTAGTAAAAGTGAGTAAGCCACCCCAAATACGTTTTTTTAATATCTCCAGTTCTAATTGAGACATCTCTATAAAACAGAATTAAAATTACTTGCTATTCGAAGTGATATTAAACTATGGTATTTTCACTCCCACGGATATTATTCCTTATTTTTTATAAAAGTAAACCGTCATTTCATACATATATTATTATTCTTAAAATTGTTAAATTTTAATTTAAAAGAACGGTACAGAATTAGAAATCACTATTTGTCATGAATTATTTTTAATTTACAGACATGAATGCTTAACCAATGAAATAAGTTTATATTTTCTTATTAATTAAAAGAAAAAAAAATCAGTAAGCTCTGTAGCGTTCACATCAACTGAAATTTGGCAATTTTAAGAATAATTATACATATATGAAATGACATACTTCGAATGATATCCTCAAGAAAGTTAAACTCTAGTATCCCCACCCTCAAGGGTTCACATAATTGTTTCGTAAAGTTATCTCAATTAGGACTTGAAATGTAAAAAAAAATATTTAGGGGTAGTTCACCCTCTTTTACTAGTTTATTTTTAGAAACGTCGAAATACGACAACTTAAATGACTTATGGTATTCATGGAAAAAACAATTCCATTAAATTTCGTAATTTTTGCAATTAACTTACGTACGCAAATATATGGTTTATCCTAATAAAAAAACAAGGGATGATATTCTTGGGGAAGAAAATACTATAGTTTAATATCATTTCGAATAAAAAATAATTTTCATTTTGTTTTGTAGAGTTATCTTAATTAGAACTTGAGATATTATTATATTTGTGGGTGACTCACTCTTTTTATTTTCGAAAACCCCGAAAGATGTCAACTTGAATTAATTATGGTATTCGTGAAAAAATACCTTGGTTCAACATCATTTCAAATAACAAGTAATTCACATTTTGTTTTGTAAAGATATTTCAATTAGAACTTGAGATTTAAGAAAAAAGTATTTGGGGGTGGCTCACCCTCTTTTTCTAGTTATTTTTATAAACCCCGAAACCTGTCAACCGAAGTTATTTATGGTATTCATGAAAAAAATATTTTCAAACAATTATATTAAATTTCGCAATTTTTTTAATTAAATCACTTATGCGAATAGATGGATTACCCTAATAAAAAAATAAGGGCCGATAACCTTGAGAGTAAAAAAACCATAGTTTAACATAATTTCGAACAACAAGTAATTTTCATTTTGTTCTGTAAAGATATCTCACTTAGAACCTAAAATATTTCGATAACACTGTTTTTGGGGGTGAATTTTAGGGGCGCTTTTCACCCCGTTAAAATGAATCTCTACAGATAAAAAAATATTTTTTTACCCTCTACAACATATTGAAGTTTAATTAAAATTGGAGCGGGACACTTTGGATACCTTCCTTGTGAGTGCTGTGATTACGTTGAAACTGACACGAAAACTAATAAACACTTACTATCTGTCAAAACTTCAGGAAAAGCCACAATACAGCAGCAAAGATTTGCAAGAAAAGTTATCAGAAAAATGAAAAGTAGACGACAGTTCATTGTTATATCAAAAATGTTTGTACTGAAACTTATATTTGCCTCAGCGTAAGTATATGTATATTAATATTTGCAAGTAAAGTTTTTTAATTACATATAATGGGTTGTTACTACAGTATTGAAAATATGATAAAAATAAAACGGTTTTTGTTCCTTCATAATTATTACACATGTTTAATAAATATACTTACTCTTTAATGATATATTAAAAAGGTTGTTTTTAAATTGTAGTCTGCCTGTTCGTTGATAAATAAATTATATGCGATGATAATGAAAATAATTTGAATGCCACTTACAGGGAATCCGGTAGGTACATATAAAACTTTCGGCAGTATACAGGGGGTGTCAAAAAACCTACAATATTCTTTATAGTTTTTTTCCATATCGGAAATATGGGACTCAAAAGGAATATCCAGTGATTCACTTGTTGGGCTGTAGTTTTTAAGCAGACTTGTATATTTTATTAAAATTTTAACGTATTGTATAAGCGATATTGGCTCACGAATCCAAGTCATAAACAACATTTAAAATTACCAAGGAAATCAGAAACACCTGCGCCAACAAACTTATGAACACAAAATTTTGATAGGTGTTATTTTCAAGAGCTAAAATTCGAGTTTTCAATACGTCGACTATATTTTTTTTATGTATGTACACCGATTACTCCGGAAAGGCGGCACCGATTTGAATGAAATTTTTTACGTTATATTCAGGAAGTTACTGCGGTAATCCCATATTTTTTTGAACAATATTGGTGCAGTAAAATCCAAGATCGCGCTGATAATATGGCGGCTAAAAAAATTAACTCCGTCCGATTTTCTCCAAAATTGATATGGAGGAATTTTCGTGGTTATAACCAACGAATCTGAAATTATTTTTTAGGAATTCAAAATGGCGGATTCAATATGGCGGACAAAAAAATTAATTTTTTTCTGATTTTCTCCAAAATTGGTGTGGAGGAGTTTTCGGAGTCGCACATAACCAATCCAAAATATTTCTAAAAAATTCAGTATGGCAGATTCAATATGACCGCCAAGAAAATCAATTTTGTCCGATATTCTTCAAAATTGATATGGGGGAGTTTTCGGAATTGCACATAACGAATCCAAATTTATTTTTTAAAAATTCAATATGACGTATCCAATATGGCGGATAAGAAATTAATTTTGTTCAATTTTTTAAAAATTCAAGTGAGGGAGTTTTTGGGATTATGAATCTGAATCTAAAATTATTAAAAAAAAATTAAATATGGCGTATCCAATATAGCGGATAAAAAATCCAAGATGGCGGATTAAAGATTCTACATTTCTCGATTTTGTCTAAAATCAGTATTGGGGGATTTTTGTTAGTGTTAATTACAATTTTAAAATATTTTTTTAAAAACTGAACGGATTCATTATGGCGGCAACTGATATAGGGGGTTCTTGATGGTATAAATTATGGATTTAAAAATATTTTTTCATGATTCAATATGGCGACTCCAATATAGCGGACTAAAAATTTTACGTTTTTCGATTTCGTTGAAAGATTGGACTGAAACGTTTTTAAGGATGTAAATAGCGAATATAAAATTATTTTAAGAAAATCTAATGTCAGATGCAATATGACGATCTACAAATTTTAAATTTCCGGATTTCATCCAAAATTGGTGCTAGGGGGCTTCGAAGGATTTAGATTTAGATTAGATTAAAACGTTAAAATTATTTTTTTTGAAATTCAATATGAGAATTTTACCTTATTCGCATTTTTTCAGATTTGGTGTTAGAGGGTTTTCGGGATCGTGTATTGCGAGTAGAAAGTTAATTTTTTACAGCAATTAGGTTGATAAGATACAATATGAGGGACTGAAAATTTTACATTTTCCGATTTTGTCTAAAATTGATATTGCGGGGTACTTGGGGCGTATACAAACTCTATATGCAGTGTAAAATTAATCAGGTTAATAAATTAACATCTCAAGTTCTTTAGATATCAATATTGGAAGGTTTTGATGCCTAAATTACCAATCTAAAATTAATTTGAAATTTAAAATAGTGGCTTTACTATGACAGACTAAATATTTGTTTGACACAATTTCACTGGTATTAGGAGAACTCTAAGAATCAAAGAATTTTTAGTGGTTCATTTTAGGGTGATTTACAACTTTGGATAAAAAAGGTACTTTTTGTCACCTTGGAATCATTGCGAGGTACGCTAATCTCGATTAGTACTTAGTTCAAATAATTTGTGGATATCATAATGAATTCAAAACTAAAAACCGAAAAATAAAATTTTTATATAAAAAAATTGAACTGACTTCTAAAAATGCTCTAAAAAGTGAAAAATATCTACAAATTTTTATATGAAATTGAAATTTTTGAAGTCGGCGCCAAATTATTTCTAAATGAAATAAATAACTACTAATATGTACAAATTATGATAAGAAAGCAATCACAAATAAAGTATTTTTATTCTGTTTATGCGAATCACATTTTGTCAGGTATTAGTTTGGCGCCGACTTCAAAAATTTCAATTTCATATAAAAATTTATCGTTATTTTTCACTTTTTAGCGCACTTTTAGAAGTTGGTTCTATTTTTTTTATAAAAATGTTATTAAGTACTTTGGTCCAGCGATTTCCAAGCGGTGGTCCGCAACCTCCTGGGGTTCGCGAAAAAATCTTGTAATGGCGAAATTTTAAATTAAATATCGCAAGAGACAACAATCTGTTACGCGACGAGTCGCTACGCCGCTGGCGATGCGAGTAAATTCTCGATCAAGCCGGCAACTTCTACTTTGGGGAATCAACGCTATTCACGAATGCGTACAAAAGAACGAGAATAACGTCTGCCGATCTAAAAACAACGCAGTCACGTATTAGGAAGAATATAGTTGAACTGAATCGTACGATGAGCTCGAGTGATTTCAAAAGGATAAATGAGTTGTTAGTTAATGCATAGTGTATACATAATATTAGTAGTATGAATTAGTTTAGTGGTAGCTTTTCCTTAGGTTTGTAGGTTTGCGGAACCCCCCAAAAATTGTAAATTAAAATAAAACATACCAGTTAAAAAGTATTTTTTTTTAAATTTCTGCCGATAATTTAATGATTAAATTTAAATCAATTTTTTACCTAAATTTTACGCGAACAGCAGTCAATTATTGAAATAATTTAACTTACTTCATCTAAATATGCAAGACTTTCAGAATATGTTGAATAATGTCACCACAACTAGTCGAGAATATGGTCTGACACTTAATGTTAAGAAGACCAAATACATGATTGTCACCAAAACTGAAGTACCCAATGAACATCTATATGTCGAAGGCGAAAGGTTGGAAAGAGTCGAGAGATATGACTATTTGGGTACAAGTGTCAACTGTTCCGTGGATTATTGTTCAGAAATAAAGATTCGCATTGAGAAGGCCCGTGCATCCTTTGTGAAGATTAAGAAGCTGCTCTGTAGTCGCGATCTGAGCCTGGACCTAAGAATCGGATGCTTAAATGTTATGTATTCCCAGTCCTATTGTATGGTGTAGAAGCTTGGACCCTCAACTTACATTGCGAGCAGAAACTAGAAGCCTTCGAGATGTGGACCTACCGTAGGATGCTGCGAATATCATGGACAGAACATGTGACCAACTTGGAGGTTCTGAGAAGAATGAAGAAGGACGTAGAGATCCTATATGAAGTAAAAAAGAGAAAATTGCAATATCTCGGCCACATCATGAGAGGTCCAAAGTATAAGATTCTGCAACTCATAATGCAGGGAAAGATTGTGGGAAAAAGATCTGTTGGAAGAAGAAGAATATCCTGGCTTAGGAATTTGCGAGAATGGTTCAACGTCAAGTCATCTGATCTATTCAAGGCCGCAGCTTCCAAGGTCAGAATAGCAATGATGATAGCCAACCTCCGAAATGGAGAAGGTACATGAAGAAGAAGAATTTAAATATCATTAATAATTTGTCTTTATTACAGCATTACGCCTGGAAACGTTATCGCTTTGCTGGTTTGCAATTTTAATGCAATCCAAGCTAATCCATTGAAGTGTATATGGTGTGCAAGCAATTATAAAAAAAACCTATGAACATGCTGCTTACGTGCATTGTTATGCACATCAATTAAATTTGGTAATGTTAAACGCTGCATTTGTCAGTAAAAATGTCCGCATATTTTTTTCCAATTTACAAGAGATGTGTTCGTTTTTTTTGAAAAAATTCTTAAAGAATCGCAATACTAGATCAAATTGTTAACAAACGCTTACCTTGTTCGACCCAACAAGATGCCATTTGAATTCCAGAGTTGTTTGTACCGTTTTAGAATACAAAGACAGCATTATAGACAATGGAAAAAATCGTAGATGACAGTAGAAACGTTAGCACCACGAACAAATCATCAAGGTATGTCAAAAAGTTTTAAACAAGACAAATTAACGCTGTTATTGAAAATAAAAATATATTATCATTTAAATCAAAATTAACAGAAATTAGAAATAATATTACCTAAAACGACGTTTAGCCATCTCCTTCTACTTCAAAACGACGTAAGCTCGATGATTCGGCGGAGTTTTCACGGAAAGCAAAAGAAATTTGTAATATATTTATTTGTGAAGCAAAAGAATGATTTAGCTTTACAGGTCACTTGGTAGCAGCCAGTTTTTTTTTCGGAACAGTGTCTCGAATGTAGTATATGTTTTCCCGAACAAAAATTTAAGGATACGATTAAAATTTACTCATTTTTTATCGTACAAAATCTCCGTACAGAACTGAGCCTCATATATGAAACAGAAGAATTTTGATCAGTTTCGCTAGGTGAGACATTTAGTGAAGTTCTAAGACTTTTAAAAATTTTAATTACTATTCTGATGGCGTCAGCTGAAGCCGAACGGTGCTTTTCTACCTTGAAACGGATAAAAACGTTTTTACGAAATACTATGAACCAAGAAAGACTGTCTACTTTGGCAATGCAAAAAAGAGATCTTATCGAAAGTATACCTGATTTCAATCAGGAGGTTATTAATAAGTTTGCTAATGCCAAAGATTGGAGTATGGATTTTTATAAATAATTCACACAGTAAGTTATACGTGCATTTAGTTTTAACTGCGATATTTTTAAAATTTACTACCTTCTTTATGTTTAGTTATTTAAAATACACTGCTTTGTTTCATACTAACTCAATTTTTAAAGACTTCTATTTTTTCATCCACCGGTGCCTGTGACAAGTTTTATACATATCTATGTTTTTAATGTACCATTGTAATTGCAACTCCTACTTTTTTAATGCCCAAGTCGCCACTGCATCCCATATCACTAATCACAGTTAAAATGTTCAGTTTTATTATGTGTTGCTTAATTGATCGTTAAATAAAAAAAAATGATTATTATTTTGTATGATTTACTTACAATGTAAATTTTACAATGTAATCAAATTAACATATGTCGTGTAGGATGAGTGGTAGTCGTGAGCCGGTGTTGACCTGTGGGCTTTAATTTGGAGACCTCTCTGTGCTAGAACTTATTTTTCAAAAATTAAGAAGGAATTGAATTGTTCAAATTGAAATTTCTAACTTATTTTTTTCCGATAAATTTTTACATCTAGCACCGTGAATTTTCAAGAAATTTTTTTATATCTTCAATTTAGTCAGTCAAATTCAAAAAAACAGAAAAATACATACCATTAGTTTCAATTTTAGAAACATACCAGGCATTGCAAATACTAACAAGAAGAATCACAAGAAATGAAAAAATATACTAATTCTCATATTTGGTCTCAGAAATAAAATATTTGCGGTGTGTATATTACCGTATCTTATATTAAAAAGATGTTAGTTCTAAATAAAATATGTCGTGTAGGATGAGTGGTACTCGCGCGCCGGGTTGACCCACGGGCCGTGGTTTGGAGACCTCTGTATTAGAACTTATTTTTAAAAAGTTAAAAATGAATTGAATTGTTAAAACTGAAATTTCTAACTTATTTTTTTTTTATTTACGATAAATTTTTACATCTAGCACAATGAATTTTCAAAAAATTTTTTTATATCTTTAAATTAGTCAACCAGATTCAAATAAACCAGAAAAATACGTACTATTAGTTTCAATTTTAGAAACAGATCAGGCATTGCAAATACTAACAAGAAAAATCACAAGAAACGAAAAAAATATACTAATTCTCATGCTTGATCTCAGAAATAAAATATTTGCGATGGTATATTGGAAAGATGTTACTTCAAAATAAAATATACCATGTAGGATGAGTGGTTCTCGAGGGCCAGTGTTGGCCCACAGGCCGTAATTTGGAGATCTCTGTACTAGAACTTATTTTTAAAAAGTTAAAAATGAATTTTGTTGTTAAAACTGAAATTTCTAACTTATTCCTTTTTCCGCTAAATTGTTACATCTAACACCGTGAATTTTCAAGAAATTTTTTTATATTTTCAAATTAGTCAATCAAATTCAAAACACACAAAATAATTTGGCGCCGACTTCAAAAATTTCAATTTCATATAAAAATTTACAGTTATTTTTCACTTTTCAGCGCACTTTTAGCAGTCGGTTCAATTCTTTTTAATAAAAATTTTGTTTTTCAATTTTTAGTTTTGAATTCATTATGATATCCACAAATTATTTGAACTAAGTACTAATCGAGATTAGCGTACCTCGCAATGATTCCAAGGTGGCAAAAAAGTACCCATTTCATCCAAAGTTGTAAATCACCCTAAAATGAACCACTAAAAATTCTTTGATTCTTAGAGTTCTTCAAATACCAGTGAAATTGTGTCAAACAAATATTTAGTTTGTCATAGTAAATCCAGTATCTTAAATTTCAAATTAACTTCAGGTTGGTAATATAGGCCCCAAAACCTTCCAATATCGATATTTAAAGAATTTGAGACGTAAATTTCTTAGCCCGATATATTTTATATTATATATTGAGTTTGTATCCGCCCCAAGAACCCTGCAATATCAATTTTATATAAAACCGGAAAATGTAAAATTTTTAGTCCCTCATATTGTATCTTATTAACCTAATAGTTGTAAAAAATTAACTTCATATTCGTAGTACACCACCCCTCAACCTCCTAATACAAAATTTGAAAAAATTCGAATAAGATAAAATTTTCTTTCTACCATACTGAATCCGCTATATTGAATTTAAAAAAAAAAATATTTTAAGCGTCTTAATCTAATCTAAATCTAAACCCTTCAAAGCCCCTTAGTACCAATTTTAGATGAAATCCAGAAATTTAAAATTTCTAAACGGTCATATTCCATCTGACGTATTAGATTTTCTGAAAATAATTTTATATTCGCTATTTACATCCTCAAAAACGATTCAGTTCTACATTTGAACAAAATCAAAAAATGTAAAATTTTTAGTTAGCCATATTGAATCCTGAAAAATACTATTAAATTCATAATTTACATCCTCAAAAACCCTCTATATCCGTTTTAGAGAAAGTCGAAAAATGTAAAATTTTCAGGACACCATATTGATTCCGCCAGATTGAGTTTTTCAAAAATTATATTGATTTCGTAATTAACACTAACAAAAATCCCCCAATACTGATTTTACACAAAATCGAGAGATGTAGAATATTTAATCCGCCATCTTAGATCCGCCATATTTAATTTTTTTTAAATAATATCAGATTTGTAATGTGCTATCCCAAAAACTTCCCCATATCAATTTTGAAAAAAACCGGACAAAATTAATATTTTATCCACCATATTGGATACGCCATACTGAATTTTTTTAAAATAATCTTAAATTCGTCATGTGCGACCCCGAAAACTCCCCCGTAATATTTTTGGAGAAAATCGGACAAAATTGATTTTTTTGTCCGCCATATTGGATCCGCCATATTGAATTTTTTAAAAATATTTTGAATTCGTTTTGTTCGACTTCGAATACTTCCCCATATCAATTTTGGAGAAAATCCAACAAAATTAAATTTTCTTGTCCGCCATATTGAATTTTTTTTAAATAATTTGATACTTGATCTCAGAAATAAAATATTTGCGATGTGTATATTGGCGTATCTTATATTAAAAAGGTGTTACTTTAAAATAAAATATGTCGTGTAGGATGAGTTCTCAAGGGCCGGTGTTGACCCACGGGCCGTAGTTCGAAGAGATACTAGAACTTATTCTTATAAAGTTAAAAATAAATTGAGTTATTAAAACTGAAATTTCTAACTTATTTCTTTTTATTTACGATACATTTTTACATCTAGCACCGTGAATTTTCAAGAAATTTTTTTATATCTTCAAATTAGTCAATCAAATTCAAAAAAACCAAAAAAATACGTACCATTATTTTCAATTTTAGAAACAGACCAGGCATTGCAAGTACTAACAAGAACAATCACAAGAAACGAAAAAAATATACTTATTCTCATACTTGGCCTCAGGAATAAAATAATTACGGTGTGTATATTAGCGTATCTTATATTAAAATGATGTTACCTCCACGGCATATTGTTATATTGTGAATAAATTATGATATAGATATAACATTGCGCTTTAAAACAGATTTCTTTTAAAGTATACCTATAATTTCGCGTAAATTCTAGTTCGTTAAAATGCTTAAAATACACCTATTTAAATAATATCAAACGATGGAAAAAACATATTAATTTATTATTTGTTACAAGGTGAACGAAATAAGCCGATAAAAAAAAGTCATTCTTTCGACATGCCAAAGACATTAACATGATATATTAAATATAGTTCTGAAGACTACAAATTTATTTCCCTCTGGAACGCCCTAGGAAGTATTTGAGGAGAAAGTATGTATGTGGTAGGATACGGCTTGTTCCTTGGACCTTTTTAAAGGATGAATTAGGATTATATTTGGGGTTAGCAGTACCGGTAGATAATATCATATACAGGATGTCCGGGAAAATGTGGAAAACCTCCCGGACATGAAGAAAACACGTGAAAGGAATACTACAGGTTCATATAATTTTTTTTTTGTATAGGCCTTCTCTTTGGAGACATGGGCTCCCAAAGAGCTGCAATGGAATCAAGTTTTTTACACATCATTATTGAACCACCAGATATATTTCAATTTTTTAATATGATGTATACCAGGTAAGACAAATTACTATCCAAGAAATTGGTGTGAACTACCAACAGCTGCAGGGACGAGAACTAGCTGTGACACTCATGACCCCATTTTTTTAACGCTCTGTATTGTGACAGAATTTGATCATAGACTCCTGCTGATGACATATTGAGGCAGCGTTAGCCATTCTATCTATAACCAATTTGTTGCCACACATTAATTTGTAGCTATTTTAATAACCTATAATTAAATTTCACAGTAACAAAGACACTCTGGAAGTCTGGTCGTCCATCTTCTCTCTTGCATGTTTAGTACCAAACAACTACGATTATTTAAGCTTACCACAACCATAACTCAGAACTTCAGGACTCAGACAAGGCTGCTAATTAGCTGGTCAGAAGACATCTCTGGTTTTGTACGTCTCACAACAGCGCCCCCGCAAGTTAATTCGCGTGAAGGTTTTTAATTAAATTAAATAAAACAAGTTTCTCAAAACAGTTAGTCTATTAACAAAAAATAAATAGAAGAAACGAACTATTTACAATGAGAAACTTAAAACTAATAACAATTACGAAAGACTAACTTAATTGCTCTTCTCGGCCGCTCTTTTAACCAAAAACGTAAAACCAAATTTTGTAAAAACACGTATAAATAGCTTAATAAAATATTAAACAGAAAAAGAAATAAAACGCGAAAAACAGCTATTTATGTTACTTAATCAAACCGTATGAAAATCGCGAAATGCCCGAAATAACTCATGATATTTCCTTAACTTCCCAAATTAAATCAAAACAAAACAAACAAAGAAAAACGGCACTGGACTTAAAGAGCGGTACCGACCACCTTAAACGTCTCCCAGATTGGTACTGAAGTTTAGTATTCCTTAAAAGAGCGTTCTCGTATCTTACCCCCTCGACACTCCTCTGTTTCCCGTTTGTACCCATAGTACCCGATGAAACCCTGTAAACGTCAATTTCATTCCCTTAAAGTTCGAAGGTTTCGATCGTTATGTGCTAAGGCGTTAGCTATTCTATACCAGATGTTTGATTCCCGATTTGGCCTCTGAGCGTCTTAATCTTAATTTTTATATAAACAGTTAATAAAACTATTCCATTTCTTTCTATAACTAAAGGAATAAGATAATATAACGTCTGTAAAAAAACCTGAGTGCCCTTTTATTCCTCATGCTGGTATTTAAATCATTCTTTCTTGCAATCAGGAAAAACAGTCGCTATATATTTCCTTTCACAGGTCAAACGTTATATTACAGTATAATGAGTTTATTTGATTATTCTTTTGTTTCCTAATAATGGGAAAATCGTTCCATATTTTAATACATTTTAACGGTATTTCATATACCATATCTTAAAAAAAACTACCCTTATCACGTCGGTTTTATTTACAAAACCAGGGTAGGTTTATCTCGACAGATTTATAGGCAAATCTTAGAAAGGGTCTTATTACGTCTTCATAAATTGGCTGAGTTTATGTATTTTTAAGAAAACATTTAAACGACAAAGATAAAAAAAGTTAAGCTCGATAACTGATTTATTTTTCCTTTACACTTTCTTGGATAGTGATAAAAAATATAACTACCCTATTCTCACGAGAAATCTATTCACAGAGTGAATATTTAATTATTCATTTTAACAGAATATAGTTCACATTGAACAGTGTAAAATAATTAATATTGGTTCCATTACAGTATGATAATAACTTTGGACAACGTTTTTTACATACCTTTAACTATTGACTAAAAATTAAGTTATCTTTATTCATGGCGCTAATCCTAACCGTTTTCGAAAAAACGTCATTTTATTTACACTATTAGTTCCGCAATTTCTGTCGGGTTGAATATGAAAAAGAGGAATTTTCCTCTGTTACCATAGTTTCAATAAAGAGTTAAACTAACTGCTTAGTTGAAAACTTTGTAAGAGGGCTTTGTGAAGTCTGATACTCTTGCGGGCACGACGAATTGAGGACTGCTGTACCCACCATATTAACTCAGCAATGTTCCTTTTTTGATCACAATGAAACGTGATTCTCCGTAGAAGTTCCTCCCTACTATCGACTGGAGTGGAATATTAAGGTGTCCCGACAGGTAAAAATCCAAAGGCGTTAGTTAGGTCGAGAGATCGAGGAGGCCAAGCAATAGGTCCTCCTCTACCTATCCAACGGTTTGGACAGACGTTATTCAGGTGCTCCCGCACAGCAACGCTGAAATGAGGTGGTGTCCCATCCTGCAAGTAGTATATGTTTTGATGGGTTTCAAGTGGTAAGTGCTCTACTAAATCGTGAAAAGCATTCTGGAGAAACTCCAAATAAAGTCTCCATTCAGTCGTGCCGTCAATACGAATGGTCCAATCAAAAAATTGCCAATGATTCTTGCCCAGACATTAATTGTTTGGAACTGATGTTGATGATGCGAAACAATAGTTGCATGAGGATTTTCATCAGCCCTTCACACATGTGAGTTATGTAAATTTATGATACCATTTTTGGTAAACTCTCCTTCATCCGTGAAGAGACTAGTGCTAATGAAGTTTACATTATTTCGTTGCTGATCTAAAAATCTTCAGGAATCAGTTCATGCACTTTTTTCAAACGATATGGATATAATAACTGTTCTTGAAGAACTTCATGTACTATTGTTTTCGACGTATTAAACTGCGCTGATAATTTTTGAGTGCTCGTTGACGGAGTGTCATCTACAGTATTTAAAATATTTTCCTCTAATTGCCCCGTACGTACTATTCTTCCCCAACGAGCATTAGTACTTATTTTCCCAAAATTTCCTAAAATTATGAAGAAATTTAATAATATTACCTTATTATATGGAATCGCCTATCATTCTCTCTTAGACGTTGGTCAACTCGTTGAAATATTTTCGGATCTGGAAGAGTACGATTAGGATATTTATTGTCCTGGTTTCCAAAGCATTACAAGATACAAGACCATATATCAGATGTATATCTGTATACTCAATAGACGTGTATTCCATGTTTCGAATTATTTCACAATTAATTTCACTATGAAATCCAAAAATCAGTAAATTAATATCCAATTAAAGAATTAATGTGTCAGCAATGTGAAAGTTGACAAGTTCTAAAATGCAGGATATTTATTTCTTTCGTAGCTAGCAACGTTTGCATCAACAGTACTTTGTTTTTGGTGCCGATAAAATAAAATGCACATTTTTTGCGAACCTAGGTCGAACTGCAATTAACAGAATTTATTTATTAATTTATTTATTAGGTACACCTTACAAACACAACAGTAATTACATGTAAGGGAAAAAACAACAAAAAAAAAATATATTGCAAAAGTAAGAAATACTAAACTAGTTACTAACTACATAGCAAATAAACTCTCACACACATATATATATATATATATATATATATATATATATATATATATATATATATATATATATACATACATACTCGCAGAAAGCAACAGCTAAAGCAGATATCCAATATAGTATCACATACGAGGATGGTTCGATAAGTTCTCGGCTTGAAACAGAGAGGGCGCTAGTAGGATCAAATAACCATAATATTTTGTAAGCATTAACCTTGAGATGACTCCTTGCAAAGTTTCAGATGTTTGCGTTCAGTTGGTTGTTTGTGGCGATCGAGTGAACACATAAGGTTCGATATTTTGTGAAAGATGGATAAAATTGAAGTTCGAGCGGTTATAAAGTACTTTGTTTAAAGGACTTAACTCCTACGGACATTAAAAATGAGTAAGATTCTACTTTAAAGGATTCTTCTCCTTCGTTTTTGACAGTAAAAAAATGGGCTGCTGAATTTAATTGTGGTCGTACATCAATTCAAGATGATGAGCGCGCAGGTCGCACAAAAACCGCTACAACTGACGAAATTGTCACAAAAATCCACAATGTAATACTTCATGACAGCTGACTGAAAGTATGAGAGTTTGCTGATATAGCAAACATGTCGATAGATCGTGTCCACTACATTTCACATGATGTTCTTGGCATGAAAAAGCTTTCTGCGCGATGGGTGCCAGGTTTGTTAACAGTCGACCAAAAACGCCTTCGAATAAGTGTTTAGACTTATTCAGACGCAATCCTGCTGAGTTTCTTCGACGTTCTATAACTGTAGATGAAACATTTATTCACCATTACACGCCAGAGACAAAGCAGAAGTCTAAACAGTGGGTGGGAGCAGGTGAAAATGCGCCAAAAAAAGCAAAAACGGTTCCGTCTGCAGGAAAAGTTATGGCAACAGTTTTTGGGCTTCACATGGCGTGGTGCTTATAGACTATTTAGAACAAGGCAAAACCATCACCGGGGAGTATTACGCTTCATTACTGCACCGTTTGAAGAATGTGATTAAAGCTAAACGTCCACATCTTGCCAAAAAAAGTGCACTTTCATCAGGATAACGCGCCTGCACACTAATCTATGGTTGTTGCTGCAAAACTCCATGACCTACGTTTCGAAGTGCTTCCACATGCGCCATGTTCGCCGGATCTGGCTCCCAGCGATTACTTTCTCTTCCCAAACTTGAAAAAATGGCTCGCTGGATGAATATTCCCTTAAAATAATGAGGTCAGAGCAGCGACAACCGCTTATTTTGCAGAGTTGGACAAATCGCATTATACTACGGGTATTAAAATGTTAGAACATCGTTCGTCTAAATGTATTGAAGTACAAGGGAACTATGTTTCAAAATAAATAAAAACATTTTCAAAAATATTTTGTTTTCTTTATCAGGCCGAGAACTTATCGAACCATCCCCGTAAATTACAAGAAAATTTCACTCCACAAGATGTGTATACAAAACAACCAAATGATAGAAATGAAATGTATTGCTGATGATTTGTGGTGTAAAAATTGTGACTTACTTTAAGACATCTTCGAGAGGAAATTTTTGGGTAGTAACTATTTTTCATGCAAAATGCATAAAAGATAATACACAACATAAACGCTGTGATATTAAGTTAGAGAAAATGAAAATTTTTTTCAGATATGTATTTTGAATCATCGCATTCAATTTTAAAATGAGAGCTCCCCACCTCTTAATTTTATATTTTTATTAATAAAAACAATGTTGCCCAACTTTTTGACAGTACTCATTTCAAATTAATCATTATTCACGTTATTCTGAAGGTTTACATGCAAAAATGTCCATATTCCCTTTCACATCCACGAAACCCCGATATTTTATATATAAGCCCTGGTCTCTACTGAAATTTTGATTTTTGAAAATTTCGCAGTACTCCGGTGATTGCATAGATGTCGTTTCACTAGCGATATTTTCAGCCTGGCATCGAAGTCTGCCGGTTTTTAATATCCTATCCAAACTTTGGAATTTATATTTATATACCTATAGTATATTCTTTTGAGTAATTATCACTTCAGTTCTGTCACTTGAAGTAATTATGATCACTTCGACCCAGTGACAAGTAAAAGCATATTCAAAAGAACATGAAGTTATCAGTTTCACTTTGTTCACTTTGATCAGTGATAATTCACTCAAAAGCCTATATAGCAGTTGTTCCTTGCCAATATTGCTCTCGGATTGATACAGATCCACCTATATATATATATATATATATATATATATATATATATATATATATATATATATATATATATATATATACATACATATATATATATATATATATATATATATATATATATATATATATATATATATATATATATATATATATATATGTGTATGTGTTTATGCGGCTTTCACGGATCCCTCCGTGTGAGATGCAATAGCAGTGGATATATCCACATTATGCCGTTGTAGTGCTGAAATCACATTCAGCAAACATACAACTATGTGCAGCTCCGTGTATAGAATGAAATAAAATACGAACAGTAAATGCAAACTTCTCTCCATCTTATCCTTTCTGTATTAGAGGTTGCACAGTTAGAACAAATTGTTATAAAACGCAATTTATCCTATTCCACCACCATCCAGATGATGGCCTACCTGTACCACCATACCGCGAAGAAAGTCAAAATTTACCCTCCCCGCCACAGTGATACGGCAGAGATACATGTTTCGTCTCTACTAGACTCATCCGGGTACCGACGTGCATCTGGCTGTGCAAAGGACAGATCGGAAGGAAGCATGCAAATACTGAACGCGGCTTCGCCGACCTCCCGCCGGATGGCGTATATATGTTTATGCGGCTTTCACGGATTCCTCCGTGTGAGATGCAATAGCAGTGGATATACCCACATTATGCCGTTGTAGTGCTGAAATCACCTTCAGCAAACGTACAACTATATGCAGCTCCGTGTATAGAATGAAGTAAAATACGAACAGTAAATGCAAACTTCTCTCCATCTTATCCTTTCTGTATTAGAGGTTGCACAGGTAGAACAGATTGTTATAAAACGCAATTTATCCTATTCCACCACCATCCAGATGATGGGAGCGAGTTCGCTCGTAGACGCCATACACTGAGCTTTTGAAAATGGTGAATGAGATTTCACCGAAACGTCAGCTGCCTTACAGTCCTGAGAGGGACTCTGCACATACACGGGATGCCCGAAAACCTTCGATTACATATATATATATATATATATATATATATATATATATATATATATATATATATATATATATATATATATATATATATATATATTCTTTCCTTTCCTGTGGTTGAAAGGATAATATATATAAACAACTATATCTTTCTATTGTTTAGGTATCTAGTATGTAAGTAACACCTTGTACAAACTAGGTACCTTAGACAAATTAAATAACTAGACATCCTGAAATAGTTGAATCATTACAGATGAAAAATATGGTCATTATTGAATTATGACAAATTCGTGCTTAAACATTCACGATTTTCTAAACTTGATAATTCCAAGGATGGTCATTAGTGTAACAATACATTATTTTAAATTGTTACATGATTAGGATCTTGATTACTTCCGCGGAACCTTTTTAAATATGCTATAGTTTGTTTACTAAATTAAACTATTTTCAGATGTTTATTAGGGGTCACTCCGTTTAATGTTTAGTTGAAGCTACACGAGATAATATTTTACTAATAACAGTAAATTAGGACTGTGAAAAAAATAAAATTTTTATAAAAAAATTAAACCGACATCTAAAAGTGCGCTAAAAAGTGAAAAATGACTATAAATTTTTATACGAAATTAAAATTTTTGAACTCGGCGCCAAACTGTTACCTGGCAAAATGTAATTCGCATAATTTATATATATTAGTAGTTATTTATTTCATTTAGAAATAATTTGGCGCCGACTTCAAAAATTTCAATTTCATATAAAAATTTATAGTTATTTTTCACTTTTTAGCGCACTTTTAGCAGTCGGGTTCAATTTTTTTTATAATTTTAAAAAATGTAAAATTTTTAGGACGCCAAATTGAATCCGCCAGATTGAGTTTTTCAAAAAATATTTTATATTCGTAATTAACACTAACAAAAATCCCCCAACACTGATTTTAGACAAAATCGAGAAATGTAGAATCTTTAATCCGCCATCTTGGACCCACCATATTAAATTTTTTTAAAATAATTTCAGATAGTGTGCGACCCCGAAAACTCTCCCACACCAATTTTGCAGAAAATCGGACAAAATTGACTTTTTCGCCCGGCATATTGGATTAGCCGTATTGATTTTTTTAAAAATAATTTTAGATTCGTGATGTGCGACCCTGAAAACTCCCCCGTACCAATTTTGGAGAAAATCGGTCAAAATTGATTTTTTTGTCCGTCATACTGGATCCGCCTTATTGAATTTTTTAAAAATATTTTGAATTCGTTATGTGCGGCCCCAAAAACTCCTCCATACCAATTTTGGGGAAAAGTTAAATTTTTCTTGTTCACCATATTAGATTCGCCATATTGAATTTTTAAAAAATAATTTCAGGTTCTTTGTGTACCACCCCGAAAATTTCCTCATACCAGTTTTGGAGAAAATCGGACAAAATTATTATTTTGCCCGCTATATTGTCAGCGCCATCTGGATTGGGTTTTACTGCACCAATTTCGTCCAAAAAAATATGGAACCGCCGCAGCAACTTCTCGAACATAACGTAAAAAAATTTCATTCAAATCGGTGTCACCGTTCCGGAGTAATCGGTGTATATGCATAAAAAAAAACATAGTCGACGAATTGAGCACCTCCTTCTTTTAAAAGTCGGTTAAAAAAAAACAAATTCACAGTCGAGAACTATCAAAGTAAAATTCGGAAAATGCAAAATTTTCAGTTCCTCATATTGTATCTTATCAACCAAATAGATGTAAAAAATAAACGCACTTGAAAGATCCTGAATAACTCGAGTCAAGCCCAAAATGAAATGAGATTGATTTATTAAAGTGACTTCAAAATGCGATATCAACCGTTCAAACTTACGGATTTCAAAAAATAAAATGGATGACAGATTGACTTGAGTTTTCAGACTAAAAAAAGTCCGTAGTATCCTTGTCGCCATTTTGAGGAAAAAGTAGTTTTGGCACGTCAAATTAACCATCAAAAGTCAAAAAAATGGTGTCGTCCTTTTTGTTGTGAAGTTATTGATTGCCATTTAGAATTTTTGTTCTGTCCCTTTATTAAATTTATTTTATATTACTTAATAAACAAGTAATATAGATCAAGCCATCAATAAAATATTTAGGTGTAAATATAGACTACAAAATTATCTTAAATTGGCACCATAGAACTGCTAAACAAAAATGTATTCAAAGAGCCAGTACTTTAGGAGTGTAATATATAAAGAAAAAGGGATATCAAGAAAAACAATAACTCATACACAAGGTGTCTGGAAAAATGTGGGAAATCTCCTGGATATAAAAAAAACACGTGGAAGGAATACTACAAGTTCATATAAACTTTTTTCATAGACGCCTCCTCTTGGGAGATATGGGCTCCCAAACCGCTGCAATGGACCTAAGTTTTTTACACATAATTATTGAACCACCAGGTATATTTCAATTTTTTTTAATAGGATATATACCAAGTAAGAACCTTCAAATTACTATCCAAGAAAGAATTGTGAATTACTCACAGCTGCAGGGACGGACCAGCTGTGACACTCACGACTCCATTTTTTTACGCCCTGTATGATAAGAACTTTGGACAACGTTTTTTACATACCTTTAACTATTGAACAATAAAATTAAGTTCTCTTCATTCATGTCGCTAGTCCTAATTGTTCTTGAAGAAACGTCATTTTTTACACTGTTAGTCCCCTAACTTCTGTCGGGTTGAATATAAAAAAGAAGAATTTTCCCCTATCACCATAGTTTCAACAAAAAGTTAAACTAACTGCTTAGTTAAAAACTTCGTAAGAGGGTTCAATATGGGTTCCGTCAACTTTAATACATTCGTGGGCCCGACGAATTAACTGTGCTGTACCCACCACATTAACTCAGCATTGTTCCTTATTTTATCACAATGAAACGTGATTTTTCGTCGAAGTTCCTCCCTACTATCGACCGGAGTGGAATACACCAAGATTTTGAGGTGTCTCTACAGGTAAAAATTCAACGGCGTTAGGTCGGGAGATCGAGGAGGCCAGGCAATAGGTCCTCTTTACCTATCCAACGGTTTGGATAGGCGTTATTCAGGTGCTCCCGCACAGCAACGCTGCAATGAGGTGGTGCCCCTTCGTGCACGTAGTACATGTTTTAGCGGGTTTCAAGTGGTAAGTGCTTTACTAAATCGTGAAAAATATTCTGGAGAAACTCCAAATAAAGTTCTCCATTCAGTCGTGCCGGGAATACGAATGGTCCTATCAAAAAATTGTCATTGATTCCTGACTAGACATTAACTGGGTGGAATTGATGTTGATGATGCGAAACAATAGTTGTATGAAGATTTTCATCAGCCCATATATGTGAGTTGTGTAAAATTAATAATACCATTTTTGGTAAACTCTGCTTCATCCGCGAAGAGAATAATGCTAATGAAGTTTACATTATTTCGTTGTTGATCCAATAGTCAGTTTGCAAACTGCATTCTATGGGGAAAATCTTCAGGAATCAGTTCATGAACTTTTTTTTAAATGATATGGATATAACAGCTGTTCTTGAAGAACTTCATGTACGAATTGAGAACTGCGCCGATAATTTTTAAGTGCTCGTTGAAGGAGTGTAATCTATAATATTTAGAATATTTTCCTCTAATTGCGGCATACGTACTGTTCTTTCCCGACCAGCATCAGTACTTCTTCGTTGGTCAACTCGTTGAAATGTTCTCTGATCTGGAAGAGTCGATTAGGATATCTGTCGTAATATAACCTCCTGGTTTTCAAAGCATTGCAAGATGCAAAACCATACATCAGATGCATATCTGGATACTCAATAAACGTGTATTCCATATTTCGAATTATTTCACGATTAATTTCACCACGAAATTCAAAAATCAGTAAATTAATATCCAACTCAAGAATCAATGTGTCAGCGATGTGAAAGTTTTCAAGTTCTAAAATGCAGGATATTTATGTCTTTAGTACCTAGCAACGCTTGTAATAACAAAACTTTGTTTTTGGTGCCGATAAAATAAAACGCACATTTTATGCGAACCTAAGTGGAACTGCAATTCACAGAATTAGACGTAAACTCTAATTTTGGATGGAATTTTTTTTATTATAAGGTTGAAGGTTGAACATTTGATAGGAACAAAGATGTTTCGTTTATCGAAATACACCAAATATACGATGTAAATAAAATAACGTTTTTTCGAAAATGATTAGAATTAGCGACATGAATGAAGAGTACTTAATTTTTTGTTAGTAGTTAAAGGTGTGTAAAAAACGTTGTCCAAAGTTATCATCGGCTTTTTGGGAGCCCATATCTTCGAAGAGGAGGCCTATACGAAAGAAGTTTATATGAACTTGTAGTAGTCCTTTCACGTGTTTTTTTCATATCCGGGAGATTTCCCACATTTTTCCGGACACCCTGTATACGTGGGTCAGTCCGGCTTTCGAGAGAACGGTTCATTTGAATCTACGCTTCAATATGTATGTACAAAATGGAGTAAAAATAATAATAAGGACTGTGTCGTTGTTAGTGTCTTCGTAGATCCCAAGCGTGTGTTGGGACAATCAATCGTACAGATATAATTACAAAGTTGGAACGTTACGTGTTGTCATTATGTGTAATAAAGTGGCTTCAGAGTTTTCTGTTGGAAAGATACAATAAAACAAAGGTAAACGGTGCGGTTTCGGTTTTAGCTAAAAATGATATATATGTTCCCCTTTTGTTTATTCTATATATTCATAAATATGTCAAGAAATTTTATTTAAGTTTGCGGACGACGCTTTTTTTTCAATATGGAGGAAGAATTACCACCAAGTTGTAACAGAAATCAATTCTTAACTGTCTGCAAAGATTATTACAGCTAACGCTATATAATCTGTGCTGCCTGTTTTGTTTGACTATTTGTGCACTAATAAAAATATTCTTAAATTTAATGAGAATTTAATGTACATTTTACATTAAATTTAATGATTTTTTACTTTAAATCGTGAATAATTTACATTTACTTTGAATTTAAAGCAAATTCATTGAAATGTCAGTTTGGTGTACATTAAATTTGATTAAATGGTATCGTCAATTTCAATAAAGTAACTGAAAATATATTTCAACTTTTTGTACATTAAAATTAATTCACATGTACCTTAACATTAAAGCAACTTACATTAATATTCATGGTACATTGCAAGAGATTCCGGATGATGGCGCAACTTGTATTGAACTTTTTATTTAGTATGATATAAGTTGCTTAAAGGACTCAATTTTCTTATGATGAGGTGTACATGTCTGTCGGTAATTAAATATATAATAACATATCTTAAATTCAATGAACACTGACAGTATATTTAATGTACATAGTCACCAGGGCTGTCAGTTTGCCAGGAATAATTAGCTGTGCCAGTAATTTTGCCAGGAATACCATCATGCCAGGGATTTGCCAGGAATAGATGTCTTATACTCAGAAATTGATAAAATATTAAGGCGAAATGTACATACAATTGATGGCAAGTGTATGAAAATCGACACGATGCCCCATTTTTAAAATTAAATCTCTCTACTATCTTTTTGCTTCTCACATGTAGTTATTTTTTTCTTTATTTAATGATTTTGCAGTCTAAAATTTAAAGGATGGACAATCTTATTATCATCTGTCTTTTTCTAATATTCAGTTTAATTGAGCAATATCAGCTTTTTCTTATCTAACGCATTTTGCCAGGAATTGCCAGGAATAAATATAAAACTTGCAAGTATTTTTCTGTGGAACATTTGACAGCACTGATAGTCACCTTAAAAAGTTATGATCAAACTTTAAATTTAATGTGTGATTACATTAAATTTAATGGAATACATTAATATATATATATATATATATATATATATATATATATATATATATATATATATATATATATATATATATATATATATATATATATTAATGTAAAAATTCTTGAATTTAATGCATTACATTAATTGAATTTAAGAAACGGTTTAGGAAATTTGCTTCCAGCACATTTACCTTAAATCTAATACATTTCCTTTTTACAGTGAGTATAAATAAATTACATTCAAGAACAAAATATGTGGTGCTTGGCAGCAAAGTAAATTGTACACATTTTATTGAAATAATTATGCTGTGGGTATTGATGGTGTTCGTATTGATAGGGTGAGTCAAATGAAATACTTGGGTATTAATATTCGATCCTCAACTCAAATTATTTGATCAGGTTGATTTTGTATGTAAAAAAAATTGGTAAGAATAAAGGTATTTTCTATAGAGTATCCCACATTTGAGTCAATGGACAAAAAAATTAATTTTTAATACAATAATGTATCCGCATTTTAAATATTGCAGTTTTTTGTTATTGATATGTAATAAGGGTGAAAGTAACCGTTTAATAATGTTACAAAATAAGGCAATGCGGATTATTTTGGGTTGCAATAGGTATACACCTGTAAAAATGATGTTGCAGTCCTTAGGATAGGTCCCTATATGGAAAAGCATTGAAATAAGAAATATAATCATTTTTAAAATAAAAAACAATATGATGCCATGTTATCTAAAAAGTTACCTTATTCCAAGATCTCAGAAACAGTGGTGGTTTTTTCTTAGGTTTGCAGATATGCGCAACCCTCAAAAAAATTGTAAATTAAAATAAAACATACTAATGAAGATAAGTAAATTTAAATCAATTTTTTACCAAAATTATTGAAATAATTTAACTTACTTCCTTACTTCCCCTAAATATCATTAATAATTTGTCTGTATTACAGTAATACGTGTGGAAACGTTATGGTTTTGCTGGTATGCAATTTTAATGCAATCTAAGCTAATCCATTGGAGCGTATATGGAGTTGCCTATCTAAGATGTGGAGATTAATTTCGTCTAACAGCTTCATGTAGGTTGCCAGTCGACTTGTAAACCTGCGTTTAGTTTGCCCCATAAAATATCCCTCTACTAGAAAAATTTTTCTTATGTAACCCACTGAATGAGTATTTGAACTTTTGCTTCCAGTCGCGCGAGGCGCTGCCAGTATCAAGTAAAGGTTTCTTCTTCAAGCAGCAGTTAAACCATTCCTTTAGTTTAGGTTAGAATGCAACCGGGGTATCTACTGTGCCGGTATTTCTATGCGTGATGTCTACTGTACCGGTATTTTTATTTTGGTGAAAGTGACTATGTTTTTACTTTGATCAAGGTATTCTGTTACGGTTTAAAAAGGTTAAAAATGTTTGGCGAGAAAAAAAAACATCCAAAATTAAGTGTGGAGACAAATACAGTGGCCGATTTCGATTTCCGAATTCAAAGGATTCAGAGTTACGAAGGGATTTATAAAAACCATCGTGTATGTGTAAGACATTTTTAGAATCTCTCGTAAGAGATTCTAGAAAAACAGTTAAATATAATGCAGTTCCTGTACGAGTAAGTAAAACCAAGTGAGCGCTTTTTTATTTTCTAGAAAACATACGCGGCTCGTCGAATGGGGTGCAAGCAATTATAAAAAAACCTGTGAACATGCTGCTTACGTGCATTGTTATTATGCACATCAATTAAATTTGGTAATGTTAAATGCTGCATCCGCCAATAAAAATGTCCGCATATTTTTTTCCAATTAACATGGGATTTGTTCTTTTTTTTTTCAAATAGTCTTTAAACAACCGCAATACTAGATCAAATTGTTAACAAACGCTTACCTCGTTGGGCCCCAACAAGATGTAATTTTAATTCTAGGCTTGTTTGTACCGTATTCGAATACAGAGACAGCATTCTAAATACAATGGAAAAAATTTTAGATGACAGTAGAAATGTTAGTACTACGAACCAATCATCACAGTATGTCAAAATTCTCAAAAGCAAGAGTTTTCTTTTATGAATAAACTTATTTTACAAAATAATACCTCAAGTTGATTTGTTATTTGGTAAGTTTCAAACAAGACAAATTGACGCTGTTATCGCAAATAAAAATATATTTTCGTGTGAATCAAAATTAACAGAAATTAGAAATAATATTACCTCAAACATCGTTGAGCCATCTCCATCTACTACAAAACGACGTAAGCTTGATGATTTCGTGGAGTTTTCTTGGGAAGCGAAAGAAGTGGTATAATTATTTGTCAAGTAAAAGAACGATTTAGCTTTACAGGTCACTTGATAGCAGCCAGTCTTTTTTTTCGGAACAGTATATCGAATGTAGTACATGTTTTCCTGAACAAAAATTTAAGGATACGATTAAAATTCATCCATTTTTTATCGAACACAAACTCCTTATAGAACTAATAAACAAATATCACACATTGAATTTGCCTTCTTTTCTGAAGGGCTTGAAAGTTAAAGCTTTCTAACATACTGCTATAAGAGATCAGATATGGATATAAGTTATTTTTCCTCACATATAAATATCACAAAATTTTTTTTTGAACACGCTCAATAGCATCACAATGCACATTTGCACTAGGAGACCATATATTAGATCCATATTCTAGATGAGGACGAACAAGTGCATTATACAATTTTAGTATTATATTATGGTTATTAAACTGACTTGTATTTCTAATCACAAAACCAAACACCCTAAAAGCCTTATTAAAAATATTGCGGTAGTGGGTATTAAACTTCAAATTAGACTGGAAGTGCACCCCCAAATCCCTACATTCAGTCTTTTTTTGAAGTTTTGCTCCATGAATACAGTAATTAAAATTAAAAGGATTTATTTTATTTATATAAGACATAAAGAAGCATTTATTAGTATTTAAAAACATTTTATTTAATCGAAACCATTCCGTTACTGAATTTAGGTCTGCTTGCAGTGCATTATAATAATTACTGTTTGTTACTTTCTTAAATATTTTAAAGTCATACGCAAATAAGAAACCATCAGAATGTTTAATACTATTAGGTAAATCATTTACAAACATTAAAAATAACAGTGGGCCGAGGTTGCTACCCTGCGGTACACCAGATGTTGACCCTCCCACTCTCACCTTGTGCAGCCTACACGAAAGATAACTTTTCATAAAGAGGTAAGCATTTCTAGAAAAGTCAAACTCAACAAGCTTAGCCAGCAACAACGGATGGTCCACCTTATCAAATGCCCTTGCACAATCAATATCCACCGTATCCAACTTCTTCCCGCCATCAATAGCCTCCGAGGCATGATTTGTAAACACACATAAATTTGTTACTGTGGACTTTCCACTTACAAATCCATGTTGTTGTTCTACTACAGGGTGTCTCAAAAGAAAGTACACATTTGTTTTGCTTATTGCGTGAACGCAACTATTCCGAGCGGCGCGGGGGGTATGTCAATCGGTAGCCTGGCTCTTGGGAATTTAGTCGCTATGGAGCGTTTCTCGGGAGCGGACCGTGCTTTGTGCGTATGTGAGTTTTACAAAAACGGTAATTCGGCGACTGTAGCGCGTAGAAAATTCTGCAATTTTCGACATATTCGTCACTTAAATGATGCGCCAAACGCTCGGCTTATTGGAAAATGGGTCCAAAAGTTTGAAGAGACCGGTTCAACACTAGATAAACCAAAATCTGGGCGTCCGAGGTCTTCGAGAACGGTCGAAAACGTAGAGAGTGTTACTCAGTCTGTTCGTGACGACCCAAACGTTTCGATTCGTAAGCGTGCTGTTGCTTTAAATGTGCATAGGTCATCATTATTCCGCATTTTACACAAAAATTTAAAGCTAAACCCCTATAAAATTCAGTTGGTGTAAGAATTGAAGCCTCAGGATGCTGGTCAGAGGCTTGACTTCGTAAACCAGATGATTGAACGCTTTTCAACGTTTACCAACATCTTCTTTTCGGATGAAGCCCATTTTCATCTTAATGGTCATGTAAACAAGCAAAATTGCCGCTGTTGGAGTGAAAACAATCCAAAACACAAACATCAGAAACCTCTACATTCGCCGAAAGTGACTGTATGGGCTGCGATGTCGGCGCGAGGAATTATCGGCCCGTACTTTTTTGAAGATGAAAGGGAACGCACAGTAACAGTGACTTCAGAGCGGTATGTGATGTTAGACGACTTCTTCGTGCCTGAACTGCAAAATTTTCCTGGCTATAACCAAAAAAACATGGTTCCAGCAAGACGGAGCAACTTCACACACGTCCAACATGTCTCTGCCACGAGTGCGTGAAATTTTTCCTGGCAAATTGATCTCAAAGAAAGGTGACATAAGTTGGCCTCCACGCAGTCCTGATTTATCACCTATGGACTTTTTCCTATGGGGTTATGTCAAATCAAAAGTTTACGCCAACAAACCAACTTCCCTGGCACAATTAAAAGAAAATATCCGCAACGAAATGGCAGACATCACGGAAAATACCTGCCGAGCCGTCATGGGCAAATTTAGTGCTCGATTAAATGAATGCCGTGAGCGCAACGGATTACATTTGGACCATATCATTTTTAAAAAATAAATTCCCAAACAATGTATTTTAATATGTAATAAACATTTTTTCAATAAAGTCCTGACTTTTTTTTAAATCGATTTTTTAAATGTGAACTTTCTTTTGAGACACCCTGTATTTTATGAGTTATGTTGGTCACAATGTCATCTGAAAGGATCATCTCAAATATCTTAGCAAGTGAATTAAGTATACTAATTGGTGTATAATTTTCAACATTTGTTTGTTTACCATCTTTAAATATGGGAGAAATAATTGCTGTTTTTAGTTTATTGGGAAAAATTTTTGTTTTTAGGGCAACTTGAAAAATATGAGCAATAGGGGCTGCTAAAAAGTCTGAGCAGATATGAGGGAATATTATCCTCTCCTGTGCTTTTTTTGGGTTTTAGTTTTTTCATACTTTTCCTTACAGTCTCCTTTAATATTAAAAAAAATTCTAAGTCTCCCCAACTATTAATATATATAGGATCGCCGTTGGACACTGATGACAACTCAAACACTGAACTGAAATACTGTGCAAAAGCATTGACAATATATTCATGCTCTTCCAATGATACTTCATTATAAGACATAACCCTTGGCATACCACACCTTTTACTCTTACCCTGGTAACACACCCTGCTCGGCAGACAATGCTGAAGAAATGGCATCCTATCTTTAGAGCATATTTACAGCAGAAATCCGTAAGACGCTGCAATCTATGAAATATTCTTAACGATCTACAGCAGAATTAAGGACGATTCTTCCAATTTAATTTTTCAAACCGTAGAGCAGAATCATAAGTAAAACGTATGCAAAACATCAGTAAGATGCTGGATATCAGTGCGAGAATATTTTAAATCGTATGATGAACTTACTCAAAGCTGCTGTCCCGTTATTATCCATCAGCATTTTATGTAAGTAAATATATAAAAGTCGGAAACAGAAGAGATATGGTTCGGATTAAGCTTACAGATGCAGATTTGTTTCAGAACTGAGAAATGTTTGCTACCAGGGTAGAGCCAACATACATCCAAAAACTTCTAAGATCAAAATTTACATTATTCTCTATATTTTTTAAATACAAAGAGGACTCATTATCAATCTGTTTTTTAATATTATACCTTAAGTTACGATATTCTTCATATTGAAAAACACTAGCTTTGCCACATTGTATATGTCTATGCATCCTTTTCTTTAACAGAGTGTTCGCCAATTTACTCCGGTTTTTACAAGAGGTTCGCAAAAAGAAAAAAGTTGGGAACCGCATACCCTAAACCATAATAAAATCACGAAGTGTATTAATCTAAGACATGAATTAGACTAAAATTTTTTTTGTTACCTAAGTCCAACGAATTTGAGCCTGGAATATCCAAATTGGGAGTCCAAAGAACTTGGTCAATCTAATCAAAAATAACCTGATTCTAAGAAGACTCAAGTTCGGTTTTAATAAAACTTGGTTTAATAGACAAAAATAATAATTAAATGCAGATTGCACTCGCCTAAGTGTTACGTGTTAAAATTAAACGCTATTTTGAACTATCTATGAACAAACTAAATTTTTTAAAATTGGTTACTATCGAAAATGCTGCAGGCGCTGGAACACCAACCTTTCCTTCTTTGAATAAAAAACTGACAATTATTGATATTTTATTAACAGAAAAACCAAATTATACATCTTATTGACTGAACAATTACCTAAAATTATTTAGGGGACACAAAAGAATATTAAATGTATTGCTGGCGACAACTAGGTACAATAATTAACACACATAGGTATTTCATCATGATCTATTTCAATGGTGAATGGAATATATGCAGTGTAAAATTGGCTGCCTAATAAGTTGGCGCGATTCGATAATAAAAAGCTTACTCGAAGAGCACAGTACGTCCCGCATAAAGAAAATTATCTTTGTTTACAAACACTTCCCATATAATTCTCGACACTTAATTAATCTTCAAGCATTCATAATGAACGTATAACAATTAAAACAGTAATTCACCGTCCGGGCAAGGAAACGGTCGGATTCTTACGTAAATAACTCGGACGAAATTAGAAAGTTGCGCCAGCGATCTCTTTTTTTCTATGTGAAAAATCAACATGGCGCTGAAAAACAAGTGCAAGTGCTAATCGGATTATTAAAAACAAAGGTTCAAATATCATGGATTATAAGAAACTTGAGTGATGTTTAAGTGTAAATATAGTGTAGTTTCCATCATACATCTCTATACTTTTAACAGGTAAGTCTTTGACCGTTATTTCATATAGAATAAGGCTTAAAATATTGCTGAAATGGGGCTAAGGATTTTTTTCTCCAATTTTTTTGCAGATAGCATAGAGTGCCAGGAAACAGAATCCTGCCGCAATGGCAGACAGCCAGGGGCAAACAGTTGAATATCAATGGGCCTATTCGATTATGGACTCAAGTCGAGTTTCAACATTTGTGATCTCGATGCTGCTCATAGTATATGGAAGCTTTCGGAGCTTGAATATGGAGCAAGAAGCACGAGAAAAGGCTCATGGGTCCACCAATTGTCTATTGAACCCCTCACAGACTGTCCAGCCAGAAAATAATGTGCAAACTTTAGATACGATGCATGCACTGTGTTTGCCTTTAGGAGCCAGCATATCTTTGTTGGTGATGTTCTTTTTCTTTGATTCAATGCAGATGTTGTTTGCTATTTGTACTGCAAGTAAGTACCTCTTGATTTTCTAACCTAACTTCAAATAAAATATAAATTAATATTATAAATTATTTTGTAATGTATAGTTATCTTCAATATTAGAGCATTATTACCTTTTACGGACACTTTTTACATTTGAATGTGTTGTTAAGATATTTGTTAGCATAACTCTTTTACAAATATTAAGACCCAAAGTTAAACAGTTTAATAAATATGTAGCGTACAAGTTAAATATTACTAAATATTTCTTTTCTCGAAATCATAACATATATAAGATTAAAATAGAGGAAAGTTGCATTTTGTTGAAATGAGTTTAAGATATGTTGGCACCGTTCCCAAATTTTCTTCATTTCAGTGAGATATTTCAAAAAATGTGAATAAATTAATTTTTTGAATCTTCCGAAACTTTATGTAAGAAATTTAAGAATGATAATTTGTTTTTTTCTGAAATATATTTCCTGGAATCAAAAGTTTTGGAGACATTGGGAAAGTGATTGTTGATGACTTTCAATTATTTCTATTATTAAAAAATTTGACAATACATATGTCAAATATAATCATTTCAGAGAGATTTCTGTAAGAAAACTCTGTAGTCTTATTACCATCAGTGACTTAAGAAAAAATTATTTCAAAAATGTCTATTAACATGTATATCCAGTACTTACAATTTTTGGGAAAGTAATGTATAAATATACAGATTTGGCCATAAAATGATGGATAAAATTAAATTAAGTCACAATATAATTTTTAATATAGTTTTAAAAGACTTCAGTATTTTTTTGTTTTAATTTGGAAAATTGCAGCCAAATGGTCTAAAAAGTTTTAGATAACTTCTAAATCTGATCTAGTTGCCATGGAAATTAGATGTTATTGCTGGTCAGTTTTGTTTTGCTTATGATATTGTTGAGAAGTATAATAAAAAAAAAAGTAGGTTATCTCTACAAAAATTTATTCATAAGTTCCCTTTGATTTCATTGACCTTGATTGGTACTATAATAAATCAATTTTAACATTGGATAATATTAACATAATTATATAACTACGATACTTATTTTAACAACAATATATTTTTAGTAGTTTTGGTACACTATAATAAACCATTTTTTTTAAAACAAAATAGATGAATTAACAGGTTTTGAGGTATTTCTCCTTAACATGTATTTACATCAGAGGTCAGGTTGTCAATGCTTTATTTACAATTTTCCCTTCCTTATTGTTTTATAATATATTAATTTTTTGTCAAAATCACCCCTTTCACTTTTGGTATTGTCAAAGTATTGAGTAAACTTAAAAATGACATATGACAGTAATGATAGGCCTGAGTGGTTCTGGTTTATATAGTTTTTTTAGTTGGTATCATTTTGATATAAACTTCAGGACCGGATTTCAATTTTCTTTTGCAATGTTATATAAAATTATTCCATTTAAAGACATTAAATGGATAGCGTAGAATATTAAAGTATAGGAAAAATCACCTTTTTGTTTATATTTATTGACACACTAAATTGATACTGATTTTAAGACACTAGAATAAAATAATGGTAATTATTTTGATTACATGAAATCTAGTAAAACTACTTTTTTTGAAAAAATTTCGACAATTACCCCCTATTTCGAAGTCCTAGAACACGATTCTGGTCTTCATCAGGGTAGTACAAAACTTAAAAATTAAGATTCTAGTCAGAAATAAATAAATCTATTTTTCTACAGTGTTTAAATAATTGTTGATATAGATGTATTCTCCTTTTAATATCTTGCCCATATGTCTTGGAATTTATATTTCATTAGATTGTTTCATGCAAATGTTGCTCTCGATTTGATACAGCTTCACTGATGAGACCATAAGGTGATCGGAACGGGTATGGAGGCAGAACCAGAGTTTTACTTGCAGGAAATAAAGTTTTTATATATTCTATCCACATACAGTCCACTAGACCTTCTTTAGTTCCAGCCTGTTTGCCCCTACCCTTGCCTCAGCTCTGATTATTATATCAAGAGGGAGGCTTGGTAGGGTTTCCATGACTGCTATTGGGGTGCTTCTACAATGCTGAATATGCAGGCCATTCTCTGGGGTTTGGAGAGCACCAGAGTGATTGATCTTTGAGTGATTTTTGTTCACTATACAACCTAGCCTTAAGTTATCATGGATTTTATCACCGCATATATGTATAATCAGTGTACAATATTACATATATTACACCTTATAATCTATTTTACTCACGCTAGACATGCGGTTCAGGACTTAAAAAAAAAACACTGGTTGAATATTTTTTTGTGTACTTTAACATATCATTAAATGAACGAAACTGGAGGCGGTACTTGAGAACGTTCTTTTGTTAGTATTTAAATATTTGTTCTTCCATAGCTAGCCTGAGATACGGGCCATTTTCATTCAAAGTACTTGTACCTTTCACTGTAGATTGCCATCACTTGTTAATTCTACTGTCAGACATGCATTTAGTCTTGTTCATATTGATATTCATATTTAGTATGCTGGCTTCTTGGTTGAAAGTGTAAAGAAGTCTTTGTAACTTATCCTCTGAATTTGCAATGAGTACTGTATCATAGCCTAGCATAGCATGTGGAAATAGGTTTATCCCCTTCTATATCCTGATGTTCTGGGTAATTTTTCTACGATCTTATCTATAACTAGGTTAAAGAGAAAAGGATTAAGGCCCCCAGTCTTATTTCTCTGTTTATTTCTGTGTTTTCAGGTAATATCTGCCCTACTTTTATATTGGTTATACATTGTTGGTTAACGTTTAAGATGGAACAAATTTCATTTAATTTATTCAGGATTAACCAAATAGTACAGCAATTATAAAATATAAACAATTAACATGTAAATAATTAAACAAAATAAACCCTTATAATCATAATAGTAAACAAGAATCAACTAAACAAAATACTTAAGAGTAAAAAAGCGTTCACAGCCAGGTACTCTATTCAAGACCAATATCACTGTCCTCTTAAAGCACACAGAAGAATAGCAAAAATCAAAGTCACAAGGCAGGAATGTATTGTAATGGTCCATAAGTCTATTGGCGAAGTTATTTCTGCCAATATTAGTTCTGCTAGGATACAGCGAGAATCCATTTTGCTACTTGGTTAGTCAAGCAGAGACATGAAAATTAAGCAATGCCAGCAGATCAGGGCAATCAACCACACTCGCTAACAATCTATGACCAAACATCATAGTGAGCTGAATTCTACGAGTCTCCAAGTAATCCAAACTCAGCAAACTTAGCCGCTGGTGGTACTGCAGCTGTGTTCGATCGATTCTTAACTTATAGAGTAAGAAATTTACAAATTTGCTTTGCACGCGCATAATCCGTGCAGCGTGGATCCTGTATAGAGGTGACTAGATCATGCAACAGTACTCCAAGTTACTTCTAACTAGGCCTAAATAAACAGCCTTAAGAGTTTCAATGTCATTAAAATCATGACGTTACCTCCTAACAAATCCACAAATCTTAGAAGATTTTTCGATCAGGCTGTCGATGTTTGCAGTAAAACGCAATTCACTGTCAAATATGAGTCCCAAATCGTTAATAAGAGTTACTCTAGTGAGCTCAGCGTCACAAATTCGATAAGCTGAAAGAATGGGTTTTCTCTTTCTAGAAAAGGAAATTATTTTGCATTTCGAAATATTGAGAAATATTTCATTGTCTCTGCACCAGGAAACCAATTTGGAGATTTCATTCTGCAATATAGAGTTATCCTGGAGACATGCCACTCGGCTGAAAATCTTTAAGTCATCCGCAAAGAAAAAGTAGGAACACTCCTGGAAAATGTAGGTAAATTCATTGATGAAAAGCAAGAACAGGAAAGGGCCCAAAGGGAACCTCTGTAGAACCCCAGAATGCACCCTTATTTCTCGCGATAATCTACCGCAGAACTTGACTATCTGCATTCTACCAGTTAGATAGCTGGCAATCCAGAAAATTAACGGTGGTCTGACTCCATATAATTTGTTCAATAAAATGCGATGATTTACCGAATCAAATGCCTTTCTGAAGTCGAAGTAAATCGAGTCGACCTTCAATGAAAGATCAAGGGCGGCACTCAGAAAGTTAGAATAAACTGCCAAATTAGTGTGACATGACTTACTAGACTGAAATCGAATTAGCTGTTGGTTTACTCATTTTTCTTTCATTTATTTCATATGCTTTAGTCATATCTACCAAGCAGCATTTATTAAATTCTATGGATTTTTCTATTATCTGTTTTACAATAACGATTGTATCAATGATTTATCGGTTTTTCCGAAAGTCCAGTTGTTCTTCCCCCATGGTTTTAATAATATCATAATAATAATATCCTTTATTTGCCAACAAAATTATGATCATATAACAAAGCAACGTCAGAGAGAGAAATGTTTAACATTAAGAATTGTAAATATATCGATCTAACTACAGTTAAGATAAAAACTAATCGACATTTCGATAGGAACTTTACATAAAAGAAAACAAAAGGAGGATACAAGATAATTTAAAAAAGTAGTAATAAGAGAGTCAGTTTAAACTGAACAAAGTTTTACAGTTTGTAAAATAAGATATTCCAATTTAAAAAGAATAAAATTTTTACACACAAAACAAAAGCATGAGAAAAAACCTACTAAACAAAAAATATTAAGTTAAAAATATTGATATTACAAAAACTATTCATTAAAATTGAAAAGTAAAAGCACCTATCAGACAGCCATTCATTTACGTGTCTCTTAAAGCAATTAATCGACTCGGTAAGCCACATTTCTCTTGGTAACATCCTTACGGCTTTAATCGCTATAGAGTATGGTCCTCTCTCATAGAAGGTGGAGTTATGTAAAGGTACCTTTAGGTTATTCGCCCCTCTGGTAGTCCCAACCATGTTTCCCCCATAAAGCTGTCTATTTAGCGGAAATAATTCCGTATTCCTTCTGACAAGCATGACTAAATATCTAAAGTATAATGAGGGAACAGTAAGCAACTTAAACTGAGTAAAAAATGGTCGACATGAAGCTCTTGGATGTAGGTGGAAGATGCATCTTATTATGCGTTTTTGAATTTTAAATATATTAATAGCCTTTCTTGATGATCCCCAAAAGGAAATACCATAAGAGACAAGAGATTGTATTTGCCCAAGGTAGAAAAGCCTAACAGTCTCTGCAGTGATAACGTCACGAAGCCTTCGGACCACACCACACAAACTGCTAAGCCATGCCCAAAGATCTGAAATATGATGTTCTCAGTTTAAAGAGGGGTCCAAATGAACATCCAAGAACTTAACTTCCTCCAAAGTAGGTAGAGATCTACCCCCAAGCCACACAAGCAGTGACTCAGACCCTGTTGCATGCTTTGAAAAAAGAATGAGGCCGGTTTTATGTACGTTTAGAGTGAGGCCGTTATCAGAACACCACTGCTGCATTTTCAATGCAGAGTTTGTGCACTTTCGAGACACTCCCGCCATAGAAGTGTCCGCCAGAATCACTGATGTGTCATCAGCAAACTGGAAAACGCTATCCGCGGCCAATCAATCCCCCAGATTGTTTACATATATTAAGAACAATATGGGTCCTAGAATGGAGCCCTGAGGTACCCCCTGCAACAATTTAGTTCTATCTGAAAAGTAATGATGATTATTTTTAGCAAAGCAGACTGTTTGCTGCCTATCTGATAAGTAGGATTGCAGCAACACCTCTGACCCCATACGCACCAAGCTTTGTCAAAAGCAAGTTATGATCCATAATGTCAAAGGCCTTAGATAAATCAAAATATAGGCCTGCCACTTTATCATTTGTGTCAATTCTTTCATTTATATAGGAAATTGTGTTGAATAT
This sequence comes from Diaprepes abbreviatus, assembly GCA_034092305.1. Classification (NCBI taxonomy): domain Eukaryota; kingdom Metazoa; phylum Arthropoda; class Insecta; order Coleoptera; family Curculionidae; genus Diaprepes; species Diaprepes abbreviatus. Next base: position 8,022,781 of record JASJET010000194.1, on the reverse strand, counting down.
TGCCATTTCAGTAGACTTGTTAGGTCTCAAGCCGAACTGATTTTTACTCAGGATATTGAGTCTGTTTATATGTTCAAATATTCTAGTATACATAACTTTTCAAAGACCTTTGGCACTGCTGGAAGCAGGGAGATCGGTCTGTAATTTTTGATGCACTGGCGTTCCCCTTTTTTAAATATAGGAATCACTTTGGCTGTCTTGAGATTAGTGGGAAAGATCTGTGTGGCAAAACTTTCATTAACAATATTAGCTAAGGGATTACTTATGCAGTGTGCGACAAATTTTAAAACATATACGGGCACGTCGTCCAGTCCCGCTGAAGATTTATTAGGTAAACTCATAAGTGTTCGAAAAATTTCACCGGAATTAACTGGTGATAAAAATATTGTAGGATAATTAACTTAAGTTTGAAACGTAAGGTTAAGATTTGAATTATTATGTACATCGAACTGTCTGCTAAATAGTTCAGCAATATCTTTTGGGTCACTGTGAATATGATCATCTATTTTTAGGATTATTTCATAATTCTTTTTGATCCCATTGCATTCGGTATTAAGGATATTCCAGGCAGTTTTAATTTTATTTTTGGAATTAATAATCTTACTATCATTCAAATTTTTATGATAATCAGATAGGTATTTCCGATAAATCTTTCGTTCTGACCTATATGTTCTATACACAGCTTGACTTTTTGTCTGCTTGTACCACACATACAGGTCTTTGATGTAGTTTGAATAGTTACGGATTTCGGTATTTACCCAGTTTGCTTTATGATATTTGATTCTACTTATACTGGTTGGGAAAGAAAGGTCAAAATAATAGTAGAATATTCGAAAAAATGTGTTATATTTTTTGTCAGCACCATATGCTTGATCTACCTCATTCCAAGTAAAAGTGTGGTTAAAGTTATAATTTAAATTGTATTCAATAAATGGTTCTTAAATTTAATAGTCCGTGATACAACAAAAATATCAGTACAATAGATGATTAATTACACTTTTCAAATATGCCTGACAATCAGTTGTAAAAATCTGTAAAAGTAATTTCGAAGTGTCGAGGTTTTCAGATAAAATTAGACTGGTAACATTTCAATTTCAGCCTAATCTATAAAGAAAATTGATAGTGAGCGTTAGTAGTTATGACTTTATAGGCCTATTAAAACCCAACCAAAAAAGCTAATTCTAAATTAAGATAGTTTCGTTCCAATAACTTGACAAAAGAATAATATGGAGTACTTTCCTTTTTCGATCAGTTATTGATATATTTATTTAATAGTCGATCGGAAATACGTACTTTCACCAAAATAATTACAATTGCATGAAGTAACCGAAAATATTATTAACATTCCTTCTGTCTTGTATTTTTTGTCCTTAAAGTTTGTAACTAACTTTCATTTATTCAGTAGCGGTATGACCTGCTGACCTATTTCTTTTTTATTATTAAGAATATACTGAAGCCTCAGATTAATAGTTAATAGGCTGAAGAAACCTTTTAGAGAAATAAATCATATAAAAATGTGAAAAAAACCTTGCAATATACAATGGGTATTTGGAGAATTGACAGTTTTAAAGCTATTTAAATTGCGTTAAAAGTTATCCGAACAGTAAATCTTTTTACACAGATTATAGATCCGTTCATTTATAAACATAATCTCATCATAAATTGTGAACATAAAAATGATGTACAAATGAAACAATAAAAGAATGAAGACCGAATATAAATATTTCATTGTCGACTTTCTATAGAATATATACAGGGTGTCCGGTAAGTACCTCCTAATTTCTCGGGACTCTACAGGGGAGGTCAAAATAACCCTACTTTGTCATAGAAAAAAATTACTAAATAGCCCCTTAAATAAGTAAATAAATAAATAAATGTTTAATCACGGACCAACCATTTACAATGAAAAGAAAAATACAACATACATACAACAAATTTTTAAAATTATATATAAATAAAAAAAAACATAACAACCAAAACTTTGCAGTCTCAATAAATAAAATGACATATCTATAAAAAAAATTAACAGTCATCTTAACAAACAATAAATAAATTAAAATAACAAGTCTAGACTTACAGAACTTTTTTTTATCTTAGTTTTAAATAATGTTAAGGAATCATTAAAAAAATCAATAATAATAATAATAATAATGTTTATTCATGATATACATACAAAAAGTATTTTCACAAGTCAAATATAAAACAACATATTATAGTAAAAACATTAAGTAGACAAGAACAAATCGGTCTAAAATTATTAAAAACACAAAACTTTTTCAACAAGTCAAGTTTACAAGTAAAACATGTACAGTGAGGGATTCATCTGTGCTTTTCCTGTCATATTAAATCATTGAAATTATTTAAAAGAAACTCTTCAGTACTGTAGAAAGCTTTTTTCTTCAGATAGTTTTTCACTTTAGACTTAAACTGCTACGCACCGAAGTTTTTAACAACATTAGGAAGCACATTAAAAAATTTCAGCTCATAGTGGTTCGCACCATCCCTGACTCTAGCAGTTCTACTATAAGTCAAAGTAAAACAATTCCTGCCCCTCTTGTTGTAGTTGTGATAATCACTATTACAGATATACCCATCAGGCATTCTTTTAGATATGCATAAGGCAATTCATGATATAAAGAGATGGCAAGGTAAGGATGCCAAGGGAAATAAAACTCGCCCTACAACATTCTCTGAACCCCAGACCAGACATGATCCTTACACAACGCCGTTGTATTGCAAATACCCTGGAAGCATGCGATGAATGTCCCCAACAAAGGAAAGCGTAACTAAGATGCGAGTGGATATGACCATAGTAAGCATTCATAAGAACATCATTAGACACTATGTTTTTCATATTACGTATTATAAATGTATTTCTACTTAGAATACTTATAAGATGTTCAACATGTCGCTCCCATGTCAGTTTAGGGTCAAGATATATGCCCAGGAACTTTATAGGTGATTCACTCAGATTCAAAGCTCTTAGCGAAAAATCCATTGTCTGGGTCTTTGTCTCATTGAGGATTAATTTATTAGCAGTAAACCATTGCTGAATATCCGACCGCGTGCTCTCCGTCTGTCGAATAAGCAAAATAATAGCTGTACCCTCGTTTGAAATACATGTACTAATATCATTCACATATAAAAGAAACAACAACGGCCCAAGAACTGAGCCTTGGGGCACACCGTGAATGACTGGACTCGGGCTTGATGCCTCACCACCAAATGTTACATACTGGAGACGATTTGATAAGTAAGATTTAATAAGATTGACTGTGCAATCATTAAAGTTATATTTATAAAGCTTTTGAATCAACAGATTATGCGACACGCAGTCAAAAGCTTTTGTTAAATAAAAGAAGGACACCCGGACATACATCCTCCTCTCAAAACAGTCTTGAATGTACGAAGTTAGATGATTTATGGCAGCTGTAGTTGACATGTTGCAACGATAACCAAACTGACATGGACTGAGCAGACACTGATCCTCAAGATAGTCACACATCTGATTTTTTAAAACATTCTCAAAGATCTTACTAAATAGTGGCACAATTGAAATTGGCCTGTAGTTAGCAAAATCATCGCAGGCTCCCTTCTTAAAAACTGGCACCACACGAGCTAATTTCAAACATTCGAGAAAAACCGCTGATTTAATACAATTGTTAATAATTTTAGCTAGCGGGTATATTATAATATTTTTTATAGTCTTAAGTATCCTAATATTTAGACCAAAGCAGTCCTTACTAGCACTATTATTAAGGTTAGATATTATATCCCTCAGATTATTAAAAGTAATTTCATTAAAGTTAAATGTTGGACCCGAGCTATTTGTATTTAGGGAGTTTAGGTAGCCAAGTGGGTTGGAACCTGAATTCGAAATATTCTGCATTATATTTTCAGCAATATGTGAAAGATCAATACTTATCCTGCTAGCTTCTGAGGAACAGCGTGTGATGGACGATGAAATACCATTTGAAAGGGGATACTAAACAGACTGAATTCTCTTAATGATCTTTGCGGAATCAATAATTTTACTTGTGATAATAGTTCAGGACACTCCACAAATCCTTTCAGAATCTTATAAAAAGTGCATAAATCTATGAAAGTCCTTCGACTCTCAAGGATTGGTAGGTTAATCATCTTAAGTACCTCCTCATACATAATGTCATCCCGGGGTATGCCTAATTTGTATCCTACAAATCTAATAAATCTTTTCTGAATTCTTTCAATTTGGTCAATATATTGCCTATAGAAAGGTAATCATATTGGACAAGCATATTCTAGAACCGACTTAACATAAGAACAGAATAAAATTTTGAAACACAATACATTGTTAAAATCTTTTAGAGTTCTTTTAATAAAACCCAATAGCTTTAAAGCTTTTTTGTTTATATAATTAACATGATAATTAAAATTTAAGTTTTTGTCAAGATACACGAGATCCTTAAGTTGTTCTTCATTTTTCAGTATATCATTCCCTATACGATAGTTAACTTCAACAACCTTCCTTGTTCGATAAAACTTAATACAAAACATTTATTTACATTAAATTGCATGCTATTCAAATTTCACCATTCACATAAGCCGTTCACATCCTCTTGAAGTTTTATACAGTCGTCCTCAGATTTTATTATTTTAAAAATTTTCAAATCATCCACATACAGAAGACATTTGAAATATCTTACAAATTGCGATATATCGTTAATAAAAATATTAAAGAGAAGCGGGGCCAAATGGGACCCCTGTAGAACCCCTGAAGAAATAAGAACTTCTTCAGAAGTATATTTCCCTAGTTTTACCCTGCCTGACAAATAGCTATTAAACCATTTTAAGAGATTCCCAAATACACCATATTTTTCAAGCTTCTTCAACAGTAGGGAATGGCTAATTTTATCAAATGCCTTGGAAAAATCCGTATAGACGGAATCAATCTGGTTAGAGTCCTCAAGAGCATCCCTAAAAAACTGCTCATATACTAATAAATTGCTCACTGTGGAATTACCCTCTACAAAGCCATGTTGTGATTCTATAAAGTTTTGCTGAAAAAGCGGCTTAATTTTAGATTCTATTATTATTTCAAAGATCTCAGGATAAGTGTCAGTTGCTATTGATTGATTAAACATAATGTTTAAAATGTATGCTAAAATAAAGGAATAGTTCTTTAAAAATATCACAGAAATATCACCTGGTCACACCGATAAATGATCCCTTAACATATTGATTGCCTCGTAAACATCATACACATCAATATCACAGTACAAACTGGTTTAGGTACGTTAAAGTTCTAAATATCACAATTGCCATCACAATAAATAGAGGAGAAAAAATCACTAAAATAACTCACTATCACATTTCCATCATCAGAGACGTCAGTATCATAGGACATAGATTTAGGAAGATCAAAAGAGCGACTCTTCTTTTTTACATATTTCCAGAAATTATTGCTAACGGAGATTCAAAAGCCCTAAAGGGGGTACCCAGCGATTTATCTTATCCGCTCTAAGTTTTGAACCTATTTGTATAATTTAGTGAGGTTTTAGTATTTTATAGAGGTCACAAAGACTAATTAAATCATACTACAGTAGATGTTTTTGATCATCAGAGAAGTCAGGAACGGACTGACGGTAAAAATCAGGTTGTTATTGTTAATACGTACAAAATGAACGACTGCGGAACTTGTCAAAACCGCCTTCAAGTAAACATAATTAAAAAATCTAGAACGTATTGAAATGTAAATTATTCTACAACATCACTTTATACCATATTCCATATACGTAGCCTTGGAAAAGGAAAAATAAACTATACTTTCCGAAAGCTCGGTGTTTATGAAAAAAGAATTTTGTTCAGCTCTAGACCGCTCTACCGCAATAGATTAAGTTTTTTTCTATTATATATATATATATATATATATATATATATATATATATATATATATATATATATATATATATATATGTATATATACATACATACATACAGGGTGCGCCGTCTTTTATGTCGGTATGTAAACATTGAATAACTTTAACATTTACCAACCGATTGATTTGGTTATACTTGTTTTTGAAACGTCAATTCAGTACAATTTTAACCATGAATCGCTTTACACCGAAACAACGCTCCGAAATAGTGACAATGTACATTAAAAATAGTCGTTCAGTTGTGTTAACTCAACGTGCATATCGTCGAAAATATCGTGGCCAACAGGCACCGTCTGACAACACTATCCGTCATTTGGTTTCGAATTTTGTTGAGTACAGGACAGTGGGAGATCGTCAACATACCGTTCATTAACGACCAAGACGTTCCAATGAACTGGTTGAAGCGGTCAGAGAGCGTTGCCCAGAACCCAAAAGTGTCGTATCGTCACCGTGCTCAGCATTTTGGCGTCAGTGGAACCACTTTGTGGTGCATTTTGAAGGATGATTTGCATTTGTTTCCGTATAAAATGCAGTTAACATAAAGAATATTGCCGACAGACTGTCCACGTCGCTTGAAATACGGCCAAACAGTTGCTCGAATGGTTGACACTAAACCTGATTTTTGGAAGCGAATTTTGATGACCGACAAGGCCCATTTCACACTCTCTGGCGGCGTAAATAAGCAAAATTGCCGCATTTGGGGGACGGAGAATCCACACGAGATCCACGAAACGCCATTGCATGACCGAAAAGTGACTGTTCGGGCCGGCGTTTGCGCCAAAACCACAAATGCCTGAAAAAGGTCTTGATGGTTACTGGTTTCAACAAGACGGCGCGCCATGCCACACTGCAAATCAAACAATCCAGCTTCTGCAACGGAAATCCCCTAGACGTCTGATGTCAAAAAGAGGCGACATTGACTGGCCACCCAGATCTCCAGATTTGACTGCTCCGGACTTCTTTTTGTGGGGTTATTTAAAAAAACAAAGTGTACTCCAGCAAGCCTCAGACCATTGAAGAGCTCAAGGTAAATATTCGTGCCGAAATCACCGCTATACCACCCGAGATGCTCGAAAAGGTAATGGAAAATGCAGCAAAAAGGTCACATTTTGCTTGGGCCAATAAAGGTGGCCACTTGATCGATGTAGTATTCAAAAACTAGTCCCAATAAATTGTAAAGGACCAAATTTAATAAAAATGCCTCATATATAGAAATCAGTTTTTTTTTAAAGTTATTCAATGTCTACATACCGACATAAAAGATGGCGCACCCTGTATATATATATATATATATATATATATATATATATATATATATATATATATATATATATATATATAATTTACTTTTTTTTAATCGATGCTGTTGAAGAAAGCGCAGACAGTTTGTCTCCTACAAATTCTACGGGGTTCTCCTTGCGACCACTTAAACAACCTAAGATCGTATCAGAGGAGCTAGAAGAGCTGGAAAGAAAACCTAAGTGGAATCTGGAGAGAGAACCAGAATAGAATTTGAAGAGAATCAAAACTATTGAGGGGAGTAAAAAGGAATATTTTTTTTTATAGAATTTCAACATTTTTAAGAGAACTGTCCAAAGTTGCAAGCATAGTCGTGTAGAGATAAAGCAGGAATAAATAAATAAGTAAATAGTTACGGAATCAAATTCAACGCGTGCGATGCCTCCGGCAACATCTAATACTTGACTACAACGTGATCAAAAAAATTATGTCATTGTCGCCTCAATATAATTAATTTAAATGCATTTAACTACAATACAGATAAATGCGATATCTTGGGAACTAGGTGTGTATAATTTTATGTTGTTAGGTGAGGTCTGTATATGACCTTACAAGTCATAATTTAGAACTGAATCATTAAAATAAATAAATTTTGTAATCGTAAAAAATTACATTCGTCTGGTCGCTGTCGTAAAATACTATAAAGATTTTGTTCAGGTGGGCACAGATAAATTGGTAAACAAGTTAAAGAGCCCGTGATTAATAAATATTATAAAATAACTTTTGGGATTAATGTTTATTTTCTCAATACAGGTGTTATAAATTCCTTCTAGCTCATGATACCTTGAAAGCACTATGGTTCTTTATTATACGAGGTTTGTCCCAAAAGTATCGAGCCTGCATTCATATCTCCGCGTCAAAACTTCCGAGCGACCTCTCTGGGGCATGGGCGTCACCACCGACTGGACGTGTTAGTTCGTGAACGGTGTGCGTTTATTTACAGTGTTTTTTTTTCGTTCGTCGCATTTTGTTATTGTAAAAAATGACGGATAAATTAGATCAGCGAATTTGCATCAAGTTTTGCTTTAATCTTGGAAAAACTTACTCGGAAACAATTAATATGATGAATAAGGCATTTAGAGAAACAAAGCGACAGTTTTCACAGGGGAAGCATTCCGAATCGCCAGGACCAAAAAAGCACGTCAAAGTCGGAGCAAAGTGAAGACAATGTTGACTGTTTTCTTTGATTTTGAAGGTGTTGTGCACCACGAATATGCTCCGAGAGGTCACACGATCACTAAAGAATACTACGTTGAAGTATTGAAAAGATTGCGTGACGCAGTCAGAAAAAAAACGACCACAGCTTTGGACAAGCGGTGATTGGCTGCTTCACCACGACGATGCGCCAGGGCATTCATCGAACCTTGTGCAGCAATATTTAACAAAGCACCAAGTCGTACAGCTTCGCCAGCCTCCGTACAATCCCGACGTAGCTCCCTGCGACTTTTGGTTCTTTCCCAGATTAAAAATGCCGCTCAAAGGACACCGGTTCGATGACAAAGAGACGGTTGAAACTAATGCGATGAATGCACTGAAGGCAATTCCGAAAACTGACTTCCAGGACTGCTTCAGGAAGTGGAAACACCGCTGGGAACGTGTTACTCAATTAAATGGGGACTACTTTTAAGAATGTCACTCACCGGATGATAAAGAATAACACCAATGCCGAGATATCAGGGTAGGCTCGATACTTTTGGGTCAAACCTCGTATGTATCTTTATGGGGCAACAAAAAAGATGTTAAGGGGGCACGCGTTACTTATATGGGAGATATTGGAGGTGTACCTCGCTGATTTTTCTGGAAAAAAAAATAATTAGCGCGCATTCAAACATCAGTGATGTACGGGAAGAACCTCCGTGCTTCCATATCATGAAGCCCCATACTAGGCCAGCGGAATTAGCATGTGGAAAAAATTTATTGTTAGTAGACTTATGACTACGTAGAAACCTTCAGAATGATAATAGCAATTATGTAGTATCTTCTGCCTCATTTTCTTTTTTGGGGAAAATTTTTTATTTAACAATTAAGATGTGAAAAAAACAATTTTTTCGAGTTCTAAGAAAAGCTATTGTTTTTCAGTAAAAAAGTGTCAAACAAAAGTTGTGCGCTTTGAAAATACCTACAAAATAAGCTCATTCAAATCGGATAATTTGTTTGTTAGTTATTGCAAAAAAACCTGCTAAAATGGCTGTTTTTTCAATTGTCAAAGTATGAAACTCTGTGGGAACCCTTTCCATGTTATCGGATCCTAGGTGACGTTGTCTGCTGCATTTCCTACGAACTTTCGGACGGTTCGCGCGGTTGCTAGGAGAATTGCTTTCTGCATTAGCTTATACAGATGCTCACTAAGGCCCAGTCCCTTGATGTTCTGCAGGAGGTTCTTTGGTATCACTCCAGTTATTGAAAGTATTATGGGAATCGTTTGGACGCTGTTCATTGCCCATTGTCTTCGGATTTGGACCTCCAGATCTCTGTATTTGGCGATCTTCTCGTTGTATTTTGGCTTTAGGTTGCTGTTGTTAGGTACAGCAATGTCGATTAGTGTAGTTCGCCTAGAAATTCTAACTATTAGTATAATGTCTGATCTATTATGAGCTACTGTCTGAACCGTTCGGTCCCAATATAACTTGAACTGGTTGTTCTCAAGAATAGGCTCCGGATTGTACTTGTAATAAGGCACTTTTCCTACCTGTAATAGGTCCTGATTGACCTTATTTGGATGCCGTCCATGAAGTGGCTTCCGTAGCCAGGTTTGTAAGTTCTTTTGGTCTGTTTGGTGGTGAGAAGTAATATCTTGTTCCCTCAGCTGTAGCGGCGTTGAATCGTCTGCCTCGCATATTGCTCGATGTAGTGTGTAAGATTCCGCTAACCCGTGGAAATATGAACGTAAGTTTATTATTTGTTGGTCGAGCTTCTTACCAATATCCACCAATCCTCTTCTTCCTTGGTGTCTTGGAAGCATTGTACGTTCAGTGGCACTCCTAGGGTGATGTTTTTGTGCTTTTGTTAGGAGTGTCCTTATTTTTCTTTGCAGGTTTTGGATGTCCGTCCTGCTCCATTTTGCAATTCCAAAAGAGTAGCTCAGCGCAGAGCAGGCACACGTGTTGAGCGCCTTAAACAAATTTCTACTATTTAAATTAGTTCTTATTACCCGCCTGTCCCTCCTGACAAATTCGGCTGTCAATTCGGCCTTCACAGTGCCATGGTTAATTCTTTTAGCTTGTTTGATACCTAGCTATTTGTATGTTTGGTCTGCTTCCATTGCAGCTATAGTTTCACCGTTCTGCATTTCAAAAACCCCCGGTTGTATCTTCCCTTTAACGATGTTCAAAATACGGCACTTTTCAAGTCCAAATTACATTCCGATATCCCCGGAGAACTCCTCTACAATTTTAAACATTTGTTTCAGCTGGTTTCTGGTAGCAGCCATCAGTTTAAGATCATCCATGTATAGAAGATGATTCACTCTGACTACCTCTTCGTTGTTATTTCTAACACTAAAGCCGTATCTGGTTAAGTTCAAACGGCGTGATAGTGGGTTCATTGCAAGGCAGAACCACATTGGGCTAAGTGAATCGCCCTGAAATATTCCCCTTCGTATCGGAATGGTGTTAGTTTCGATGGTGTCGCTGGATGGCACTTGCAATTGGATCCTAGTTCTCCAGGTTGACATTCTCAATATAGTTTTGAGCCACTCATTACAATTATCATCATCATTATCACTCTTATCGTCATCATCATAATTATATTCTCCCCTATTACTTTCATCGTTTTTGAAAGTAATATTACAATAATTCTCGATTGGATAATCGCTTACAGTATAATCGTCAAATGTAGTTTATTTTGCATCTCAAAAAATAATAATGCAATCAACAAATGTTGCTATGTGTTTTATGCTATATCTCGATAAATATTAATGGTACATTAAAAATCAATCTAATTTTTAATATTCTTAATTAATAGTATACTGTCGACCACTGTAACAAGTTTTTCGAAATTTGAAAAGCACGAAAGTACGGTAAAATTATAATTATGCATAAAATGTATAAAAGTGCAACAATTTGTTTATTGCTATGTTTGACAGTAATTTGATTACAAACACATATTATCCATTGTTCGAATTTGAAATGTCGTAGTCACGTTTTTTTTCCGCGCGCTACAGGCTGAAAGAACGCTCCCCTCCACTGCTCACTTTCTGACTCTCGGAGTAGGTGCAACTTTAAACTATTGCAACATCAACAATTTTGAAATAATCAAGTTGAAAATTACTGCATTCAATAATTTAACCATCTTCCTATGACTTCCTACTTAAATAATCCTTTAATGTTAATAAACAACTCTGCAGCGATTTTTTGAAAAAAAAAACTTTATATTAGCTTCTGGTGGTCGTACACAATTTTTTTTGTAAATATGCGTCAAAATCTCAGCTCCGCTGACCTATACGTTCTGCATTCTTATAAAGGAACAACATTTATGTTTTATTTACCCATTGTCTTGTCTGGCGTATTCACCAGAAGTCACATTCTTGAAATAGGACTAATAAGACGACTTAAAATATATGACGTATTAATTGAATTTTTGAAGGCTTATTTAACGATTAGTAGTTACCCGGAGAAGAATAGGGCTGACGTGGACAGCTTTTGGAAAACTGAAAAATATACTTAAATCGAACATCTCTGTTTGCTTGAAGAGAAAGGTGTTTGACCAGTGTATCCTCCCCGTTTTGACATATGGAGCAGAGACTCTAACACTAACAGAGAAAAGCGTAAATAAGTTGAGAGTGACACAATTGGCCATGAAAAGATCTATGCTGGGAGTTAGCATCAGAGATAGAATACCGAATACAGAAATACGACGAAGAACGGGTGTTGCAGATGCAGTCAGGAGAATTGCAACGTTAAAGTGGAATTGTGCTGGACATGTCGCTAGGAACACGGATAATCGATGGACGAGAAAAATCTTGGAATGGAGACCAAGACAGGAGGCTTACCGAGGAAGAGGCCGCCCGCCTACCAGATGGACTGATGATATAAGGCGCATAGAATCAAACTGGATGCAAGCGGCACGGGACAGAAATAAGTGGCAAAACTTACGAGAGGCCTATGTTCAACAGTGGACAAGATTGGGCTGATTGATGATGATGAGTTACCCATCGCGGTTTCACCCGCTCATTCAATGGAGTTATAATTTGAATATGTATTGTAATCACTTATTTCACGATATTAACTTCAGCTAATAACTTCCATAATTTCACCTGGAAATAAATATGTCACACAGGGTTGGGTTGATTTTTAAGCAAATGATTTAAATTATGATTAAAATCACTTGAAATCACTTGATTTTTTTCAATAAAAATCATGATTAAAATAATAGGTGTTTCGGTTAGTAATATCGATTTTTTCGCATTATATGAGCACTTGTTTCCAGAACAAAATAAATCACCGTAATGGGTACCTACATGGTGTTGTCAACCTTTTCCCAAAGTTCCATGAGTCTGTCTTTAATAGTATAGTAGTAGTAATAGGGCTGCGAGTTGTTATGCTAGTCAGTCAATTAGAAAAACACCGCTTATATATAATTCTCCTTTCCGTTAGTTGTTATGCTAGTCAGTCAGTCATTTCGAACCTATAAACAACAAGAAAAATAACTAATATTTTACACTAGAATGGGCAGTTTTTTCCAATGTAAAATTTTTTCCAGTGTAAAATAGCTGGTCACGAAACAAGCAAGGTAACAAAAATTGGATCCTTCAACTTCAAGGAGATTGTCAAAGCTGTCGCATCTGTAACGAGCCTCCTTTGAATTTTGTCGATTTCGTCGGCCGGCGTTAAAGGAACTAATAAAAGTGTCATGATATTTCCATTGTTCGCGAGCAGCGCGACCCAGGCATTCAGTGATCCATTTGCTGTCGATTTTTGGTGCGAACTACAGCGAGATCTATGATACGAGAAATATGACATTGGCTTGTTGTATCCCGCCGAAGAGTTTCGTGAGAAATTCGCGTGGTGAGCGCGATTCAAGTCGGCAAAATTCAAAGGAGGCTCGTCACGGGAACGACTCGCCGAATTTATACACACCATAAGATAATAAAATTCGGATTCGGATTAAAAAAATTCAATTACGAAATGATAAGTTAAAATTATATCTTTATTATCTTTTTGTACTTTTCATTTTTGTTCTGTTTTCGTAATTTTTACATCTCACTAAATTCAATATTGGTTTAATGATTTATGTTTAAATTAAACTCTTTAAATATTGATAGTAGCAACATAGATATCAGATTAATGCATCTATATTTGAAATTCTAATTCCTTAATCCAAATTTTATCATGTTATCTTTATATTGAAAATATTGGTATGGCATAATGTATAATAAATCATCCCGTTTATCATTTATATTTAAATAGGCCTTAATATTTTTAAATTGATAAGGTGTGAAAATTAAATAAGAACAAGAAAGGCTACCCAGCACTTTAAGCAAAGTAGGTGTTTCGAATGATAATATCGATTTTTTTCACACACAATTTGAGCATATGTTTCCTGAACAAAATGAATTACCTCAATAATCAAAGTATTGATCATATTTGTTATGACTTTTTCCCCATCTTTCTGTCAAAGAGTGTATTCTGTGCCAAAAACAGTGTTCGTTTTTTGACGCCAACCATTCATAGAGCCAAATTTTTACTTCTTCGTAACAATGTAAACATTGTCCATGCTGCATTGATTGAAATAATAGTAATACAAAGTGACTTAACTCCGGTGGGTGAGTGGGGTACCATTTAACGTTTTCCAAATAGTTTTTTTACACATTTTACAACGTGGGGCTGAGCATTGTCACCTTGAAAAATGCTTTTATCGTGTCTTTCGGCGTATATTGGTCGTTTTTCCCTCAATGCTCGATTTAATTTTATCAGTTCTTGTCAATATCGATCACCAGTAATTGTTTCACCAGGTTTTAGCAGTTTGTAATACATAGCTGTCTTATTATCCCATCAAATATGCAGCAAAACCTTCTTTCCATGTATATTCCGCACTGTTTTATCGAATAGAGAGCAAGAGAACATAAAAGAATCTGAAGTAGACTCCAAACCAGATGGATCGACGACATCAAACAAATGGAACTGATAATGATGACGATGATTTACATTGGTGACTCTTTTTCATAAAATAATTTTCAATATACAGGGTGTCCGGTAACTACTTCCTAATTTCTCGAGAGTATACAGAGGTGGCTATAATAACCCTACTTTGTCACAGAAAGAAAATTCCTAAAGTGCCCCTTAACGGAGATTCAGAGCCCTAAAGGGGTACCCAGCGATTTACCTTATCGGCTCGAAGTTTTAAACCGACTTGTATAATTTAATGAAATTTTAATATTTTATAGAGGCCATGAAGACTACAGAGTTGAAATACTTTGGTCATATGCTCCCGAGAAATTAGTAAATATTTATCAGACACCTTGTGTTATAAAAAATGCATTTTAGGGGGAAACTTTGAGGGTAGTTTTACTCGTTTAAATGAACGAATTTGCACTTAAGAAAAAACACCTGTATAATGATTTTTGATCTACTACAACATGTCAGAAAAAACGGCGAGGTACACTTCAAATGCCTTTACTTCGATCTTATCCTATAGATTTAAACAACGATAGATTTGTTTGAAGGCTGTTTATAGTCGGTGGGGAAGAGGCTTTTTTGACGTTTGACAGACATAAACATGTTTACTTATCATTTCTTTCAGTTTAATTGCTTGTCGTGGTTCTTTTCAGTGTTTTTAAATGTTAGAAATTACTATAAATGCAAAGTTTACAATTAATATTAACAAAAAGTGGATTTAAAAACTTATTTTTATTGGTAAATATGGTTAAATATTGTTAACATATTGAAAATAACAATAATATTAATTTAGGCAACCATAAATTCATTTCTAGAATTGACGTACCGATTATCATATGATACTCTTTTAACTAATGCAATTAGAAAAGGACAGCATAAAATCGGTATGTTTGTACCAAGAGATGAAGTATCTAATGTTTATCAACACTTTTTCAAATATAAATAAAAGTATTATTACGTTATTCAGCGTTCAAACAACCGGGCCCTAGTTCTGACGTTATGGTAATTCTATAGGGGTATGTTCGAAGTGCCTTTAGTGTAAGAATGAAATATAACTGTCATTTTCGTCTTTAGGGGCCCTATTCTCGAACTGGGGAACGTGAAGTGAACGGTGAAAAGGTGGCGAACGCGTATTCTTGAAATGTTCACTCATATCATCGTTCGACCGGTGAAAAGCAAGCGAACAGTGAAACATGCGCAAATGAAATATCAGCCGCTAAATGACATATTTAACGCACGGATTTCAAAAAATAAAATAAAATTAAAAATTTTTATTTTATTTTTGGTTCTTCAAAATAACTCGTCATTAAAAAAGATAATATGTTGACGAACCGTTTCTTTAAGACGTTTTATTTTTTGAATAAACAGTTGAAACGTTAATTAGGTGGCACCCTGATATTTTTAATATTTTCAAATTTTTTAATAAAATATACTTAGAAAGTTGAATATGTCTCGCAAATATTAAGTAAATTTGAGATTACAGACATATACAATTATTACAGCAGATTCTGTTCATAACTCAATTGTATGAGCGTGCTATTTAAAAATGTTTTTCTAGGGCCAGTTCTGCTTATGCATTTAACATAAATACTTGTGTCCATAACAGCAGAGTATCTTAGTTTTATACAGTTAAATCTAAGATAATTCTTTTCACGACGCAACTTATAATAAATTTGAGAAATCACAATTTGTAAGCTATATGAAACTTTTATTTAAATAAGTAACAAATTTTATATTTAAATTATGTTAACTACATCACTTAACTTAATTAGACTGTGTTAAACACTATACGACACTACAATTAAATAAATATTATGATTATAATTTATTAGGACATATGAATATGAACCCTACAGACCAACGAGTGAGGTCCTTCAGCATAAAAACCTTATTTATGGTACATTTAATCTTCAAGCCTCTACAAGTCTTTATAATATATATATATATATATATATATATATATATATATATATATATATATATATATATATATATATATATATATATTTGAATGTGAGATCCGCCAGTATCTTTAATGGATGTCTCCTGTCTGGCCTTTGGTTTTGGTCCCTGGTCATAAACAGTTTCTCTGTCGTTGTTCAAGTTTCAGGTTTTCTTTCAAATTTAGTGGTCAGGACAGAACATCTTGCAGTAAGAGGCTGGATATGTGAATTCATACAATAAATAACTGATTGGATAGTTTCCGTAGTGGATTGGGATGATGGCTTTTAGTCATACTACGTAGAGTTGTAATTTCCACCGTTTCAAGGTTTATCAGTGCTGGCTTTCTGCAATTACTATCAGTATATTACTTTGTATATATGATTGCTGTTTTTCTTGATATTCCTTTTTCTTTATGTATTAGAATCTTAAAGTACTTGGCTCTTTGTGTGCATTTTTGTTTAACAGTTCTAGAGTGTCAATTTAAGATAAATTTAATCCAGGCAAAGTACAAATATTGTAATGGCAATTAATAACTTCACAAAAATAACAACAACAGCACTATTTTTTTTTACTTTTGACGATTAATTTAAAGTACCAAAACTACTTTTTATGTAAAATGGCAACAAAATATACTACGGACATTTTTGGTCTGACGGTTTTAGCACGTTCATATCTGGCAACATTGCCTTTTCAAGGATACGGCTTTTACTGTCAAAAAGTTCACATCGCCATTCCCATCACCATTCACATCACCTTGCACATCACACTTTCGAGGATAGGGGCCCAGCATATCAAAATGTACAAGACTGGATTATTTTATTAAGATATTTTTAACAGTTTGTCAGTTTAATTGTTATTTTAAAAATTCACAGTTGTTACAGAACCCCAAAAAGAAGTCGTAAAAACCAATAATCTCAAGTTCAAGGAATGTTTTTCCCCTATACGTATTTTTCATTCATTGTACAAACAGTGTGATATTCTGTCCTACGCTTACTAATACTGATAATGATAAAAGATTAGAATTAGGAAGTAGTAAAATACATAAAAAAAATATATATCGTTAGCAGAATTCAGAATTAGTATGTGATTGCACATTTACTAATAAAAACAATAATAACAATAGAAATAAATAAATAAATCAGCAATAAAACTACTTGTTATCTCATTTTAATTAGATCTTATTGTATTTAAAAGATTAGTAGTTTCATTTTCAACCTAGATAAAATGTATTCGTTGAAATCTAGTATTATCGTGGGTTTGTTAGTGATTTAATTGTTTTAAAAGTAATTTTATGTATCTAAAAAAACAATCATTATTTTTTATGAATTTCGCTCTAGTTTTCAGACGCGTTTTAGCGTCCTTACTGTTTTATGAGCGGAACGAAATTCATAAAAAACCATTGCCCCTTTGAAATATTCTTCATATGATTGGTCGAGAATGTATTACAATTGTTAATTCTGGAAGACATAGTAAACCTAACAAAATATTTCACCAAATATGATTTTGTGATAATTGGATGTGGAACCAATGATTTATCATGTGGCAAATATCCACGAATGCGTAATATAAATAAAATACTTAAAGATTGTATGCATACAAATCTTCTGTTTCTCTCAACGAAGTCAGCGAATAAAAGATATCTCCAAAGAGTTGAAATGTATAATAAAAAACTCTGTAATTTTTTAACTTTTGCAAACGGGTTTACTGAAAATTGTGTAGGGTATCTTAATGTATGTGATAGTTTTAATGATAAATTAAGTAATTTTGATGTTTCTCGGTTACTGTATAACACCATTTTGGAAGCAGCCTCAATAAAATGTAAAGTAAAAAATTTTATACACATTGCTGTATCTGATGTTGATAGTGATCGAGTAGCATTAGATATAAACTCTGAGCCTGAAAGTATGCTAGATAATAGTGGTATGAAAAATAGTTGTATTCAAGCAAATGATGAATCTAAACTAGATAATAATATTACGAGTGTTAGTAACCTGAATGATGAGCCAACTGATACTGATGGTTCAAATTTTCTAAAGGACATCAATCAATATTATCAAAATTGTAGGGGCGTTAAAACTAAACTAGAAATATTAAGACTTAATATGTTAAATAATAGCGCAGATATAATTGCCTTAACTGAGACTTGGCTGAATAGTACTGTTTATAATAGTGAGTTTAATTGTGGTATGAATATATTTAGGAAAGACAGAAATCAGATAGAGGCGGGAAAAAAGGAAGGTGGTGGTGTCTTACTGGCAGTCAATAGGAAATTTTCTGTGAAGGAATATAACATATTTGACAATGAACAAGAAGCACTGTGTGTGAAACTAATTGTAAATCAAAAGAAATGTATTTATATAGTAGTTGTATATTTTGTACCTAATAGTAATTTGAATACTTATAGGAAATTTTATACTTGTATTGAGTCTAATTTTTTAAACTGTGATTGTATAATTTTGGTTGATTTTAATTTGCCTGGCCATGTTTTGAATCTTCCCAGTGAGCGTATATGTGATTTTAAAAGTTTTTTATCCTTCACAAACCTTTTACAAATGAATTATGTTCGTAATGTAAATAATGTTATCTTGGATTTGGTACTTGTCAGCCGCCATTTGCAGGATTGCAAAGTAGAAGATGATGATGACCCATTGTTACCGCTAGATCGGCATCATCCAGCATTGTTATTGAAATTAAATTTCTGTTATGAATTGACTGAATGTGAGCAAATTCCCAGTACACTTTAAAAAAGCTGATTTTAACACTATGTATAGGCTAATTAAAAATCAAAATTGGAATATTATATGAGTGTTGTGATATTGATACTGTCATAACTCAGTTTTATAGAGTATTTTATAATATTTTTGTACAATGTGTTCCAATATCAACACAGATAGGTAGAACTTTTCCAGTGTGGTATAATAGTGACATAATTAAATTAATTAAGGATAAAGAAAAATATTTTAGAAAGTGCAAAAAATCCAAAAGTCTTTTTTGGTATAATAAATACAAATCTAGTAGACAGAATATTAAAAATAAAGTAAAGGCAGCACACTCGGAGTATTTGGCACGAGTTCGGTTGAGTCTAAGAAATAATCCCAAGTATTTTTGGTCGTATGTTAAAAGTCTGAGAGGTGAGGGTGATATTCTTGCAGAAATCTCTTATAATAACATTTACTATTCGGGTGCAAAGGGTATTGTAGATGCATTTGCGCTTTATTTTGGTAATGTATTTAATGCTGCAGGGGTGATGGAATGCAGTGGGGGTATATCTAAAAATCATTTTTGTGACTATCCCATAGATAAGACTGAAGTACGCTGTGCTCTTCAAAGGTTAAAGGGTAACAGAGCTATTGGACCAGATGGGTTGCCTGGCTATGTTGTAAAGGGCTGTGGCGAATCTCTGTTAGAACCTTTGCTATATATATTTAACCTTTCACTTAAATCAGCAACATATCCTACAGAATGGCGTATGACAAAGATTATACCTACTTTCAAAGGAGGAGTAAAGCACGAAGTAACTAATTATAGGCCTATTAGCATAGTAAATGCAACGTCAAAGTTATTTGAAATAGTGATTTTTAACAGAATATATGATGAAGTTAAGCACAGTATATATGAGTGCCAACATGGGTTCTTACCAAATAAGTCAACATTAACTAACTTAATTACTTTTACACAATACATTCATAACTCTTTTAATAAAAAAGCACAAGTTGATGTAATCTACACGGATATGGCAAAGACATTTGACAGAGTGAACCATACCCTTATAATACAATCTCTTAAGCAACTGAATGTTACAGAGAATCTGATAAATATTATTGTCTCTTACCTGACTGATAGAAAGCAGTACGTTGAAATAAAAGGAGCCAAATCATATGTATATAGAAGTACTTCTGGTGTTCCTCAGGGGTCTAATTTGGGACCTCTTTTGTTCTTAATTGCCTTTAATAATATATGTAACGTGATCAAACACTCAAAAGCATTACTGTTTGCAGACGACTTTAAACTTTTTAGGGAAGAATTGACTGCTGATGATTGTGACTGTTTACAGCAGGATCTAAATAATGTTGTTGAATGGTGCAGAATAAACGGTTTTTGTCTTAATGACAACAAGTGCTCGTCAATGTCTTTTACTCTGAATAAAAATGTCTTAAATCAAGCCTATTCTGTTAATGATATAGTGTTAAAACGGACTTATTGTCAGAAGGATTTGGGAGTATTGTTTGATAGTTCATTGAATTTCAATGAGCATATAATAAATAAAATTAATGAAGCTCACAAGATAATGGGTTTCATCATCAGATCTACTAGACATTTTGATGTTGATGTTTGCATGACACTTTTTGACAGTCTTGTACTGCCAAAACTTGAATGCTGTAGTATAATATGGTCACCACAATATGAAGTGTGGAGTAGAACCATAGAACGTATCCAGCGAAAGTTTTTGAAGTATATGTTTTTTAAAAAATTTGGATACTATCCAATTCAGGGTTATAATCACCTAGACTTACTGAATATATTTAATAAACTTTCATTGGAAAACAAACGTATAAAAATATGTTTGGTATATATATACAAGATCTTAAAAAATAAAATAAATAGCCCAGACCTATTGCTGCAACTTCCATTTATGGTAAATAATGGTGGAACAAGACAAAGACCAACATTTTATCTAGAATTTCCTAGAACAAATACTTCCAAAAATTCGCCCCTATATAAAATGTGTAATTATTTTAATACATACGTTAGTGATGTAGATTTAAGTAGTATTACTTTACGTAGATATAAGGATATTCTTGACCATAAATTTCTGGATTCTCAGGCTCAGATGTAATATTGACAATAATATTAACTAGGAATGTTTAATGTTTTTAACTTTAAGAAAGGTATCTGTAACTGGCTTAACTGCTGTGGATGCTGTATTCAATAAATAAATCAATTCTAGACTGTAAAATGTCAACAAACAACATATATATTAGAGCAGTGGTTCTCAACCTTTTGTTTAACCGCAACCCTTAGATTTTTTAAAAATTTTCGCTATCCCCCTTTCCAAACACAACATAAACGTTGACTAGAATGTGGTTGTCGGACTTGCATTGTCTTTATTTTTGTTTATTTTTACGACGTTTAGATTAGGTCGTATCTCTAATCGTTATCAAGTATAAACTCAGTTTTATACTTGGTAACGATTAGAGATACAATCTAATCGAAACGTCATAAAAATAAACAAAAATAAAGACAATGGAAGTCCAACAGCCACATTTTAGTCAATTTTCAACATCGTCTACAATCTTCAAACAAAACATAAACTCCCTAATTCACTAACATGGTTTAATTTCAAAACCGGTCTAGATTGACAGTAGAGAATTTAAATTGACAAGGGTAACAATAAGTCTTAAACCTTCTTAGTGAATCTGGTTAAAAGAGTTTGGAAAATTATGTTTTAGAACTTAACAAAAGTGATGATTTTTTATTAAGTATTAATGATTTATGTGATTGTTGAGCTTCCATGCGCTTAGCAAGCACAACCATCAAGGCCAATCTTCTATTATCTTGAACATCCTGGTTATTCCTGGCTTTTGTCTCGATCTATAGAAGTAAGTACAAGTAAATGGCACTAATATTCGATAAACTTTAGGAGGAATAACGCATAACACACCAAAATTGAGGTGACGATTTTCCTGCAATATATATCCCGTGCTGAGGAGTCATTTCGCACCTTTAAAAATTCACTTGTACTTCCTGGGGAATAACGGCAACATCCAAAGATACATGAAGTAGGTTTCTTATTAATACAGCTTCTTGTTCAGAGAATATCGGGATTTAAAGTTGGATTTTAGATTCAAGGGTTTGAAGGTGGTTGGTTATTAATATCCTCTCTTAGCTTACTTACAATTCTCGTCTCTGATTCTTCATGACGAGGTTTTCAGGATTTCTTTTACTGCGTCAGTTTTGTAGCTTTAATACGAACGTCTTGATATTATTTCCGAAGTGAATAATGTGTTAATAGCTGAGAGCGAAGACGATTTGCAACGACTACTGCACCAATTTAACATAACAGCGAAAAAGTTTAACATGAATATATTAGCGTCAAAAACTAAAGCCATGACTACATCTAGAACACCACTCAGATGCAAACTAGAAATAGACAACAAAATTATACAGCAAGAAATGAAGTTCAAGTATCTCGGAATAGAAATATCCGGATACGGAGATGTTGAAACGGAGGTGAGGGGACAAGCCATGAAAGCAGCAAGAACAGCCGCATGTCTTAACAGTACCATATGGAGCAATAAACATATAGGAATCGAAGTTAAATTCAGAATTTATAAAACAGCAATAAGACCCATACTAACATACACTGCAGAAACCAGACCACAAACCTCGAAAACAAAACAAATACTGGAAACAACAGAGATGAGAGTGATGCGCAGGATAGCTGGCAGGACACTTATGGATCGGAATAGGAGCGAAGATATAAGAAGAGTGTGTAAAGTCGATAACATTAATAACTGGGTATTACAAAGAAAAAGGGAATGGAACGAACACATCAACCGCATGACCGACGACAGAATAGTAAAGATCACGAGGGACAAATCACCAATAGGACGTAGGAGTACCGGAAGACCCCCTAAACGATGGAGTGATAACCTCGCAATAGACTGAAACCAGGCAAAGAGACGAAGAATAACAAGCAAATTGCTTATATATAAGAAGGAAGAAGAATAATAATGTGCCTTTCTTTACCCCGCAATTTCAAATTTAGCTTGTTTAGCTATTAATTCTGTAAATTTGGAACGCGATTTTTCCGAGATTACTGGTTAGAAAAAATTAATTAGGGTATTTTTTAAAAGGAAGTTCAACGAGGTTTAAAATGATATGCTGCTTGATACCCTACCCATTTAAAATGTTAGGAGCAACGTTCACCCCTATATATATATATATATATATATATATATATATATATATATATATATATATATATATATATATACGCCGAAGAACTTGATATGAACGCTCGAACCGTTTGGAAAATTTTAAAGCGTAACAAATATCTCTGTTACAAATTGCGATGAACTCCAGAAATTTTTCCGGAACACCAGGAAAACGTATGGTGTTTTGTGAGGACATGGTGGAAAGGGCCAATAGGGACGACAGGTTCATCAGCAAGATTTTCTTTACTGATGAATATTCATTCTCCTTGCACAAAAATTAATGAAGTTCTCATAAATATAACTTCTAAAGTTTCAGCAAATACGCGAACCGTATTTTACAGTACACTGACAATTGAAGTATTTGTTACTACTTCCATGCAATTCTGCTGAATCTTCAGTTTTTTCCGAACTTGCTTACTGCCAATGAAGGTGCCGCTCTTCTATATGACATTGGATTGTCAAGAGACAAATATCAAGGATTACGGCTAAAAAGAAAGGTAGTAACATTTCCGCCGTACTTTGGTGTGTAAAATACAAAAAAAAGCATGTTATCCAATGACGAGGGTAGATACCTTCTAAATCAAAAGCCGAGGTTAAATTGCAAGGTTTACTGGATCACACAGTGGATCGAATTATATTGCTTCAATTATACGCCCTTGAACAAATCGATAAATTAAATTTGCAAATATGAGTTTCATTAGCAAATGGGGATTCGATGGAACATCAGGTCAGAAGCAGTACAAAATGAAATTCACTGATTCGAATATTCCCGATACAAACTTATTCCTCACCTCTCTTGTTCCACTTCAATTAGCAGGTGCTCAACAAGAACAGATTCTGTTTGTTTTTAAGGAAACCTAACTCCAACTAAACAACTTGAACCATATAAAAGAGTTCTCTTGTCACCCCAGCTTCAGTACAGTACTAGCTATGATGATGATAGACAGCTAGGTGGAGGCTGTGGCTGGAACAAAGTCGGTCAAACGTTGTTACTTATGCCAAACAACATCTCAGTTCAACAACATTGATACCGTGTCCCGATAAATATTCAATTTTCAAGCTACGACTGTTAACTCTACATACATGTATTCGATGCTTCAAATGCTGCTTGTATTTGTCGTATCAACGTGATAGACAGAAGTGATAAGCCCGTAAGCAGAAAGAGAAAAGAGGTGAAAGCACAGACAAAGGCCGCCATCCAGCAGCCTTTTAAGGGGAGAAATTAGGACTTCTTGTTGACATGCCAAAGAAAGAGTTAGGAAGCACTAACGATGGCAATACAGCTCGACGTTTCTTCGAGAACAGTGATGAGTCAGCTATTATAACAAGAGTAAAGCGGAAACTGATCCTCCGGTTTCACATAATTTTTCAAACTATTTGAAGCGGACATTAAACTGCAATTGGGAATACACACTTCAAACAGCAAGATTGTTCATCAAAGAATATTCTCGAAACAACATGCCAACAGGAATCCACAAATTATTTATCCATGGACGGGACATCGTAGCATTTACAATATTACCGATAGGTAAACTATCGAAAGCTGCACAAAAATAAACGCACAAGTTGATAAAAAACTATCGCCTAGACTTTGCCCGGATATCTCCTCCAGAAAAAAATATGGAGGATGTGTTCCAAAATTTTTGACCTCGACGGATCCTTACATTGTTGTTTGATATCGCAAGGATTCGGATAATAATTCGTACGTATTGGAGAATGAGAAAAGAGCTGTTAACAAAGAAGGTAATGATTGAAAAATTCTTTCAATTATTTTTATTACAGTCGTATTATTTACTCATTTGTGTGGATCAATAAAT
Organism: Diaprepes abbreviatus; assembly: GCA_034092305.1. Classification (NCBI taxonomy): domain Eukaryota; kingdom Metazoa; phylum Arthropoda; class Insecta; order Coleoptera; family Curculionidae; genus Diaprepes; species Diaprepes abbreviatus. The sequence continues at coordinate 7,997,750 of JASJET010000194.1, read as the reverse complement.
ATTATATTACAAATTATTTGCATTGGTATTTGTTAAGCAGTCCTAAGCATAGAGGAAAAAGTACTTTCGCCTTTTTAACGATTATCGATATCCATGTATTTATTTTTAAAATGCACCTTGAACTGAAGCGCAATATTTGATTCATGGAAATACAATTATTCTTTTTATTTTGTTTTTAAATTGCATATTTAACAGCTATTGAACCACACTAGATTTTTTCGAATTTATTTTCATGATTTTAAAGATTCAGTCTGCTATGTTGGATCCGATAATCAATATTTTTTTTATTTAATATTAAATCCGTGCTTTCGACCCACTGTGTTGTGACGACCCCAAACCATCTTTGCTGGAAACAAGGAAGCAAGCTACGATACAACGGTATGCTTTATTTCGCTTCTTCGACAGAGCTAAACAGGTTGTCCGTTTCCGTCTGTTGTTCCCATTATTTAGAGGTTCTGTTTTGGATTTTTCACACCTGTATATATATATATATATATATATATATATATATTCTTTACTTCATATATATATATATATATATATATATATATATATATATATATATATATATATATATATATATATATATATTCTTTATTTAACAAAAAATCAAAAACAATTTGACGTTTCGCTCTTCATTTAAGGCAACTTCAAAATTTTTTTTGCTCTTTTAATGATCTTCCTAAAAAATATTTTTTATATAATTAAAAACATTCATACACAAACATATTTACAATTTCAAAAAACAAACAACACTTTAAAAAAGTAGTCAAATTTCTAAAAAAGTATTTAATTTTACAAGTACATACCTTGACATTTTGCTTATTTAGTAATAATGAAATGAAATTTTTAATGTCATCTATTTGGGTACTTAGGATACATGGAATACGAGTGTGTTTATTTTTTATATTCTAACAATGGACCAAAAAGGAAACGAAAGAAAGCATACATTTAATCTTGTGTTTAAGAGGATATTCAATTTTTTGATTTATTAAGAGGATCGTATACTTAATATTTTTCTTTAAATTAGGCTGGTGTAAATGTGGCTCAAATTTCCTATATCCGTTCTGTCGTTAACAGTGTTTTTATCTTTTTTAATTTCTTTCATTTCCTTTACCTGCAATTTTTGATAATTAATATATTTGTTCTTAATTATGATATTTTTATAATCGAAAGTATGTTTTTCATCTTGGGTGTGTTTGTTTAATGCTGTTGAGACATTTTTTGTATATTTATGACCATTTAATCTGTTCTTTAGTAATTGGCTTGTCATGTCTATATATTTTTTGGGACAATTTGAGCATGGGATCGAATATACTACATTTGACTTATTCATGAGAGGAGTTTTACTTTTTAAATCAGTAAATAGTGTATTTAATTTATTATGTGACCTGTGGCATACGATAATATCATGATTTTTTAAAATGTGTTTTATTTTTTCTGACCGCTGACTAGTGTAAGGTAATGCTACATATTTTTGCTGTTTATGTTCTATGTTTCTTGTTATTAGGTTAGTATTAAATTTCTATGTTCGTTTATTAATTATTTTGATGATAGTCTTTTCATTGAAATTATTTTTTATTAGTGTTTTTTTTACTCTTTGCAGTATTCATGGTCGAAATTCTGGAGACGTTAGAGAGATAGCACGATCAGACAGACCGATTATAACACTATTTTTTTGGGTTTTTGAGTGATGTGAGAAACCTTTTAGATATCTACCCAACCAAGTTGGTTTGGTGTACCATTCAGTTAAAATTTTGTTTCCTCTGCGAATAAGTGTTATATCTATAAAATTTATTTTATTATTACTTTCTGTTTCGGACGTGAACTGTAATTTTTCGTTGAAACTGTTAAACTTTTGGAGAATTTCATTTATTGGCTTTGTTCGCGGAAAGGATTTAGAACCGATTCTGAACTGAACGCATGCGCAGTTGAAATAGTAATGTTCGCGGATAACAAAGTTCCGAATTTTTAGTTACAGTCCCATGTTCGCGGAGAAAATAATTTGGTTCGAAATCGATTCTGAACCAGTTCTGCCAGTTTAAAGATCGAACAAGAACTGTAAGTTCGGAATTTTATGCAGCGCCAGCTTTCTTGCTACGGCCGCAACGTGCAACTATTTGACAATGGTTTTTATTTTTTTTTACGTTTTTCTTTTGTTTATGTGATTTGTTACATTTGATGTTCCAGTAGATATTTTATTATATGATATTGGTTTTACTTTAATTAGTGTTAATCTACCTAGAATCTTAATTGATAAATTAAAAAAGTGTTTTTTTACCTTTTAGTTTAAACTTTAAAAAATATGTTTTAGTGAATACTCCCATTATGTCAAATCATTTATCGTCCTGCGATGAGGACTTAGAAGAAATTTTAGAGTTATTCGAAATTCTTAAAAGTGCTAATTATTTTGAGGAAATAAAAAGCAAACTATAGATTTCAGTTAAATATATATTTTTTTTTTATCAAAAATTCTATTCAGCAAAAAACAAGATGTTTTATTCTAAAAGGAACTCTCAGTTAGACTTTATATTATCTGAGAACAACAATTATAATTCAATATTTCTTTAAAATAATACAAATAATAAAACTTAATAAAAAAAAACAGTTCTAAGTTATTCAAAACAACACAAACAACTAGTTTAATTAGCATGTTAAATAATGAGACTCATACCACAGTAGACGATTTAAAGTTTCAAAATCGTTCGTGGTAAAAAAAATCCTGAACCGGTTAATAACTGGGCATGCGCTGTACGACAATCCTGAACTAATTTCGTACTAGTTCTGAATCGGTTCGGAGAGTGACCAGCGAACAAAGCTATTTTATCCTGTGGCACGGCTGTTATGCAATCATCGACAAACCGTTTGAAAAATATTATATTGAATTTTAATTTTTCTAAATCTCTTTCCTCCAAATATTCCATTACTAACTGAACAGTGGCGGATGAAATTGGTGATCCCATGGCACATCCATCGGGTTGTTTATAAAATGTGTTTTCATACTGAAAGTAATTTGTGTTTAGGACTAGATCAACAGCATTCATAAAGTTGTTTTTTGATAATGACGTATGTTTCTTTAAACTTTCCCACTTTTCTGCTAAAATAGTATGGACAAGTTGATTTGGTATATTTGTATACAAAGATATAACATCTAGCGAAATGAGCCTGTAATTTTCGGGTAGATTTACTGTATCAATAAATTTTTGAAAAGCGAATGAATCTTTAATAAAAAAATCGTTTTTTCCTGTAATATTTGAAATGGAATCCGATAAGAATTTTGATAAACGATAGAATGACTAGGAGTGACTCGGCGCTATTAAATTCGAGCTAACTCATGTTGTACTCGATATTTTTCACAAAATCAAAATGATCCTACCATATTCTTATAAACAATTACAATTAAGGTGGCAAAAAAACAACACAATTTCGACTTTGTATCATATCGCTTGTTTATTATTATTCGAAGCTTATTTTCGATGGCATATTATCTTGTGATCAGCCTTTATTTTTAAAATAAGCCATCATACAATGAAATATTTTGTTGGAGCACTGCGCATGGATGGTATTTTTATACTAACATTGCAATATCTCGGCTTCTATTAAATTTTTTTTTCAATTTTGAAAATACTGTCGTCTTTATCGTTGAATATGAAACAAAATGGGGTGGGTTCGAAACGAAATCTCATTTATTAACAATTTTACATTATAAACAATTAAATTATTAATAATAAATTCCTCGACAAGTGACTGGTTGTCATGTGAAAGATTCCAATTCAACAATAGAATCAAACCTAAAAATCCATGGACTTCGATAGGGCACCTGCGCTATTAAGGGGTAAAAATTTAATATAATTTTCCATTTCCATTTTCAAAATTACTTTTCGTAATACAATAAATATTTTATTAATTATTTATTAATTACGTACACTAAAACAACATTTTAACTAATTTTGTTTATGTTTTAACCAAATTAAATACACAACATTTACCAAAACAGAATACAATCAATCAAGAATTATTTTCAGCCTAAAATAGAAACTGATTGAATCAAAAACCCCAACCGAGCATCTATCATAGATAATTGACTTAACGTAATTCCCATAAATAATGTTTATTATGTTCATAAGTAAGCAGTTCAATGGTAATCGACAATTGTCTATTTTTGGTAACACGAAATAGTAAAAGAATTGGATAAAAATAAATTAAATGTCAAGATAAAAAAAAAGGGTAAATTGTTGATTTAATGTGGTGTGCGAGTTTTAAATAGATCAGGAGAAGTAGGAATATTTTATATTCCCCCACGATATGGGTAGTCTGTGCCATTTAATCTTTATTCGAAATAATCAATTTTATAATATTCTTGTAAACTGACTTAATAGCCCAGTCATTTGGTCAAAAAAAGAGGGTTACCTGGAAAGTTTTCCGGGAGTTTTGGAAATTGGTAATTTTATAGATTTCGATGTGCTCTTTCCGAATTTCGACTTTGCCACCTCGTATCTCCGCCGCTCGCGCCGCCATATTTGAAAAATGGTGCCTAATAACAGTTTTTTTACAATATCTCCTTTCGGACGCATTTTACGACAAAAACGTTTATATACAAAATTAAACTGGAGAAAATTTCCTACAATTTATGTATTAACAATTTTTTTGTAAAATCAATAGTTTTGGCGTACGAGCGCCGCAAATTATTATTCATCTACACCACCACGTTTTTTTCGTATATTTTTCCAAAATATTTTACTATTGTCGCAGGTATTAGAAAGACAGGTATAAGGGTAAATGCGTCGCCTTTGTGTCGGGTCGCTCTCTTGACCTTAAAAGAAACATCTGTTGGTAGAACTCAAGAGAAGTATTTAGTTTAGTCTGAGTCATCAGTATACGTCTACCACGGATTTCTGAAAATAAATGGATGACAGGTGGGGTAATGGAGCTGTCAAACGAAAAATGTCCGGAGTATGCTCTGCGACATTTTGGCACGTCAAATTAACCGTCAAAAGTCAAAAAATAGTGTCATTGTTGTTATTGTGAAATAATCTTTGTTTTTCCTTGAATTAAATTTATTTTAAATAACTTAATAACCAAGTAATATGTACCAAGCCATCAGTCAAATATTTAGGTGTAAATATAGACCACAAAATTATCTTAAATTGGCACTTTGGAACTGTTAAACAAAAAATGTATACAAAGGGCCAAATACCTTAGGCGTCTTAATATACAAAGAATAAGGCATATCAAGAAAAACAACTCATATATATTAAGCAATATATTGACTTTAATAGACTGACATACCCTCTACATACAGTAATTGCAGGAAGCCAGCACTCATAAAACTTGAAACGGTAGAAACCACTGCTCTATGTAGTATGACTAAAATCAACCTTCCTAGCTATCCACCAATCAGTTATTGTATGAATTCACTAAACATCCAGCCTCTTACTGCAAGACTTCCTGTCCTGACAACTAAGTTTGAAAGAAAACCTGAAACTTGACCGGTGATAGAGGAACTGTGAACGACCAGGGGCCGGAACCATAGGCCAGCCCGAAGACCCCCATTAATGATACTATTCAACCTTTAATATACTTTTTTTTTTATTATTTTGTGAAGATTCGTAGGGGCTTGAAGACCAAACGTACTATAAATAAGCTTTTTATTCTGAAGGACCTCGTTTGTTGGCTTGTAGGGTTCAAATTTATATGTCCTAATGAAATATAATCAATATTTATTTAATTGTAGTGTAGTATAGTGTTCAACACAGCCTAAGGAAGTAAAATGTTGCATTTAACATTATTTGAATATAAAATTGAATGTTACTTCTTTAAATAAAAGTTTTAAATATCTTACAAATTGTTACTTCTTAAAGTTTTTATAAGTCATGTTGATGAAAACAATTATGTTACACTTAACTGTTTCAAAGTAAGATACTCGACCGTTTGGGGGATATAGGAACACAAGTGTTTATGTTAAATCCATAATTAGAACTAGCCGTAGGAAAACAATTTTTAAACAGCACGCTCATACTATTGAGATATAAACAGAATTTTAGAAAAATTTTGTATGTCTATAATCACAAATTTACTTGATATTTGCGAAACATTCAACTTTCTAAGGAAATTTTAATTAGAAAATACTGAAAATAACGGGGTACTACCTAATTAACATTTCGACTGTTTTTTCAAAAAATAAAACGTTTTGAAGAAACGGTTCGTCAAGATATTGCTTTTTTTTAAGGACTAGTTATTTTTAACAACCAAAAATATAATAAAAATTTTTAATTTATTTTTACGATCGACCAATAGTATGACAGACATCCACACATAACAATCAATTAACACCAATTGGATAAGTTGGGTAAGGTTGTAACGTAATTATGACAATTTATCTCTTTCTACCATTCGTTTCGTTCAACTACTTATGTCGATGAAATTCGGAAAGGTATACAAATTGCTTCAAACCTTGTTAGTGGGAGGTAAACGATTACGTTTAGTCGTTATAATTTTTCAGTGGCGACAGCGTATTCACTGTTATTATAACTTCACCTTACCCAAAATGGCGCATAACATGGTCCGGGCATTTTCTGTTTATTTGACGATCAGTACATATACTTTATACGTGCGTGACGTCTATCGTCTTACAGTGTTGTTTGTGTTTATAGAGCCATGGCTTCTGATAAAGTAAATTGTTTTATTTGTAATAATCCATTATTATAAAGTGAAACAATTGAAGTGAAGGAAAAAGGATTGGAGACTTTTCGTAAGTCAAGTAATAAAAGAAAAGACAATAAAATTGAACTTTTGGAGAGATTAAAATCGATAGTGGTTCATGATGTATGTCGAAAACGATATCATAATGAAAAGTTAATCGCTGCATCATTGCGTAGAGGAAGCGATGTCACGACACCCACGGTCTCTGAGACAAAACATTATCCTCCATCAGATAATTTTTTTCAGGACTCTGAGTCAGATATACCTGAAACTTTACGCGTTTTCCTAGATGGAGTGATTTTAAAAAACAAACGAGCGTCTTTTGAAAAATGGAAGAAAAAAAACATTGCTCTCGCCCATTCTATAATTGCAGCAGCAAGGCCGAAATCTTTTATATCATCATTACAGATCGGACTAGCTGCATTTTTATTTCATAAGTATGGATCTCGGCGATTAATAGATGCATTATCATCTCTTGGATTTTGCTCTTCATACACCGAAGCAATGTTGTTCGAAGTTTCAGCTATTATGCGCGCCCGTTGAATATCGATGATAACGCATTTTCTCAATTTGTTTTTGACAACGCTGATTTCAATACGCAGACATTAGATGGTAATAACACTTTCCATGCCATGGGCGGTATCCATTGTGTAACACCTACAATTGCTATCGCTTCTGATCAAATTATTCCACGATTAAAGCAAATGCCGTCTGCAAGAGTCGTTGGTAGTTTAAGTACCATTGCATTAAAAACATTTGTGAAAAAAACGATACGGACTTAAAAACGATAAAGATTCAAAACCTTGGTAGCATCCGTGCGGCTTCGGAAGTAGTTATGCCATCCGTTTCAGATTTATTGTGGCTATATCCATCGCAGATGATGCGGATTAAATTTCGGTCAGCGACGTCTCGATCGGTGCCCAAGACGAACTCGCAACGCCTGGTCCATCAGGAACAGCAAAGCGAACGAGATTGCGCTAAATTTCGAAAGTGTGCATCACATGTGGATTAGGCCTACAGGGGACACCACGAAAAAAAAAACGCGCCGCTTACTCTACTTTAAGGTGGTGTGGAAATGAGTTTTTTTTCCAAAACGCATATTGAAATGTACTTTGCGGCGCTCATACGCCAAAAACTATTGATTTTACAAAAAAAAATTGTAAATACATAAATTGTATGAAATTTTCTCTAGTTTAATTTTGTATATAAATACTTTTATCGTAAAATGCGTCGGAAAGGAGATATTGTAAAAAAACTGTTATTAGGCGCCATTTTTCCAATATGGCGGCGCAAGCGGCGGAGATACGAGGTGGCAAAGTCGAAATTCGAAAAGAACACATCATTTTTATCAAAAGTTGTTAGAATGCATATTGGAGAATCGCTTAGATATATTATATTTAACTTTTGTACAATTACGAGGATGGTTCGATACGTTCTCGACCTGAAACAGAAAGGGCGCTAGTAGGATCAGATAACTATAATATTTTGTAAGCATTAACCTTGAGATGACGCCTTGCAAAGTTTCAGATGTTTGCGTTCAGTTGTTTGTGGCGATCGAGTGAACACATAAGGTTCGATATTTTGTGATAGATGGATAAAATTGAAGTTCGAGCGGTTATAAAATACTTTATATCATGGTTTTTATAAATTCCTTCGTAACTCGGAACCCTTTGAATTCGGAAATCGAAATCGGCCACTGTATTTGCCTACGAAGTTTGGGACAGATCAGTTAATTTTGGATGTTTTTTTTTTCTCACCAAACATTTTTAATCTCTTTAAAACGTAACAAAATATCTTCATCAAAGTAAGAACTTAGTCACTTTCACAAAAATTAAAATACCGGTACAGTAGACATCACGCATAGAAATACCAGCACAGTAGACACCACGGTTGTATTCTAACCTGAACCAAAAGAATGGTTTAACTGCTGCTTGAAGGAGAAAAATTTACTTGATCCTCGCAGCGCCACGCGTGACTGGAAGCAAAAGTTTAAATACGCGTCCAGCGGGTTGCATAAGATAAATTTTTCTAGTAGAGGGATCTTTTGTGGGGCAAACTAAGCGAAGGTGTGCAAGTCGACTTACAACCTACATGAAGCTTATGAGACGAAATTAATCTCCACGTCTTAGGTAGGCAACTCCATATACGCCCCAATGGATTAGCTTGGGTTGCTTTAAAATTGCACACCAGAAAAGCGATAACATTTCCAGGGGTAATACTGTAATACAGATAAATTATTAATGATATTTAGGCAAAGATAAAAATCTACCAAACAATAATAAAACCAGTGGTATGCTACGGGTGTGAGACATGGACCCTCACAAGGCATAACGAACTTCTGCTTAAATGTTTTGAGCGAAAAATGCTAAGGAGAATATTTGGTCCTGTACAAGACCCAATTACGGGACAATACCGCATAAGAAGTAATGCTGAACTAGAGATGTTGTACCATAGCCCAAATATAATAAAAACAATAAAATCCCAGCGACTGAGATGGGCAGGACACGTCCAAAGATCCCCTGACAACCGACTAATTAACATGGTATGGAATCAAAACCCAACAGGAACTAGACCCCTTGGACGACCAAAATTAAGGTGGAGAGATAATATAGCCAAAGACCTACAAACTATGAGTGTCGACAACTGGAGAGAAGCCACGATGGACAGAGACCAGTGGAGGCAAATCGTTTCTGCAGCAAAGACCCACGTAGGGTTGTAGCGCTACTAGATAGATAGATAGATAGGCGAAGTAAGTTAAATTATTTCAATAATTGATTGCTGTTCGCTAAACTAAACTGACACAAGCTTAAAAAAAAAACAAAGTTTATGTCTCTCAAGGACAGACCCTATTAAAAAAATACTGCTTCAGACACCGCTTAAACTTATTTAGAGATTTTAAACATTTAATATTTGTAGGCAATTGATTAAAAACTGTTTAGCCCTTTAAAAAATACAGAGGTTTGTGTTTGTCTCTATAATACTGGAGGAATATAACACTCATCCTCCGATCTAGTGTCATATGCATGTATATTTCTATTATAATTAATATGATTTTGTAAATGTGTAGGAGAACTACCCGACCTGATTTTAAAAATAAAGATCAATGTCTGATAGTGAAAGAAGCCCTCCACCGACAACCATTGTATTTCTCTCAACATGTAGTCAATTGATGTTCTTCTTGTACCAAAGAGTATAACTCTCATGGCTCTATTTTGCAATTTTTGAAATCTTGTCTTTTCATTTTGATTAAGAAGGAACAAAATTGTGGAGCAATAAACAAAGTGCGGCAATACCAGAGTGTTAAACAGGATTGTTTTAGTTCACCTAGTCAAAAAATTAGAACATCTTTGAATATAGTTAATTTTATAAGATATTATTTTTATTAAGTTATTCGCATGTTCTTTAAATTTAAGTTGTCTATCTATGATTACTCCTAAATATTTAAACTTCTCCACCATTTCAATTGTTTCATTGTCTACTTTAATAATTGGATCTCTACGAGAAAAAGTTCTGTAATCATTCTCATTGCAGATTATTATAAATTTGGTTTTTTCCACTTTTATTTTTAATAGGTTACAAGAACACCACCAATATAAATTTTGTAGCGTAGAGTTAAGTGTGTCAACCAATTGAATACCATCAGAACATACAAAATATAAAAGAACATCATCTGCAAAAAGATGTATAAAACAATCACCAGCTGTATTCACTATATCGTCAATATATATAAGAAATAATAATGGACCTAGCCAGGCGCGGATCCAAGGGGGGGACGGTGGGGCGATCCCCCCTCCCCCCAAGAGCTTTGAGTTTAGAAAAATAAACCCGATTTTGCCAATTATACTATAGTTTATTCAAGAACTAGAGAGAATAATAAATCATTTTTTACCCTTTTTTTTCTTCGCAAACTACCTGTGTTCTTTAGTCCGGTGTCTTTAGCAAAATCGGTTACACACATATATTTTTCATAGGAAAGGGTTAGAAATTCTATAATCAAAAATACCGGTCTATAATAATGGACTATTTGGGTTGGATAACAATAGATATTTGGAAGTGTCAAGTGTTAAAAAGAATTTTAATCCTTGTCATAGGCGTCGCAAGGAGGTTTATTTTATCACCAAGTATTTATGGCATAAAATATTATTTCAGTAATAAATAAAATAAAAAGTTTTTATAATATTATTTTATTTCTTACGATTTCTTAATAATTCACATACATTACAAAATGTAGATAATTTTAATATATTTAACACAAATCACAACTGTATTTTTATTATTTTTAATTTTGTCATAGAAACCGTTTTAGGCACATTCAGACTAAAATGTAGCCTTATTCTCTCAAAAAATTCAAAGTTATAATTTTAATACTTACAAAATACCCATTGTTAAAAATACAAAAAGTTAAACATAAAAAAAAAATAAATTCGCCCATATACTATTAAAATATTTTTGGGGCTATTGGTCATTTTATTAAAAATTAAAAACATTTTTAGGACATTTGACGTTTCAGTTTGTTTATTTCTTAAACCATCTGCAGAATTACAATTAAACACTAAAAAGGGATTCAAATGTATTTAGTTTTTATATGTTACAGTTAAAATTAGACCTACTTATTCTTATTTTTATTGTACTGATATCTTAATTTAATTAACTTTATTATATGGAAATCCGATAGCCGCAAAAAAATAAGCTAAACATGTTAATTCTACACGCTTAAGAAAAAGACACAAATACAATAATAAAATAATAAAAAACTTATGGCTAATTGGAATTAAATATATATAAAATTAAACAGTGGGACACACTAAAATAAAAATGTATAAAAAAATATATAAACAACATTAACCAATAAAATACGACAAAAAAAATTGAAATAATAAAGTGTGTTTACACTGGTAAACATTACATATCTAATTTCTAATCAAAGTCCGTGAAGCTATCTTCGCTCAAATTAATTATGATTGATTCCTCTATCTCACCAACCATGAGATCGAGTTTCGACATTTTGTTTTATTCTTTTATTATATGGATTTTTCCAAATTTTCCGCAGTAACTTTATTCAAAAAAATCTTTTAAAAGTTTAGTTAAATTATCAATTTTGTAAGTTGTGTTATTTCTAGCAACTCTACCTTTTACTTGAGAGAGATATTTCCTTCTCCAACGGACAGTTCCCGGACGATCTATAAGAACAGATTTTCTATCTGGTTTTTTTCCAGCAAAAATTAAGTTCTCTGAGCAATTTCCAAAGTTCAGTTCTTTTAATTTCAGGTAAATAGTGATCATCATTGATTTTAGTTAGAATTTTGTCGAAGGCTGGAATTTGCTTCTTATAATAAAATGTATGTACAACTCCTTTTATTGCAGTTTTCATCTCTTCTTCCAACGAGGTTTTCGTCTGCTTCCAGTCGTTTTTTTCTCATTCAGTATTCGGTACATAGTAGATTTTCCAACTCCTGTCATTTTGGAACACATCTCAACAGAGCTTTTAACATTATTATCCAGATATTGATATCTTAAGGCATCATAAACATTCATCGTAATAAATTTTTCGTTGAGGAAAAAATGCCCTGGTTTAACGATTTTGGAATAAATATAGAGGTGGAAGCCATATCTTTAGGGTATCTCACTAATCTCAGATAATATATAAAAACAAGCGCAAACAAGATAAATCACTAAGAACAAACTGTAAGGTGTACTTTGCTCACTAACAGAAATTTAATTGAACTATCAGAAATTTTATTGTTGCAGTAAATTGATAAAAGCTTTTAATATTTAAATATAATGAAATATAATTAGATTTACGGCAGTCCTCAGTTATCTGCGGCACTGGAGCAGGTACGTTGGAGGTTTCGATAACAGTTTTATTACTCTCTCTAATTCTTGAATAGAGTATAGGAATGTGTATGCTTGCGATCGCCCCCCCCCCCCCCTCTCCCATGAGCTTTAAGTACAGGAAAATAGAACCGATTTTATATTAGGAACGTGTATGCTACTGGTACTCCCCCCCCTCCCCCGTTGACAACTTTTTTCTTGCCATCCTGCACTTTTGTGATATCACCCCTCCCCAAAGAAAGAGGCTGGATCCGCCCCTGTACCTAGCACACTACCCTGTGGAACACCCATGCTGTTCTCAATCTCGTCATATACCATATCATTCAATTTCAATCTTTGTTTTCTATTAATTAAGTAATTATTCATTAATTCCAACACTTCACCCCTTATACCGACACTTTCTAATTTTTTAAGTAGTCTTTCTCTTTTCAAAGTCTCAAAAGTCCTCCTCAAATCCAAGAATACGGCACCCGTAATAAGATTTTGATCGAAACTACGTTATAATTACTTTCGTATTACGTAGAACGCCAGTAATAACAATTTACTAATAAAATAACTAGTTATTAAAGAATGTTTCTTATCCGTAAATAAATCAGAAATTACGACAGTTTAAAAATGTTCTGTTAATTATTTCCAGACTATCACTAATTTAAAAACGAAAAAAAAATGCATATGCTTCGTAGCATTTAAACAATAAAATATGTGTTATCCAATTCGGCTAATTATAGCTTGAATAATGATTGAGAGTTGCAAATGTAAACAATTGTATGACATATTTAGTTTCGAATCTAAGAATTAGTTAATTGAAGTGATGAAATAAGGAAATTATTCATTTTTAATTTACATGTTCTTCCTTTCTTTGTCAATAATTTTGTCACGTTTAGTAACATAGTTAAATACTTTTAACTATCACTGAATTTTTTTGTTAAGGGATGTTATGTTTAAAATAAAATTACACAGCTCTGCAAAATTTTGAAACAAGAACTACCAAAATGCCCATTTCCGACGTAGTTTTTAACCCTCTACCACGTCAGGTTTCTGAGGTACACGAGGTGTGACTATTAAGTTCCAGGAATTTGCCAATAAAAAACAAGCACATGAAGTTTTGGGCAAAATTTTATTATCGACCTCCACAATAGTCTCCCTCTAACTCTACACAACGATTCCAACGTCGCTACTACGATTGGAAGCACCCTTGGTAATCCTCCGAAGTTTACCCGTTCAACACCACGGTTACAGTTTCTTTGACCCACTGTACGCCGCCATGATGAGTTTTCTTGAGATGCGAATTCATCTTGGGGAATAAGAAAAAAAGGTCGCAGGGAGCAATACCGGGGCTATAGAGTGAGTGCGGCAACGTTGGAATGCCTTTTTTCGCCAAAAACCCTTGCAAAATGAACGAGGAACGGGTCGGCGCGTTGTGGTGCAACATCCAGCCGTTCTCGGCAAGTTCGGGTCGCACACGGGAAACGGGTGCCCGCAGACGCTCCAGGGGTCGTATCCTCGAACTGGAGAATGTGAACGGTGAAAGGATGGCAAATATATATTCTTGACGCGCTCATCATTCGTATCCTTGTTCGCCCGATGGAAGGCAAGCGAGCGGTGAAACATGGGCAAGTGAAATGTCAGCCGCTAAATGACATATTTGACAACTTATTTTTTTTTTTGGTTGTTCAAAATAACTTGTCATTTTAAAAAGTAAGATGTTTTTTAAGAAGTTTTGTTTTTTGGATAAATAGTTGAAATGTTAATTAGGTGGTATTATGATATTTTTATATTTTCAAATTTTTAATTAAAATATCCTTAGAAAGTTGAATATGTCTCGCAAATATTAAGTAAATTTGAGATTACAGGCATATAAAATTATTACAGGAAATTTTGTTCATAACTCAATTGTATGAGCGTGCTATTTAAAAATGTTTTTCTATGGCAAGTTCTGTTTATGGATTTAACATAAATACTTATGTTCATAACATCCTAGTATCTTAGTTTTAAACAGTTAAGTCTAACATAATTCTTTTCATGACGCAACTTATAATAAATTTGACAAATAACAATTTGTAAGCTATCTGAAACTTTTATTTAAATAAGTAACAAATTTTATATTTAAATAATGTTAACTACAGCATTTAACTTAATTAGACTGTGTTAAACACTATACTACACTACAATTAAATAAATATTATGATTACAATTTATCGGGTCACATAAATATGAACCCTACAGATCAGCAAATGAGGTCCTTTAGCATAAAAACCTTATTTATGGTACATTTGATCTTCAAGCCTCCACAAATCCTTATAAAATAAACAAAAACCATATTAAAAGTTGAATGTGAGATATGCCGGTATCTTTAATGGACGTCTTCTCTCTGGCCTTTGGTTTTGGTCCCTGGTCTAAAACAGTTTTTAAATCATTGTTCAAGTTTCAGGTTTTCTTTCAAATTTTGTTGTCAGAACAGAACGCCTTGCAGTAAGAGGCTGAATATTTTGTGAATTCATCCAATAAATAACTGATAGGATAGTTTCCGTAGTAGATTCGGATGATGGCTTTTAGTCATACTACGTAAAGTTGTAATTTCCACCGTTTCAAGGTTTATCAGTGCTGGCTTTCTGCAATTGCTGTATATAGGGGGCATGTATTCCAATTGACGTCAGTATATTACTTTGTATATGAGTTGCTGTTTTTCTTAATATACCTTTTTCTTTTTATATTTGAATCCTAAAGTATTTGGCTCTTTGTATGCATTTTTGTTTAACAGTTCTAGAGTGTCAATTTAAGATAATTTTATGGTCTATATTTACACCTAAATATTTGACTGATAGCTTGGTCTATATTTCTTGGATATTAAGTGATATAAAATAAATTTAATTCAGGAAAATTACAAATGGTTTAATGGCAATCAATAACTTCACAACAATAACAACAACAACAACACTATTTTTTTTTTACTTTCGACGATTAATTTGACATACCTAAGATGGCGACAAAACATACCACGGACATTTTCGGTTTGACAGTTCAATTCAATCTGTCATCCATTTTAATTTTTTTTATATCCGCAAGTATTAGCACGTTCATATCTGACAACCATGCTTTTACTGTCAAAAGTATGAAGTGGCAGTTTACATGGCCATTCGCATCACGCTTTTGAGGATACGGGCCCAGGACGCCAACATAGAATTGTCCAGTCACTGTCTGGCCGGCTGGAACATATTCACGATGAATGATACCGCAGATATCGAAAAAAACGATCAACATTGCCTTTAGTCTCGATTTGGACATTCTCGCTTTCGTTGGCTGCTCCCCACCCTTTTCCATCTACTGCTGACTTTGTTTACGGATCTCGGTGTCATACTCAAATATCCAGGTCTCATTTCCAGTGATTACCCGACAGTTTCCACCGTCGCTTCGAATGCGGGACAACAAATCCTCGCAGATCAATTTTCGCATTTGTTTCTGTTTATGGGTGGGAACTTTTGGCATTATCTTTTCGGAAATCTTTCCCATGTTCAAATTCTCGTGTAACATCTTGCGAACAGTTTCTTTGTTCATGTTTAACTCGTCAGAAAACGCACGATTGCTTAGGCGCCGGTCAGGCGTGATCAGCGCGCGCAAACGATCGACATTCGTCTCGGTACGAGAGGTGACGGGAACTCTTTCCCGTGGATCGTCTTCTACCGATTCACGCCCATTCAAACACGCGCGTTTTCGACATGTACTCCTCTTCATACACCACCTGCAATTTTCGGAGGATATCCGAGAGTTTTTCTCCAGATTTCACTAAAAATCGAATCACAACAAGTTGTTTGTAATGTTTTTACGGCGCCGCTAAAAAAGTTACTTTCGAACAATGCGCATAAAATACAAATCAAACGTTCTATCGACTTCAACCTTAGATTGAAACTAAAAGGAACGTCCCTCCCTCTCTAAACAGATGTTAACGAATGACACAATGTTGCGAGTTCCCGAGTTATAACTAAATTCCCGGAACGTAATTGCCACACCTCGTATTAACATAAAAGTGGAAAAAAACATGGTTTTCCCTGAATTTGAGGTTATTTTAAAACAGGAGGTAATGTTACTTAATAAAATCAATCTTAGCATCTCTAAGCTTGAATTATTAATAACACCTTTCTTTGATGACAAACTTTTGCTTCGATTATTTTATTATATTTATGGAACGATGCTCATTCAAGAGCAACAGTGATCGTACAGAGATCAGTGATAATGCATGCACTGGACGTCCAAAAACTGCTACCTAGTGAAGAGAAGTTCGATTATATACATGGTATGGTTTTGAATAATAAACGAATGACTACAAATGAACTTGCTGAGGCTGTGAGCATTTCCGAGTACGCGTGTTTCATTTTTTGAAAAATTAATAAGTGTTCAGAATTGACAAGTGGGTGCCGCCGGGTGGTTCGTTAACTATAGATCAAAAATGCATTGGAGTGAAGCTTTCACAACAACATTAGGTTCGATTTACAAAAGAAATTCTTTTTATGCGTCGATTTATATTATAAATGTGACTTGGGTTTACTGCTATGATCCTTATGTGCAGATCCTACAACAATAAACCATCAAGTGGATTGAACCCGGTTGTTCGGCTCCAAAGCAGGGTGAAAATCATGCCAGAACGTTTTAGCATCAGTATGTTGGGATGCAAAAGAAATATTGTTAATTGATTATCTGTAAATAGGAAAAACAATTACAGGTGAGTATTATTGAGACCCTCTAAGCGAGCTGGATGTGACCTGGGGTACAGGAGAAAAAAATCATCTTTCATCAGGGCAATGCGCCTGTTTACAGAATAGTTTTGACGATGACAAAAATCACTGAATTACAATTTGGATTGCATGAACATCTACAAAGTTCACTAGATTTAGCTCCTTCTGATTTCCATTTGTTAATTATTGATCCAGTTCCTTACCAACACCCACCTATCTTCTTCCTCCTTGATATCTTGATATCAATGCTCACTTAGTAGCACCACGAGAGTGATGTTTGTGTGCCTTTGTCAGGAATGTTCAGATTTTCCTCTGCACACTTTCTATGTCCATTCAGCTTCATTTCAAAATTTGAAAAGTAACTTAATGCAAAGCACGCGTAGGTGCTGAGTGCCTTAAATAGATTTATATTGTTTAGGTTGGTTCGCAGTTCCTGCCCCATCCGTCTTATAAACTCATTAGTTAATTTAGTCAATTCTTTATGTCTCTTTCATAGTATTTATAGGTCTGATCTTCCTCCATTTCCGCAATGGTTTGACCGTTCTGCATCTCAAATGCTCCCAATTGTATCTTTCCTCTAGTTTTGTTTAAAATGCGGCATGTACCAATGTCGAACAACATTCCTATATCCCCTTCACAATTTTAAGCATTTGTTCCAGCTGATTCCTAGTAGTAGCCATCAGTTGAAGATCATCCATATACATCCCCTTTACGATTGTTCTTAATACTGATAGTGATAGTGGGTTCATGGCATGATAGTACCATAACGGACTGAATGAATCTCTTTGAAATATTCCCCTTCGTATTGGGATTGTGTCTGTTCTCCAAGTTGATGTGAGGTATTTTAAAATATTTAACATATTCCAATAAAGCTGCCAGCCAGTCATGTGGTACTGAGTCGAAGGCTTTTTGGGCAGTCCTCGTAGGCGGCGGAAAATTCCTTCTGTTGGTATAGGCCTGATTGCAAATCACCGAATCGAAAATAAGTTGATCCTTGTAATTCTTTGCGTCCTCGGCACATCCTTTTTGCTGAATTGCAATGTTGTTTTGCTCGCGGTGTGCATATGTCATGTCAAGCAGGATGTGATCACGTTGTAAGCGTGGGAAAGCAAATTTATTATTATTATTATCATTAACAAAAATTTCGGTGATTATTTGATCAATCAAAAATCAATATTAATTCTATGTAAAGAAAATATGGTTTTTTCTGCTTTTTTATTTTTCCACTTAGATTTATTTATTTATATAAAGATTATCGGAATTAATAGTTTTAGTGTTAATATCACCTTATCTAATGTGTGTTCTAAAAAAACGATTAAAAGTGAAAACATAATTATATCTTGAGGTTTTGGTCAGATTTTGTTTATTCTCATGAATATGTGTCGCTGTCTTATCAACTCTCCACTTCGTCCCGCAATTTCCGCGGGCTCAATCTTTAACACATGTTTATTTATTATTATTGACTTTAGTATAACCACAAATTATTTCATTTTTACACACTTAAAAATGACTTGGTAATGTTTACTAAAATTGGGTATGACAACCTACACTTTTTAGTTATCGGAACTAAAATTTAACCTGAATAAACACTGAATGTTGTAGCGGCAATTCAATCTTGACATTTGACCAGACAATTTCCTAAATAAACAATGCTTTAAACTGTTGCATGAACTAAAATTTTAGTAAGCTATAATTTTTTTATAGTATTTTTTTTTTACTTTGCTGCGACTAACCAAAAATGTTACCAAAATTGTTTTTGATTAAAATGTAGTTATCGGACTTGCATTGTCTTTATTTGTATTTATTTTTACGGCGTTTCGATTAGGTTGTATCTCTAATCGTTATCAAGTATAAACTGAATGTTTTGTCTTAAGACTACGAACTTATATAGGGAATGTGTCCATTGAAGCGCAACGTTTCGCTTCACTGTACATACCTCAAAAATTTGAGGTTACAAAGTAGTGGAGTATCTCAATACTCGGTTTACTGAAGATTCCATTATTGTTTTTAATGGAAGCTACTTCTATAAATTTCCTTTTTTTCATGTTGGATTCCATATATATTGCCGCAGTCTCAGACCATTTGATATCATCATCACCAAGTGCCTTCTCCATTGTGGAGGTTGGCAATTATAATAGCTATTTTAATTTTTGAGGCAGTTGCTCTAAATAGTTGTTTTGAACTGCATCCAAACCATTCCCTTGGGTTTTTTGGCCATGAAATTCGTCGTCGTCCCACGCCTCTTTTGCCACTTATTTTGCCCTGGATTATGAGCCGTAAGATGCTGTACTTCTCTCCTCGCATAATGTGTCCGAAATATTGCAGTTTTCTCTGTTTTACTGTTATCTCGACTTCCTTTCCTTTCCCCATTCTTCTCAACACTTCGGCGTTCGTAACTCGATCCACCCACGAAATCCTCTGAATTCTTCTATAGGTCCACATTTCAAAAGAGTTAAGTCTTCTCATTGCCTCTCGATTCAGTGTCCATGCTTCCATTCCATAATATAGAACACTATATACGTAACATTTAGTCAGTCGTATTTTCAGGGCTAACGTTAGATCTTTGCTGCAGATAACCTTTTTCATTCTAATAAAGTTGGCACGTGCTTTCTCGATTCTGGTTTTTATTTCGACGGTATAGTCATTATTTTCTGTTATTAGGGTTCCCAAGTAAGTGTACTTCTTAACTCTCTTTATGTGCTGGCCTTCTACCATTAGGGTTTCATTATTAATGGTGTTGTTTTTACTAATTATCATGAACTTGGTCTTTTTTGTGTTAAGAGAGAGTCCGTATTCTCCACTAACTTTTAATATTTTATTCGTTATCTTTTCTAGGTCTTTCAAACTATCAGCTATTATTACGGTGTCATCTGCATACCTAATATTGTTGATTAAAACTCGGTTTACTTTTATTCCTGCTGTTTCAGGTTCAAGACTTTCCAATATGACCTCTTCAGAATAAGCGTTAAATAGTAAAGGTGACAATATACACCATTTGATATGGTGTTGTTTATTCCAGGCGTGTTCTGCAATACCTGATCTCGACGTTTCCCCTTTTTGTGTATGAGTTTTAGGTTCCTTAATTCTAACTTCTAGTAGTCGTTTGGTTTCTCCAATATACATTTCACCACACTCACATGGAACTTTGTAAACACATTCTTTCTTATCGGTATTTTTTGGTTTTGTTTTTGTTAAATGAGCTCTAAGTATATTTCCTGATTTAAAGGCTGGTTTTATATTATAACTACTGGCAATTCGTCTTATTTTCTCCGAAGTTCCCTTAATGTACGGAATTGTGAAGAAGGAATGTGTTTCTTGCTGTCCAGTGTTCGTTGTTCTAAAGTTATTTATAACATCATCAATTAGTTTCAAATGATAACCATTCTGTTGTAAATCGGATTTAATATTTGCTACCTCTTTTTCCAATGAATCGGCATTATTGCATATGGATATAGCGCGATTATAGAGGTTCCGTATAATTCCCCGTTTTGTTCCAACAGAATGATTAGAACTATGATTAAGATATTGTCCAGTATGTGTTGGCTTTCTGTATACTGAAGTTTTAATAGTTTCGTTTGAACGGTTCATCGAGGCAATTGATCATTTACCTCTTTTTCCATGGTAAATTTAATTGTAGGTTGAATGGTATTTAGATGTTTCAAGAAGTCATTAAGTTCTTGATCATTGCCCTTCCATACGATGAAGGTAGTATCGGCATATCTCAACCAGACTTTCGGTTTCACTGTTGCCGTTTCTATGGCATGGCTATATATATATATATATATATATATATATATATATATATATATATATATATATATATATATATATATATATATATATATTAATATTTTCTTGGGTATAGGTTTTTCATTAGAGAAACAAAGGACAACAATTTTTTTCTGACGTTTCGCTCTACATAGTGAGCTTCTTCAAAAGAGCTAGGTATATTTATTTTACATCTACAAAATTACAAAACTTTTTATAATAAACATATATCACAGTAATTACACTTTTATATTTTTAATTTAATTAAAATTAATAAAAATAAAACAGATTTTAAAATAGTCTTAAAGTTTAAAATTTAAAACAATACAACAGGTTAAAATAGTGAAGATTATAAAATAGTACATATCTTGAAAGTAGTTTTGTGTGTATGTTTAAAAATAAATTCAATTATGATCCTTGGTATGCAATTGATATAGATAGATTTCTTTTTATAAAAAGCAAAAAATAGGAAAAAAGATTATTATTTATTTTTTAATAACGTTTTTTCATTTGCATGAGTGTATATGAAATCGTTCCAAGCATCATTATGATGAGAAATAATGTAATGATGCTTGGAACGATTTCGTATACACTCATGCAAATGAAAGAACGTTATTAAAAAATAAATAATAATCTTTTTTCCTATTTTTTGCTTTTTATAAAAAGAAATCTATCTATATCAATTGCATACCAAGGATCATAATTGAATGTATTTTTAAACATACACACAAAACTACTTTCAAGGTATGTACTATTTTATAATCTTCACTATTTTAACCTGTTGTATTGTTTTAAATTTTAAACTTTAAGACTATTTTAAAATCTATTTTATTTTTATTAATGTTAATTAAATTAAAAATATAAAAGTGTAATTACTATGATATATGTTTATTATAAAAAATTTTGTAATTTTGTAGATGTAAAATAAATATACCTAGCTCTTTTGAAGAAGCTCACTATGTAGAGTGAAACGTCAGAAAAGAATTGTTGTCCTTTGTTTCTCTAATAAAAAACCTATACCCAAGAAAATATTAGAAAAAAATATTTAACAAAAGGTTTAAGATACAAAAATAAATTATATATATATATATATATATATATATATATATATATATATATATATATATATATATTGGCGACAACTGGAGAGAGTGAAGAACCCATCGGAAGTCCTTTACTTGAAAGTAAGTACTGCGCAGGCAACACTCCCAAAAGGTCCATCACCTCGTCCAGTGGTAATGTGGTTCGATCTGATAAAGTAGTATCATTTTGAAAGTCTAGTTTTGATTATGTTTAGTGATTCCCCTAATGGTACATTAGTATATAGACTTTCCACATCAAAGCTTATTAATCTGTCGCATGGCTCTAGATTGATGCTACTAATAATGTTCACGATATATGTAGAATTTTTAACATATGTGTTCGTCTTACTTTCTAAAGGTTGTATGATTTTTAAGAGAAACAACCACATTTTAATCAATCTTCTACATTGTCTACAACCTTTAAACAAAAGTGTTTTTGTTGGTGATAGTAACATACAGAGTGAGCCACCATAAATAATTGTTAAGCGTAAGGGGGAAACTAATAAAAATTGAAATATAAAAATTTATATAAAATGATATTATTAAACGTTCTGACTAACCCCCAGTGATTCGCGAAAAAAATATTCTAATGACAGAATTTTAAATTAAACATCGCAACAGGTAACAATGTGTAAGGCAACGAACGCCGCTAGCAGTGCGAGTACATAATCGAACGAGCCGACAACTTCTACTTTTGCGAACCAAGACTTTTGCCGAACGCGCAAGAAAAAATGAGAATAATGTCTGCCGATATAACGCCGAAAATATATATAAGGAAGAGGAAAGCCAAACCGAATCGTACGATACGCTTAAGAACATCGCGTGATTTCAAAAAGATAAATGAATTAGTATTTAATGCATAGTGTATGCATAAATATTAGTAGTCTAAACCAGTTTAGTGCTTTCTTCTTGTGTAAATAAATTACAACAAATACCCAAGCTTCACAAATAGCACGTGCGCACGTCGAACGTGAAATAAAGTAATTACACTAGTCAATAAATACAAAAAAAATTGCGACTGATATTATAATGGCTGTCCGTGGGAGTTTAAAGCATCCGGATTGCGAATTCAACAACGAAAATTTTTCACCACGTATAGATTTTGAGTTATAGAATGTATCAGTTATTTTGATTTAATTCAAACATTTTTATATAATATTTATCACATAAGTTCAAAACGTTAAAAAAAAAAGATATTTTAAGGATAACAGGATTTATTTACAAAATATACATGAAAATACATTTATAGTATAGTTTTTGTACATAACTATTTTGCAAATCTTGACTTTCATCTATGTTCCTGATTACTTTTTCTTATAAGAAATCAACAATAATCCATCATCATTGCTGGATCCGATCTGCCATGGTAGCGTTGCTCTATTGTTAATATGTCTTGGTGGAACCTTTTTCCTTGCTCGTCACTAACCCAATTTTTTGGGAGAAATTTTAAATGGAAGTGTATTTTAAGAGACATGCGATAGCTCATTTTGCAATAGCTTTCAAGTAGTTCTTGTACAAGTTTTTTGTAGTTTTCTATTTTTTTGTTTCTTAAAAACTTCTAAACAATTGTTTTAAAAGAACTTCACACAGCTCACTCAGCATAACTTAATTTTTGATCACACTGTCAATCCTTTCCGTTCGTCCGTTGTTCTCTCCACATGTCCATACCATACCAGCTGACGTTGTTCGATTTCAGCGAGAATAGTTTTCTTTACGCCCATAATCTCTCTAATTCTCTCGTTGGTTATCCGTTCGATCCTAGACTTTCCGGCAGATCTTCGCCAAAAGTCCATTTCAATAGCCAGCATTTTACGTTCTAACGTTTTATTTATCTGCCATGTTTCACATCCATACAATACAACGCTTTTAAGTATTGCATTGTATAAAAGATGTTTTCTTTCATTGGAGATGTTTGTTGACCATAATAGTGAATTTAGGCATCCAATAGCTTTTTTCCCTTTAGTTATTCGCTCCAATATTTCTTCTTCAGTTCGTCCACTTTGACTGATCTTTGTTCCAAGGTAGGTATAATCAGAACAAGATTTTACTATGATATTGTCATCCATTTCCAAATATGTTTCTTCTCCACCGATACACATATATTTAGTTTTACTGCAGTTGACAGTTAATCCCCACTCTGCGTATTCTTTAAATAGTTTCCTCGTCATAAATTCGAGGTCTTCTTTATCTTGGGTCACTACCACTTGGTTATCTGCAAAATGAAGCGTATATAAATGGGTGTCATTATTTAATTCTATTCCCATTCTACTGCATGATCTTCTCCAATTCTTTAAAACTTGATTGAGGTAGATTTTAAAGAGAGTTGGTGATAGACAACATCCCTGGCGAAGGTCTGTGGTCACATGAAAGCTTTCTGATAAGTGATTGCCGATCTTAATTCTGGAGAATGCTTGGCCGTATAGCTGTTTGATGGCTTGGATCACTGTATTGTTAATTGGAGACTTCTCCATCACGTGCCATAATTTTTGGATTGGCACCGTATCATATGCTTTTGTGAGGTCAACAAAAAGCAGATGAACCTCTCTATTTCTTGCCACCTTCTTTTTATTAAGTTGATCCTTTATAATTTTTCTAATTATATCTCCTCCTTTATTTAATGCTTTAACGAGATTTTTAATCAATTCCAGTTTAATGTGTAATGGAAGTAACCGTAATTTTTTGACATCAACAAGAGGTATATTCTTTATGTTTGCTTGACCTGGAATATATTAATCTCTCGGAAGCCATTCTTTTACTTGGAAATGGTTCTGTGTTGCTCTACTGTCCCAAAGACAAAGAAAACAGCAATACTTCGTAAATCCACCCTGAAACCCTAGTAATAGTCCTTTGACTTCTGGGTCACCACATATTTGCCACTTATAAACATAATAACTTATTGCATTTAGAATAAGTGACATACTTTCGTATGTTTCCTTCATATCAACTGCATATGCAAGAGGAATAGAGGGTCTTTTGTTGCCATTATGGAGCAGAACTGTTTTTAAACTTATTTTAGAATAATCTATAAATAAGCACCATTCGTCCGATTTACTTGCAAATCCTAATTTTTCCATAACACTATTTGAATAAACACACATTTTATCCTACAGAGTAAAAAACGAGGATAGCTCTTGGTTACTGTTCCTAAATATTGTAACTTTGGTTTCAGTGGCTAGTAAGTTCCATTGTCGTAATCTAGACCCGAATACTTCAGCATGCTCTTTGGAGAAGTGGAGGTTCCAAACTAGATCATTTAATTCAGGTCGTTCGATTAAATGGGGTGCTTTTCCTTCACTTTCGGGAAAATAAGAATCGTCCTTTTCTGATACATTATCGGGTTCTGCCTTATCAGCACCCATTTTTAAATCTTCCTCCCATTTTGCTGGGGACGCTGGAACTGGTAAACCTTCTCCATGAAGAACCGGTTTTATTGCTGAGGGAATTTCCGGATATTCAATATTATGGTGCTTTTTCTTGAAAAACCGGACACTTTTGTCATGCAAAAGTTACAGTCGTTAAAATGATTTGTTGGTTCTCGCCAAATCATTGAAACTGCAAAAGGCATAGAAGAGCGTTTCCCATTTAACCAGTTACTTAAATTTGCTGCACAGATTTGGTAACATATGTGAGGAGCCCAGTCTCGATCTCGATCACCAACAAGACATTCAAAATACTTATGGTGGGCTACTTTAGCCATTTTGTTAATTGCCCTTTTCTATGAGTTAGGGGTAAACTGACCACATACGTAGCAAAAACTGTTCTCGGGGTTACCACGGCCACGTTTCTGTACTCTGTTTACAGGCGTCAAGTAACTTTATTCAGCACAAAGGTAACACTAATACAAGGCTCTTACTATTGGCTTATTTGCGCATTTTGCTTCTCCATCTAAATTTTCTAAATTAAATGATTTAAATCTGGATACATAATCCTTTTCAAGGATCTATAACTTCGCATACTTTTTTAACTATATTGGAAAAAGAAAAGCTCATTGACTCATCCTCTGACAATTCCCTAAAAACTCTTAATTGATTTTTGGCTCAGTGTCAGAAATGAGTATCCTGTTTTGGCGAAAAAGCCAATAAAGTTTTATTGCCCTTTTGTACATCATATACAGGTCTGGAAAATCCAAACCAGAAACTCGATGTTTCTTAAGTATGATAAAAAAAATACTATATTATTCATCAAATCAGAATAAGACAGAAGATAAGCATCGTAAGCATCGACATACGTGCAAATTACCAGTTTAGCCCTCGGATGAGGGGTAATACAATGCTGGCGCGGTGAGAGCGGGCGGCAGCATACGCCACACCCTAGCACACAAGAGGATTCCAAGTTATTTGCTTTCCTTCAGGCCGTCGAAGCGTAAGTACCGAATATTGGTATTTCCGTGTTTCGCGCCAAATTTTTTTATATTTGAAATGGTAGTTTATTCCACGGAACAAAAAGAGCAAATTATTAAGTGGCACTGATAAAGATATGGATGAGATAATCGGCAGATTTGCATTTACGTGCGAAAATCATCCTGTTCCTTGAAAATTTAGAATATCGGAAATTATTAAAAAATTTGAAACAACCAGTTGCTTAAAAATTTGTATAAAATGCACTGATAATAATGAGGAACAAGAAGATGATCGAGCAAATCGGGAGACTGACGTTTGTAGTTAAGCAGAAATTAATTTTCCTTGCAATAGAACCGTAATTGCCAAAGAATTTGATATGAATGCTCGAACGGTTCGGAATATTTTAAAGCGGAACAAATATCGCTGTTACAAATTGCGAATAACTTAAGAAATTTTTCCGAAAGACCAGGAAACACGTATGGTGTTTTGTGAGGACATGATACAAAGGGCTAATAGGGATAAAACCCCTGAAGTTTTGGCAAATACGCGAACCGTATTTTACAATAGACTAGGTTATTGTCTCGCTCAAAGTGGAGGCCTGTTTGAACACCTCTTGTAGACTTTTAAGTGTTTATTTATTTACAATAACTGAATATGTTACTTTTATTTTTTACCAGAATAAAAGTTTATTTTTGAGAATGATTTTGAATTTTAAAGTGGTCTATTAGCTTATTTACTTAGAAATTACCGTTGCGTTTCACTAGTATTTTTATTAGAATAAATATTTATTTTGTAACAGAAATATCAATTTTCTTCACGCTCAACGGCCAACAAAAACTATTTTTTTTTGTATTTCGACTATTTGATGTATTTAAAACAATAAATGTATCAAATAGTCATTAAATATTCCAAATTCCGTCGATTACGTTATAAGTTTAGACGAAAAGTAACTACACTCTCTCATTCGTTTCAAGGTATTGCTCGTCTTCGTGTTGCACGGAAGTTAGCGGGGATAATATTGGGCGCAGGCACAGACAAAAGCTACCATCTAACATGCCTTTAAGGAGACAGATTAGGACTTCTTGTTGACATGCCAAAGAAATGGTTAGGAAGCACTAACGATGGCAACAAAGCTCGATGTTTCTTCGAGAACAGTGATGAGCCAGCTATTATAGCAAGAGTAAAGCGAAAACTGATCCTCTGGTTTCCCGTCATTTTGCAAACTATTGGAAGCGGACATTAAACTGCAATAGAGAAGATTTGGGAATACAAACTTCAAACAGCAAGATTATTCTTCAAAGGATATTCTTGGTACAACATTTCAACAGGAATTCACAAATTACTTACTCCATTGACCAGACATCATAGCATTTGCAATATTACCGATAGGTAAACTATCGAAAGATGCACAAAAATCAACGGACAAGTTGATAAGAAACTATCGCCTAGACGTTGCCCGAAAATCTTCTCAAGAAAAAATATGAAGGATGTGTTCCAAAACTTTTGGCGTCAATGGATCCTTACACTGTTTTTTGACATCGTAAGGATCCGGACAACAATTCGTACGTATTGGAGAATGAGAAAAGAACTGTTAACAAAGAAGGCAATGATTAAAAAGTTCTTTTTGTTATTTTTACAGTCGTATTATTTATTCATTTGTGTAAATCAATAAATATTATATTACTTACAAATTATTTGCATTGGTATTTGTTAAGAAGTCCTAAGCATAGAGGAAAAAGTACTTTCGCCTTTTTAACGATTATCGATATCCATGTATTTATTTTTAAAATGCACCTTGAACTGAAGCCCAATATTTTATTCATAGAAATACAATTATTCTTTTTATTTTATTTTTAAAGCGTTTGAACCACATTAGACGTTTTTCGAATGTATTTTCATGATTTTAAAATTTCAGTCTGCTATTCTTGGATCCGATTTTTATTTTTAATATCAAATCCGTGCTTTCAACCCACTGTGTTTTGACGACCCGGAACCAGCGAAAGGTCCTTGCCCAACACCATTTTTGCTGGAAACCAGAAAGCAAGCTACGATACAACAGTATGCTTTATTTTACTTCTTCAACATGGCTAAACGGGTTGTCCGTCGCTTTCTGTTACATTCCCTTTTTTTAGAGTTTCTGTTTTGCATTTTCCACATCTATATATGAGAAAGGATTTTCAACATGCACATATCTGAAAGTACAGAAACTGGTAATGCTGAATCTGATATAAGACTTTCAGTGATCGAACCAAATTTTGTATTTCGTTATTCCACAAACGGCACAAATATCTCATTGAGAGTATTTTTCAGGTTCTATATTGTATTCATTTTATATTAATTCTTTTTTGTAGCTTAAGTTATCACTTAGTTATGAACTGTTATTCAGTATAGAAAATAAATTTTATTAACCTGATTTTACCGTTTCATGTACTGCGTTCATTTCTATGACTAAACAAGGGGTCCGCCAATTTATTCCGGTTTTTAAGGGGGGTTTGCAAGAAGAAAAAGTTTGGAAACCGCGGCACTAGACAATTATATTCTTCTGAATGAACTAATGCCTAACCAAGGGTTAAGAAAGCATCAAGATACCCTCGAGCAGCTCGAACTATAAAGCAGTGTCGTGTTTAATTATTTGCGCTTGTTATAATTACTTTTTAACATAGTCAGGTTTTACTTTTTTAAACTTTCCTTTTTATTCACGCTATCTCACATACCCATCTTAATTTGTATACCGCCTTGTTATATTATTGAAGTTCCTATTAGACAATCACTCAAAAGTTATTATTAGAGCCTGTTTAATTCAATCTAAATAGTAATTTTCCATAATTTATGAAAAAAAAATACATCCTAAGATTAAATTGTTTTTAATCTTAAATTGCAACGTAGTTTAAGCACTTATATCTAATAATTACTACTTGTACAGATGTTATCCAAATTAAAAATATATCTTGTTACTAGCATCTTGTTTATATGGTTACAGCATTATAGAGGTTGTATCTAAAAATTTTTAAAATTAAAATGCTTTTTGCGGAGAATAAACACTATTTTGGGTGTTCGACGACATGGGAATAGAGAAGTTGACTATTTTTTAACACAAGTAATACTTTAAAAATCACTGACTACGCCACTGAACTCTACATGAAAAACCTCAGGAGTTCTATTTTTTAACTCTACGATAAGTTGCAAAATAACCGAGATACGAGGGTGTACCAAAATGCAAATTTTCAAAATCGCTCTATACCTCCAAAACGAAGAGGTTTATAAAAATTCTTTTACTGGCATCGTTCGTTTCTTAATAACGTTGCATAGTACTACGAAAACCTTATCTTTTTATTTTTCCTAATAACAGAGATAACCCGTAAAACCATCGAAAATTGAACACCCTGTATACTTATATTCGAAAATTTAATTGTTTGTGGATAGTCAAAATTTAACTGATCATATATAAGGCTTGTTCATGCGACACCAATCAACTAAAAAAAAAGGATTAAAACTTTTAACTCTAATATTTGGTTTATTTTATGGTTCTTGAAGACTTGAAAACTATACTGCATATTTTCTTATTAACCAGTATTTTTTATTGTTTTTTTTTCTCTTTTCAGTCATTGCCACCGTAGCTCTAGCCTTCCTCCTCTTGCCTATGTGTCAGTATATTATAAGGCCTTGTTCAGATGGAAACAAAATCTCTTTTGGCGTGTGTGGAAGATTTACAGCTGCGGAACTGCTCTCTTTTTCACTCTCCGTTTTAATTGTGTGTATATGGGTTTTAACAGGTGAGTCATATATTTATTGATATATTTAGTTGGCGAGAAGAGTATTTGTTACATTTTACAAATTTATATTTACATTTTGCAATAGTATATTACTGATAGATTTCGTTACTTGATTTTACGTCGTTGAACACATTATTGAACATTGATTATTTTAAATTATAATGAAATAATAATTCATCTGGACGGCATTTCTAAAGAGACCTTTAAACGCAAATATATATATATATATATATATATATATATATATATATATATATATATATACCTCTCAGGACTGTAAGGCAGCTGACGTTTCGGTGAAACCTCATTCACCATATTCAAAGCTCACTGTACGGTGTCTAGGAGCGAACTGAAGCCGGCCACTCGGATGCTGTCGGTCCCGTGTGTACGTCCGGCGCGTTCGTTTTCCGAATGGTTCTGGCCAATCAGGTTGTGAGACCTGCTGCGCGTCATCGGCCCTGTTGCCGGTGTTTGGGGTTGCGTTGCCGAGTTGTAATCTGTTTCGTTACTGAGTGCTACTGGTTGATGTTTTGTAAGCAAATTTTTCCAAGTATTAAGCACTCCCTGGCTATCATCCCTGCTATTTAAGTTGTTACGCCTCTTTGCAATCTCGATGGCTTCCCTTACGGTCTGTGGTGAAAATGGTTTCAATGTTGTGTCTCCTGAGAATTTTTGCGATTTTGTCTGTCGTGCCTCTGACATAAGGAACAAAAGCTTTGGAGCTGTTCTCTAGGTTTTCGCGATTTTTCGGGGCCAAGCGTTTGTTTTTAGAGCGTTGTCTATGTTCTTTTTTATAACCGTTTTTTGCTAGGGCGTTATGCAGTATGTTCATCCCTTTGTGGTAATATTCTTGATCTGTAAGGGACTGCGATCGAAACGCAAGTGATTTCACTACTGCAAATAATTGAGCGGGGTGGTGATGTGAATCGGCGTTGAGATATCTGTTGGTGTGAGTAGGCGTTCTGTAGACAGTGTGCGAAAGCAAGCTATCCTCTTTTCTCCACCATGGAGACAGAACAGGAAAGAAAACTACAGTTTCTAGATATCTTACCGAAAAGAAAAGAGGATGGCTTGCTTTTGGACACTGTCTACAGAAAGCCCATTCACACTAACAGATACCTCAGCGCCTAATCACATCACCACCCCGCCCAAATATTTGTGGTAGTGAAATCACTTGCGTTTCGATCGCAGTCCCTTACAGAACACGAAAATTACTACAAAGATGAATATCCTGCAAGACGCCCTAACAAAAAACGGTAATAGAAAAAAACAACAAGGCTCTACAAAACAAAAGCTTGGCCCCGAAAAATCGCTAAAAACAAGAGAATAGCTCCAAAGCTTTTGATCCTTATGTAAGAGACACCACATACAAGATTTCAAAAATCCTCAGTAGACACAACATTGAAACCATTTTCACCACAGACCGAAAAGTAAAAGATTTCTTACCAACACCTAAAGAAAGAATCCCTCTAGAAAACCAGGGAGTGTACGAAATTCCATGCGGAAAATGCAGCTCATCTTACGTAGGCCAAACCAACCGTAAAATAAGCGCCAGAAGAGACGAACATATAAACGCTGTCAAACAAAAAACAACTTTTTCTGGACTGGCCCAACAATGGTTAAACACAGAACATAAGATAAATTTCTCAGGAACAAAAATGCTGTCGAGATGTGAAAACCTGTCCACAAAAGTTATAAGGGAAGCCATCGAAATTGCAAAGAGGCCCAACAACTTAAGTAGCAGAGATGATAGCCAGCGAGTACTTAATACTTGAAAAAATCTACTTACAATGCTAATGTTAGGTTTTTTTCCACTATTTTTCAAACGTATACTCTTTTAATATTCAAACCACATTGGTGAGTTACTTAATAATTTTAAGTTAGGTTAATACTCTAACTGTTTAATTAATAATTGTAGAGATGTCCTGAAGAAGAGATAAGTAAATTCTCGAAAGCTTGACAGAATCAAAAAAGGGATTTTCTCCTTACCAAGGCCTACAAATTTAAACAAACTCCATTCCCAATAGCCTTAGTTTGGAATATTGTTTCTCGACTAGTCAGTCGCGACTACTTCCCCCTTTACATATATATATATATATATATATATATATATATATATATATATATATATATATATATATATATATATTCTGAAATTTCTTGGGTATGAGGTTTTTTGTTTTTAAAACAATCTAATCAAAATTTGACGTTTCGCCCATTTTTTTGGGCTTTATCAAAAATATATTGTCAGTCAGTCTATGGATAAAATCTGCAAAAAATGCCCAAAAAAAATGGGCGAAACGTCAAATTTTGATTAGATTGTTTTAAAAACAAAAAACCTCATACCCAAGAAATTTCAGAAAAATAAATATAGATGGTTTAAGAAAACAAAGATATTATAAAGAATTGCATGGGTGAAAAATGCAAACAACACCTAACCGAACGTTCCTGACAACAATAAGAGAAACCTATGGATTACAATGTGCGGAAACGATGAAAACATTCTCTAAAACTTGCAGTAAACTGGCAAAGCAGAAGAACAGAAGAATCTTCCTGTTAAGATGCAAACATTTGAATGTTTTTCCTGTGTTTTTAAATTTTAAAGTGTCAAATATACATTTTGCAGATTTTATCCATAGACTGACTGACAATATATTTTTGATAAAACCCAAAAAAAATGGGCGAAACGTCAAATTTTGATTAGATTGTTTTAAAAACAAAAAACCTCATACCCAAGAAATTTCAGAAAAATAAATATAGATGGTTTAAGAAAACAAAGATATTATATATATATATATATATATATATATATATATATATATATATATATATATATATATATATATATATATATATTAAACTGCATATGTTTTAGTTATTATGCATATTTATTGATGTTTCGGTCACATTTCTGACCATTTTTTGTTAACTGTAACAGGATTTTTTTTTGCTTTATTATGACAAAATTAATAAGTTAATTGTAAAACATACCTTATATATTATAAAGTTTTTGCAAAGGGTACATATCACTACATATTGGTAACACATGACTAACTTTTGACACGATACAACAAAAACTTTGTTCTTAGTATCACATTCTGAAATAACTCCCCTAAATTAAATTATACACATAAGCACTATACAAAAATCAAAGTAATATATATATATATATATATATATATATATATATATATATATATATATATATATATATATATAATAAACTAGGAAATTCTCGGCTATGCGGACATAAAGACCATTGATAAATATTACTTTCATGTTAAAAAGTGCAGAGATCTCCAAGATAATAAGAGAAGCTGCGGGTCCGAAAAATGACGATGACAACGCTGTTTTGTCCTAGTATGGGACTCATCAAGCCATTACGTTTGGTACGAACCATCATCTCGTGTCTGTGTGCCCATAAACAGATTTCACAGTTGAAAAATAGTACATAAGACACAGTGGCGACATCTGGATGGATCACTCAATAACACAAGAGCAACACAAACCAATAATGTTGCATAAAACCGCCATGTGATGGGGCGACGGTAAATTAAAAAAGGAATATTTCAAAACTCGATACACGAAACTTGCTACTCTAAGGATAGAGGTCGCATTATTCGGCATCAGCAACCAAATCAACCACGAATTCCGCAGTTTAAGTAAAGTGTCGCACCAACGATCTCCCTGAGAGAGCTGTTGCGTATTTTTTAAGCCAACAAATATATAAAAAAAGAGAAGTTTTTTTAATATATTCTTGGCATGGCTTTAGCCTCGTAGTAAATAATTTCTTCGAAAATAAAACGAGGTGACAATTACATTACTCTTGTTGAAATTATGCTGTCATCGTATCAAAAAATGGATTGCAATATGTCTCTAAAGATCCATTTCATACACTCACATCTAGAATTTTTTTCCTGACAACTGCGGACCTATAAGTGATGAGCACGGTGAACGCTTCCATCAGGATATATTAACAATGGAGAAAAGGTACCAGGAAAAGTGGAGTGCTTCCATAAGGCATCAAAAAGTATTTCTAAGTCGAGATTTTTGGCTTGACTCTTTAATTTCTTGGATTATATCCACACCTTCCTACAAAATTAAATATCCTTATTATATTTTTTATTAAAACAGTATGTAATCAATATCTTGCAGCTTCAGTGGGATCGGATGGTTTTAAAACAACTCTATAAGAGTCAACACTGACTCATTGTCCCAAAAAATAGAAGAATAACACGAAATAATATTAAAAAACAAAGTTAATTGCGAGATCAGGCCATAGACATAAGAGTATTAATATTACTTAATATAGACTACGGATCCTATAGAATAAAGTTGGCTCACGCTTAGAAAGAAATAAAGCGTATTCGATGAGTAGTACCCACGCACGAGTAAAGTAACTATACTGATTGTGTAATAAACTGAAAATGTCCGGATTATGCTATCCGCCATATTGGGGAAAGTTTACTTATAACAACAGTGAATACACTGCCGCCCTGGGAAAATTATACGGGCTAAATAAATCGATTATCTCTAACTGACAAGGGTAGAAGAAATTTGAATAGCTTTCCGAATTTGTATCGACATAAGTAGTTGAACGAAACAGATAGTAGAAAGAGATAAAGTATTAGTATTATGTTTTAAACTTACCCGACTATCCAATTCGTGTCAATTGATTATAATCTCTGGAAGTATGTGATACTATTGGTTGGTCATAAAAATAAATAAATTAAAGTATTTTATTATATTATTGGTTGTTAAAAATAACTCGTCATTAAAAAACCATATGTTGATGAACCATTTCTTCAAAACGATTTATTTTTTGAAAAAAAACAGTTGAAATGTTAATTAACTGCTACCCCGTTATTTATAGTATTTTCTAATTTTTAATTAAAATGTCCTTAGAAAGTTGAATGTGTCTCGCAAATTTTAAGTAAATTTAAGATTATAGACATCCAACATTATTACACGAAATTCTATTCATATCTCAATAGTATGAGCGTGCTATTTAAAAACGTTTTTCTACGGCTAGTTCTGATTATGGATTAAACATAAACACTGGTGTCCATATGCCCTTAACAGCAGAGTATCTTACTGTTAAACAGTTAAGTCTAACATAATTGTTTTGATCAGCACAACTTATAAAAAATTTTAGAAATAACAATTTGGAAGATATTTGAAACTTTTATTTAAATAAGTAACATTAAATTTTACATTCAAATAATGTTAAAAGCAAACTTTTACTTACTTACGCTGTGTTAAACACTATATTACACTACAATTCTTCTTCTTCTTCTGGTGCCATATGCAAAGCCGCACGTCGGCGATCAAATGTCCATTCCTCTTCTAAAGTTATAAGACGGCCAGGACACCCTCTTCGGCCTGTCTAAATATAGTTGCGGCGTCCGATATTCCACACCAGTCTCTTATATTTCGTAGCCAAGAATGTTGTTTTCTGCCCGGTCCGCGCTTTCCCTCTATTTTTCCTTGCAAAATCAACTTTGGTATGGAGTATCTGGATCCTCTCAACATATGTCCCAAGTAAGACACTTTACGCTGCTTTACCGTGTCCAGCAGTTGTCTTTCTACGCCACTCCTTAAAACTTCCTCATTTGTGAGATGAGCAGTCCAGGGAATACGTAGCAGTCGACGAAGTGTCCATAGTTCGAAGGCTTCGATCCTATTCAGTGTTCTAACTTTAAGTGACCATGTTTCAACGCCATACAATACCATAGGCCATACGTAACATTTCAAAACACGTATTCTGGTATTTAGTGGTAAATGCCTGCAAAGAAGAAAATTCTTGATTTTAAAAAATGCTGTTTTTGCTCGGCCTATTCGTCCTTTCACTTCTTCATCACAGTCCCACTTTTCATTCAAGGTAGCTCCGAGATATGTAAACCTCGCGACGCGTTCAATTATGTTCCCGTTGATACTGAGGGGAGTATTGTGTTGATGCCTACTAATCACCATCATTTTTGTCTTGGCAATATTAATTCGTAGCCCAAACTGTTCACCGGATTCGTTAATTTTATTCAATATTGCCTGAAGGTCTTCGATGTTATTGGCTAGTATTGTGGTATCGTCTGCGTAACGAATATTATTTATTGGTATGTCGTTAATTTTGATACCTCGTGTCTCTTCTTCCAAAGCTAGTTGAAAGATTTTCTCAACATAAATATTGAATAAAATAGGGGACAAAATACACCCCTGTCGGACTCCCTTTAATATGCCAAAAGTGTCCGTTAACAGATCGGTATTAATGCGGACTTCTGCTGATTAGTTCCAATACAGTTCTTTTATTATTCTTATATCTTTATCGTCAATACCAATTTCCTGCAATCTCTCCAAAAGTGGCCCATGTCTAACATTGTCAAAGGCTTTTTGGTAATCAATAAAACAGATGAAAACATCCTGTCTTTGGTCATAGCACTTTTGTACAAGTAATTTTAAAGAAAATAGTGCTTCTCTAGTGCCAAGTCCCTTGATGAATCCGAACTGTGTATTGCCACTCATATCCTCGCATTTTTTGTATATCCTTGAATGAATGACCCTTAGAAATGCTTTAAGCGCGTGACTCATCAAACTGATAAGTCTGTAGTCTTCACAAAGTTTGGGAGTTGATTTCTTTGGTATTGCGACAAAGGTCGACTTTAGCCAATCCAATGGAATTTGCCCAGAGTCATATATTACATTAAAGAGATATGTAAGCTGTTTAATATCAACTAGCTTTAAAACTTCTGCATAAACTTGATCATGACCTGGAACTTTACCGCATTTCATTTTATTTACTGCGTGTCTGACTTCACACTCAAGGATTTTTGGACCACTCATATGTTCCGTGTTGTTCCTATAATTATTTGTACGCTGGTCATTAAATAGGGTCTCCGCGTAATTCAACCAGGTCAACTTCAGTTCTTCCGTATCCAATATCAGCCTTCCTTGTCTATTTCTCATGGATGGTAGAGCTGTTTTCCTCTTTATACCAGTTATTTCTTTCACCTTTCTATGGAAATTAAACGAATCGTGCAGTTTATGAAGTCTTTCTGCTTCATCGCATTGTTCTTGAGTCCATATCTCTTTAGCTTCCCTTATTAATCTCTTTATTTTACGATCAAGTATTTTATATTCATCCATTTGATTTTTGGCAAGTCGACGTTCATCCATTAAGTCCAGTATCTCTTCCGTCATCCATGGTTTAATCTTTTCTCGTCTTTGCTGTCCTAAAACATTTTTAGTAGCTGTTTGTATATTGGTTTTGAGCGTATTCCAAATATCATTGGACGCACTTTGTTGGCTGGGTATATTTTCTCGGCAAAGCTTGTCTAATTCTGCCTTCATGTTGTCTTGTATTAATGGGTGTCAAGAATACTGTATTTCTGTTTTTTACTCCCCACTGCTGGTAATTTACAACGAAACCAGAAGTCAGCAACCAGAGGATTATGGTCTGAGCCGATGTCCGCTCCTGGGTATGCTGCAACACGTGTTATGCTATTTTGGTATCTTCTGTTAATCATAATGTAGTCAATCTGATTACGCACAACGTTCCCCTGTTGATCTTGTGGAGATTTCCAAGTATAAAGCCTTCGAGGATGAAGTTTAGTTAGTTAGTAGTAACACTACAATTAAATAAATGATTACTCATGATTTCAAGCCCAACGGCTTCGCACTCCCTCCAGAAAATACTGACTCATGTAAGGTATACAAAGATACCAAAAGTATGAAGCTCTGTGGAAAGCCTTTCCATGTTTTCGGGTCCTAGGTGACGTGGTCTGCTATATTTTCTACGAACTTTCGGACAGTTCGCGCGGTTGCAATGAGAACTGCTTGCTGAAACAGTTGATAGAGATGCTCACCAAGGCCCAGTCCCTTGATGTTCTGAAGAAGGTTCTTTGGTATCACTCCAGTTGTTTATAAAATTATGGGAATCGTTTGGACGCTGTTCATTGTCCGTAATCTTCGCATTTGCACCTCCAGATCTCTGTATTTGGCGATCTTCTCGTCGTATTTTGGCCTTAGGTTGTTGTTGTTAGGTAAAGCAATGTCGATTAGTGTAGTTCGCCTAGAAATTTTATCAGTTAGTATAAGATCTGATCTATTATGAGCAACTGTACCATCCGTCAGTGCCGTTCGGTCCCAATATAACTTGAACTGGTTGTTCTCAAGAATAGGCTCCGGATTGTATTTGTAATAAGGCACTTTTCCTACCTACAATAGGTTCAACTTATCTAAAAAGTTGATGCTGGTAGCCGTTACTATGTGGTAATCTTCGGGAAATGTTTAAAAAGGAACTAATATATTTTATACCACTAAATTTATTTAGAAAACAGTGACTGCAGTTTCAACTCACAGAGTCGTTTTCAAACTGAATTACAAAGGTAGACTAAGTATTTAATACAGAAACATGAGAAAATTTAACAATAAATAAAGACTATCTGACAAATGACATTATTACAAAGGGAAGGTACTAAATTTTGGGAACTAATTATTTGGCGACAATAAATAACAGGAAAAACCCAAGTTCTGTCTGGTCATTAAGCAAATTTACATTTTTATTTTTACTATGTTTATATATTTCTAAAGATTCAAGAATATTTAACTTTTGGCCCTGGGTGAAAACCCGGGGTATGTATGTGCGTAGTGTCTGTACACTGGGACCTGATAGATCTATTGTGCCCCCCTACTGCTGTCCAGTCGTAAAAGTTACCTTATCGGCTAGAACAAGTCCTCCAGTTCTCAGGATGTTGGATGGTTTCAAGGTGGGTAGCTCCTCTTCTTCGATTTGGTGTGCTCCCAAGAATCGCATCCTAGAGGTTTCTAGAGCGCTGCACTCTGCAAGGATATGAAGAAAGGTCTCGTCCTTCTCTTCGCAAAATCTGCACTCTTCTCTTTCTACCAGTCCGAGTTTCTTGAGGTGTCCCTTCAGGTGGCAATGCCCCGTCAGGACTCCTGTCAGAACTCTGAGCTGGTTTTTACTCAAGCTTAAGCATTCTTTGAATTTCTTCTGGTCGTAGTTCCCTAGAAGTATCTTAGCTTGTCTCAATCCTTGCAGCTCCATCCAATAATTGGATCTCCTGTTTTCTTCTTGTTTCTTTAGGTCTTCCAGCATTAAGCTGCTACTGATTCCACAGAAAAACTGTGGCTCCAGAAAAGGTATTTCAGCTCCTTTCCTCGCGAGCTTGTACTTTATACTTTATTCACCTTTAAGATACATAGGTACACCACATATCCAAATATATTTACACTTAGGTACATCACATATCCAAAATATACAGTAAAATAATACTAGCAAGAGGGGTCAAAGACATACAACTTCAGCAACACACCTTCAATTTTGAGAACTTTAAAAAATGTATCCTTAAAGTTATTGCCGCTATTAGCAAACAAAGTCAAACATTTATTCACCTTTAACATCAATTAAGGTTGATGTCGAGAACTTCATATGGTCAAATATATATCAAAATTATACCATATGCAAGCTATTGTAGTTATTGGCTGATTTGATAATTTGAGGAACTTTGGCTGTATTCTTTTGAGTAAATTATCACTGATCAAAGTGAACAAAGTGAAACTGATAACTTCATGTTCTTTTGAATATGCATTTACTTGTCATTGGGTCGAAGTGATCATGATTACTTTAAGTGATAGAAGTGAAACTGATATTGACTCAAAAGAATATACCTTTTGTTGTATATACGAATAGGGTGATAATTGACAGATCTTTCAAAGTGAGTCGTATTGTGCGAGATGTAAAGTGGAATATTTGTATTCCGGGTGTTATACTGGTGGTAAGTCGGACTCGTTTCAAAACGTTTAATGTAGCTTTTAACGTAAAGACAACACTCAAAAACATATACCCATACAAAAGTTAGTATTTTATGATTCTTAAAAATATCCCTACATGATTCTCTCTTTTTTAAATTAAATATCTTCTTCTTCTTCTGGTGCCATGTGCAAAGCCGCACGTCGGCGATCAAATGTCCATTCCTCTTTTAAAGTTATAAGACGGCCAGGACACCCTCTTCGGCCTGTCTAAATATAGTTGCGGCGTCCGATATTCCACACCAGTCTCTTATATTTCGTAGCCAAGAATGTTGTTTTCTGCCTGGCCCGCGCTTTCCCTCTATTTTCCCCTGCAAAATCAACTTTGGTATGGAGTATCTGGATCCTCTCAACATATGTCCCAAGTAAGACAGTTTACGCTGCTTTCACAAAGTTTGGGAGTTGATTTCTTTGGTATTGCGACAAAGGTTGACCTTAGCCAATCCAATGGAATTTGCCCAGAGTCATATATTACATTAAAGAGATATGTAAGCTGTTTAATATCAACTAGCTTTAAAACTTCTGCATAAACTTGATCATGACCTGGAACTTTACCGCATTTCATTTTATTTACTGCGTGTCTGACTTCACACTCAAGGATTTTTGGACCACTCATATGTTCCGTGTTGTTCCTATAATTATTTGTACGCTGGTCATTAAATAGGGTCTCCGCGTAATTCAACCAGGTCAACTTCAGTTCTTCCGTATCCAATATCGGCCTTCCTTGTCTATTTCTCATGGATGGTAGAGCTGTTTTCCTCTTTATACCAGTTATTTCTTTCACCTTTCTATGGAAATTAAACGAATCGTGCAGTTTATGAAGTCTTTCTGCTTCATCGCATTGTTCTTGAGTCCATATCTCTTTAGCTTCCCTTATTAATCTCTTTATTTTACGATCAAGTATTTTATATTTATCCATTTGATTTTTGGCAAGTCGACGTTCATCCATTAAGTCCAGTATCTCTTCCGTCATCCATGGTTTAATCTTTTCTCGTCTTTGTTGTCCTAAAACATTTTTAGTAGCTGTTTGTATATTTGTTTTGAGCGTATTCCAAATATCATTGGACGCACTTTGTTGGCTGGGTATATTTTCTCGGCAAAGCTTGTCTAATTCTGCCTTCATGTTGTCTTGTATTAATGGGTGTCTCATGTCAAGAATACTGTATTTCTGTTTTTTACTCCCCACTGCTAGTAATTTACAACGAAACCAGAAGTCAGCAACCAGAGGATTATGGTCTGAGCCGATGTCCGCTCCTGGGTATGCTGCAACACGTGTTATGCTATTTTGGTATCTTCTGTTAATCATAATGTAGTCAATCTGATTACGCACAACGTTCCCCTGTTGATCTTGTGGAGATTTCCAAGTATAAAGCCTTCGAGGATGAAGTTTATAGAAGGTGTTCTTGATGACCAAATTTTCATCACGATAAAATTGAATTAGCATTTCACCTCGTTCGTTTCTATTACCCAGTCCATACATACCAGTCACACCATCCACAGTACCTTTGCCAACCTTTGCGTTTAAATCGCCCATCACTATGGTGATTTCTTGAGATTTTAATGATTTTAGGACTTCCTGAACTTGTTCATAAAACTGTTCAGCTTCGATGTCTGTTTTATCTGCTGTTGGCGCATATACTTGTACTACATTGATGTTAATTGGTTTGGAGCTTATTTGTATAAGTATAATTCTGTCTGAATATGCTATCACGTTTTTTATGGATTTGTCCAAGTCTCCCGATACAATAAAACC
Source organism: Diaprepes abbreviatus (assembly GCA_034092305.1). Lineage (NCBI taxonomy): Eukaryota > Metazoa > Arthropoda > Insecta > Coleoptera > Curculionidae > Diaprepes > Diaprepes abbreviatus. The sequence goes on along the minus strand of JASJET010000194.1, from coordinate 7,955,948 downwards.
AACTCCATTTCTATGATCTGGCTCGTTGTTTCCAGAGTAATAAAATGTTGCTCCATTCTTCTTACACGATCCTGTACCTGGCCATCTTGTTTCTGTTATACCAAGAATGTCGATGTTCATCCGTGTCATTTCCTGAACCGCGTTATCAAGTTTCCCAGCTGCAAAGAGAGTTCGTGTATTCCAAGTTCCAATTCGCTTTTTTATCTTCATCATGTCAAGCCGGGGGATTCTTAGCACCCTCTGGTGATTTAACACCTGCCCGGGACTGAGGGCCATTGCTTTGAGGTTTCCTGCCATGATAAAGAGAATAGATGGACAATTAACGTCCTGGGGAATTTTGTTTGTTTGTGTTCGTCGTAGGTTCCCATTACTTTCGACGACATAGAAGATAACATTTCCTTTATCCTCTATCTAAGGGTATACCGCCTATATTCGGTCGTCAGAGCCTCGTCTGTATCAACAGGGTTCACCAGCGAGAAGGTGAGGTTGACGGTTGAGTAGGAGAAGCTATTTGAGACGCTGTCACTACCCCATTGAAACCCCAAAATTAAATATAAGTATAATAATTCTCTTCTGTATTAGAAATACTCTATCTGTATTTGATGCAGCTCCCCAGAGAATCACATGGTAAGACGTCGCCGAGTATACCAAAGAATAGCATACCTGCAGCAATGTAGTAGGTGATAAGTTACGTCGTAAAGTTAAAAGAGCAAAACATGCCCTATTGAGTTTATTGGCAACCTCCCCGATATGCAATTTCCACGTAGTATGTCCCGATACCCACATGGGGGTGATTATTCTTATTCAAGTCATTCAGTTCCTCTAGGCATTCCCAGACAATTTTGGAACTGATAACTTGAGAGTTCAGTGCACTGATAGCTGGTTGACTACCTGTCATGATGATAATCTCTTGGCCGTGATGGTTTATCTCCTTGTTAAATTGGATACACATCCTAAGGGGATGTATTTCTGCCTGGAAAATGCTTGGTGACTTACCCAAGCTTTCGTAGTTCTGGTGCCAGATCCTAACACTCCTACTCCAGTTCCCTCCGTTGTTTTAGAGCCATCTGTATACCATATAGTGGATTTCTTGCTGAGCCTTTCAATGGTGTTTCTGCCCCATTCGCTCTTGCGACTCAACTTTGTGCTGACGTTTTTCACAAAGTTGAATTTCCTCTTCATTTCATCTCGGGGCATGTACAAGATTTGTTGATTTCTGGATGAGAAATTGGACTTTCGTTTTATGACCTCATCTCTTATCATCCTATAAATCGTCCTCTTCGCCATGTTCTCTAAAAATATATGTAGAAGTGTGAGGTTTAGAATTTCACAAAATTAAATTTCCTCTTCATTTCATCTTGGGGCATGTACCAGATTTGTTGATTTCTGGATGAGAAATTGGACCTTCGTTTTATGACCTCATCTCTTATCATCCTATAAATCGTCCTCTTCGCCATGTTCTCTAAAAATATATGTAGAAGTGTGAGGTTTAGAATTACTTCCATTGCGGCCGTTGGGCAGGTTTTCATTGCCCCGACTATACGTGCACAGGGTCTTCGAACTTTCCAGAGGTTAGCTCTCGTATTAGCCAGACTGGTTCTTTTGCTCCAGATCACTGCTCCATATGTGATAATTGGTCTTACTATTGCAATGTACATCTACGGCAGGATTTTTGGGTTTGTAACTCATCTTTTTCCCGCAAAGTTTCTACAGACCATCAAAGCTTTTGTAGCCTTGTTGATTACTTCTTTTTCATGCTTATTTCAGAAGAGTTTGTTATCTAGGGTCAGTCCCAGATATTTAACCTCTGACTTCCACTCAGTAACATTTCTATCCATTTTGATGGTCTTCAGAGTGAGGTTTCTTTTCCTTGTGAAGGCTACTAGGGTGGTTTTGGTTGGGCTGATGTTTAGTCCCATCATCTGGCACCATTCTTTAATGTAATAAAGCCCTCTTTGAACTATGTCACAGAGGATATTCTCGAATTTGTCTCTTGCGATCCACGTCATCGGCGTAGCCCTGACAAGATATGCTGAGGCCAGCCAGATCACAGAGAAGTTGATCTACAATTAAGCCCCACATAAGTGGAGAGGCTACTCCCCTCCCCTGAGGGCATCATCTGGTGGTACAGAGGGCGATAGTGTCCTGTCCTATCTCTGTCTCTGCTCTTCTAGTGGAGAGAAGTCGTGCTATCCATTTGGATATCGTTCCGTCCATTCCCCTGTCGTCAAGTGCTCTTTTGACTGCCTCATGTGGAGTGTTGTCAAAAGACCCTTCTGTATCAAGGAAAGCACATATTACAGTTTCCTTCCTGTTCAGTGCTTCTTGATTCTCATCTGTTAATTGTATCAGTGCGGTTTCCGTAGACCTACCCGCTTGATACGCATGTTGATGAGGATGCAGTGTTCTGATATAATTATCTACTGCTTTCTCCATCGTTTTTAAAATAAATGTGAGACTGGTGGATGGCAGGGATTTAAGGTGTGTAGTGTCCTTTTTCCCTGCTTTCGGAATGAAGGTGACTATGGCCCTTCTCCATATTTCTAGTATATAGCTGGTAGGCACCCGTAAGTCTGAACAGGCCTTTAAGAAAGTTGTTTGTTTACAACTATGCTTTAATGAATGTTACACGTCATTGTTATAATTAAATCCCTCTGCCAAATAGTTGATTGATTATATAAATAAATATTAAATGAATTTGCAATATCCTGTATGAGTAGATTTTACGGTTATTACGAAAAAAGGGATCCGTTTGCTTAGGTTTGTTCCTGAATCCCTGCCCATGTTTTTAAAAATAAAGCATAATAAAAATACTTAGCGTAAATAATTTACCTAGCACACAAGCGTTTCCGGTTTCTCAAGAAAAAACATTTAGTTTTAACTGTTTACGACGTAAATATTTATACAATAATTAAAATCTTTACAACGAAATCCTCAGGATAAACAAATCAACATTACAGTATATAATAAAAGGTAAAGTTCAATGATACCGCAACTATGTAGGCTTGTTCTATATTTAAATTATGCAACAATTACAGTTGATAGTAAGACAATTAATATGTTAATTAATTACGGTAGGAAAGGATATGACTGGATTTTTAATGTTCTTAATTTAGTTGTTGGCAGGGAGAAGTGATTTAAAAGTAAAATGCAGGGGCGTGCGATAAGATTGAAAAGAAAAAATGTAAATGATTTGGATTAAAGTCGTATCGACAACGGACACTATTTAGCGATTGGACCTGGGGTTTGAAGTGGGTTTCGAACCACTATCAGTTGGTCTTACCAAGTTGTCACCCATTTAAATACTAACGGAGTCCGGCGAGCGTTAACTACGGTGATCAGACGTGGAATGGCCTAGCCATCGAAGTGTACCGTCGCCTAAAATGAAAAGAAAGGCAGACATTTTACATGTAATAACTAACAGATTATTTCATATAATCGTACAGATGCAACGTCTTTGGCTGTGCCTTTGAAGTTGAACAATTCAATTTTCGTGACTTTGCATGCCTTGCGACTCCCTATATTACGCTGGGAAAAATGTTAAAATTGGTAACATGACAAGATATAGTTCTCCATTGACCAAAAGTAAAAATAACAGCCCATATAGATGTTTAATTTTCCGCGACAATGTGTTTCATATGGGAACAAAGTCAATTTTCTTTGCCGCTTTTTCTAACAACATACATACACTTTGTGATGTCTTTAGCATACGGTCCAATCAAATTTTCTGCCACTGTACGAGGGTCGTTTGAAAAATCCGTGCAAAAATTAATACTACTTAATTTTTTTGGATAAACCTACTTTTAGGTCTATACACTTCGTCCAACGCTGCTCTAATTTGTTGATCCCTTCCGAATAATACGATTTGTCTAAAAATAGCCATTCGTTTCTGCAATCACCTCCTTGTTTGAATGAAACCTTTTTCCCGTCAGCCATTTCTTCATATTGAGGAACAAATAATTGTCCGAGGGAGCCAAGTCTGGAGAAGACGGGGTTGTGAAACGAGTTAGAACCCTATTTCCAATAATTTTGCGGCCACAACTGCTGAGGCGTGAGCTGGTGCGTTGTCGTGATGGAAAAGAACTTTTTTGTGGGCTAATCGTGGACGTTTTTCTTGCAGATCGGTTTTCAAACGATCCATTAACGATGAATAATATTTACCTGTAATAGTTATACTCTTTTCCAGATAATCGATGAAGATTATTCCTTGCGAATCCCAAAAGACAGTCGCTATAACCTTCCCGGCCGAAAGAATGGTCTTCGCCTGTTTTGGTGCAGATTCCCCCTTGGCATCCCATTGTTTAGATTGTTCTTTGGTCTCAAGAGTATAGTGTGTTTCATCCATAGTGACGAAATGACGCTTAAAGTCCTAAGGATTTCGCTGAAACAGCTGGAAACCGTTCTTGCAACACTTTACACGATTTCACCTTTGGCCAATCGTGAGCAATCGCGGCACCCATCTTGCTAATAACTTTTTCATGTCTAAATGTTGGTGTAAAATATTATGTACTCGTTCATTCGAGATGCCAACAGCACTAGCAATCTCGCACACCTTCACTCTTCTCTCATCCATCACCATATGGATTTTGTCAATGATTTCTGGAGTAGTAATCTCAACAGGACGTCCAGAACGTTTTGCGTTTGTTGTGCTCATATGGCCACTTCAAAAATTTTGAAACCACTTATAAACTGTTCTAATCGAAGGTGCACAGTCACCATAATGTTTATCAAGCTTCTGTTTAGTCTTATGAGGCGTTTTGTCTCTCATAAAGTAATGTTTAATCAACAAACGAAATTCTTTTTCTTCTATGTCTGGAGAATTACTCGACTCGCCATTCCACCATTACAGTATTTTTTCACAAACCCCCTTTATAAAGCTCGCAATCCCCTGAGGGTTCGCGAGCCACCAATTTGAAAACGCTGTTCTAGGTGATTGTTTCGCTTTTTTTTTTATTGAAAAGAGCATCCATGTTAGGCTAATATAGGCCTACTTTAGTCAATATAAAAACAACGCCGCTTAACAACGTTGTCGCCTACTAGGTAACGGGCTGAATCAGACTGACCCTATGGGTGAACACACAACAGGTCTTATTAGGCCTTAGTACGATGGTGCCTAGCCCACCCTACCTACATTCCAGATCCAGAGAGATAGGGGATTAATGTTTCTAAAAAAAAGGCAAACATAACAATAAAGAAGAGGACAATGACAATGAATGGATAAGCGATATTTAAAATAATAAATCTTTCCATATAATCTCGCAGTGGCGGCTGGTGATTAAAAAAGTAGGGGTTGCAATTCCTATGGTACATTAAAAACATGTTGGATGGTGGATAAAAAAAAATAATTCTTTAAAAATTGAGTTATTATGAAACAAACCAGTGTATTTTAAATAACTAAACATAAAGGAGGTAATCAATTTTAAAAATATAGTAGTCAAAATAAAATGCACGTATAACTTATTGTGTGAATTATTTCATACGCCAATCTTTGGCATTAGCAAAATTATCAGTAACCCTCTGATTGAAATCAGATATGCTTTAGATAAGTTCCCTTTCTTTAAAAATCATTGCCAAAGCAGAGTCTTTCTTGGCTCATAGTATTCCGTAAAAACGTTTTTATCCCTTTGAGTAAAGTAATAGTAATTAAAATTTTCAAAAGTTTTAGAACTTCACTATATATCTCACTTAGCTCGATGTTTTGCGAAAGATAGTCATAAAGTACCAGAAATCCGGAAATCGATCTAAATTCTTCAGTTTCATATATAACGGTCAGTTCTGTACGAAGTTTTTGTTCGATAAAAATGGGGTAAATTTTAATCGTATCCTTAAATTTTTGTTCGGGAAAACATGTACTATATTCGATATACTGTTCTGACAAAAAAAGACTGGCTTCTATGAAGGGGCCTGTAAAACTAAATCGTTCTTTTGCTTGACAAAAAATTATATCACAAACTTGTTTTGCTTCGCGAGAAAGCTCCACGGAATCATCGAGCTTACGTCGTTTTGAAGTAGATGGAGATGGCTCAACGTCGTTTGAGATTATATTATTTCTAATTTCTGTTAATTTTGATTCATTGGAAACTCTGGCTTTTGAGCATTTTGACATACCCTGATGGTTGATTCGTGGTACTAACGTTGCTACTGTCATCTAAGATTTTTTCCGTTGTCTCTAGAATGCTATCTTTGTATTTGAATACGGTACAGACAACTCTAGATTTAAAATTGTATCTTGTTGGGACCAAACGAGGTAAGCTTTTATTAACAATTTAATCTTGTATTGGGCTTCTTTGAAGACTATTTGAAAAAAAAAAAATAAATCCCTTGCAAATTGGAAAAAAATATGCGAACATTTTATTTGCGAATGCAGCGTTTAACATTACCAAATTTAATTGTTGTGCATAACAATGCACGTAAGCAGCATGTTTATAGTTTTTTTTTAAATTGCTTGCACCCCATTCGGCGAGCCGCGCATGACTGATGCACCATCGTATATTTGCAAAATGAATTTGTTTTATTACCTTTGGCGTGCTTTTTATGTTCTTTAAGTATAACAGATGACAAAGTTTTCGCGTCATGTTCTAAATGCACTAAAAAATTCCAAAATCGCTCAACCGGCTTGCTCGGTACAATGTATCTAAAGACAATTGCCATTTGATATGTCACTAGTTTCGTCAGCTATTATAGACAAATAATCAGCTTCTTTTATTTCTTTAGAAATTTCCTCTTGACAGACAATAAACATTGCTTGTAAAATTTCATTTTGAATGGTTTTTGACGTACCTTTAAATAACGATGCTTTTTCCAAATGTTGTTTTAGAGCACCGCCTCACTCGGCACTAAAATCAATTAAACCTTGAAAGCCCCGGAATTAGAGGAAGGCGTAAACTCATCATGTCCTCGTAACGCAAGTTCGAAAGTTCCACAGATACGCACACAATTTTAATTAAAAACGAGATTTTTTTGGTTGAAACTTCAAGCCTATATCAGTGGGAACTGCATTGAGAAGTTTGCGCGAGTTACATGGTAGAAAAAGAGAATGCAAATAGCAGCACATGCTATCTCTCTCACCCCGAACGTATGGTGATAAGGAGAGATAGCATGTACTGCTATTTGCTTTCTCTTTCGTTCTACTATTAATCCGCGTGGAACACTCAACATTGCTTCCAGTAGTACACGCTTAAAACCTTGAAATAAATCAATCGATCACCCGACATTATTTTCTGTTAATTCGAAATCAGTGCGTTTGATAAAATCATGAGAAAAAATTATCTTCAAGTCCCTTTGTATTTATACAGGATATAGGCAACCACATAAATATTAGAAGTGATGCCACCTATACTAAAATCGCCAAGTTCTTCACTAAATTACCGGTACTGCTCTTACAGAATTTATTAATGTTGTCTGTCTATCTATTGCTTTACTAACTAAATACATGGCATAATTTTGAAATATTTTCTTCTTTAAAAAATGACGTGTGTGAAAAATTACGCCAACTATAATTTTTGTGTGGCAGTGACAAAAGTATTAAAACTAACGAGATTTAACAAAGAGGAGTGAGAGAGTGAATAACGAAGAAAAGGAGCGAAATCTCGCTCAATTGAGCTAGACGTGGCAACGCTGCGGGCAAACTAAACACAGGTTTGCAAGTGGACTTGCAACCTACATGAAGCCAGGGGCGGATCTAGCCCCTCTCTTTGGGGGGCGGGGGCGGTGATATCACAAAAGTACAGTATGGCAAGCGAAAGCGGGGAAAGAGACGTCAGCAACATTCCCATTTCTAGTGTAAAACAAGTCGACGGTGTGGGGGGGGGGGGATCGCAAAAAAGTTTTTGGCGGGGGGAGGGGAGCCAGCAGCACACATATTCCTAGTCTAAAAGCCAGAATCGGACCTATTTTCCTAAACTCAAAGTTCTTGGGGGGGATGGGGCGATCGCAAGAAAAAACAAGTTGTCGACGGGGAGGTGGAAGCCAGCTGCATACACATTCCTAGCATAAGAGCCAGAATCGGGTCTATTTTCCTGAACTCAGAGCTCTTATTAATAATATCCTTTATTTGCCAACAAAATTATGATCACATAACAAAGCAACGTCAGAGAAAGAAATGTTTAACGTTAAGAATTATAAATATATTGATATAACTGCAATTAAGATAAAAACTAATCGATATTTCGATAGGAACTTTACACAAAGGAAAACAAAAGGAGAAAAAGACATATACAAAATAACTTAAAAAAAATAGTAATAAAAGAATCAGTTTGAACTGAACAAGTCTTACAGCTTGAAAAATAAGATATTACAATTTAAAAAAGAATGAAATTTTTACACAAAAAACAAAAGCATGAGAAAAACCCACTAAACAAAAAATATTAAGTTAAAAATATTGATATTATAAAAATTATTCATTAAAATTGAAAGAGTAAAAGCACCCATCGGACAGCCATTCATTTACGCGTCTCTTAAAGCAATTAATCGACTCGATAAGTCAGATTTCTCTTGGTAACATTCTTACGGCTTTAATCGCCATATAGTATAGTCCTCTCTCATAGAAGGTGGAGTTATGTAAAGGTCTCCTTAGATCATTCGCCCCTCTGGTAAACATAACCATGTTTCCCCATAAAGCTGTCTGGTTAGCGGAAATAATTCCGTATTCCTTCTGACAAGGATAACTAAAGATCTAAAGTATAATGAGGGAACAGTAAGCAACTTAAACTGAGTAAAAAATGGTCAATATGAAGCTTTTGGATGTAGGTGGAAGATGCATCTTATTATGCGATTTTGAATTTTAAATATATTAATAGCCTTTCTTGATGATTCCCAAAAGGAAATACCATAAGAGACAAGAGATTGTATTTGCGCAAGGTAGAAAAGCCTAACAGTCTCTGCAGTGATGACGTCACGAAGCCTTCGGACTACACCACACAAACTGCTAAGCCTAACCCCAAGAATTGAGATATGATGTTCCCAGTTTAAAGAGGGGTCCAAATGGACACCCAAGAACCTAACGTATTCCAAAGTGGGTATAGATCCACCCCCAACCTACACAAGCAGTGACTCAGACCTTGTTGCATGCGTTGAAAAAAGAATGAGGCCGGTCTTATTACGTTTAGAGTGAGGCTGTTATCAGAATACCACTGCTGCATTTTTAATGCAGAGTTTGAGCACTTTTGAGACAGTCCCGCCATAGAAGTGTCCGCCAGAATCACTAATGTGTCATCAGCAAACTGGCAAACGATATCCGCGGCCAATCCATCTTCCAGATTGTTTACATATATTAAGAATAATATGGGTTACAAAATGAAGCCCTGAGGTACCCCCTGCAACAATTTAGTTCAATCTGAAAAGTAATGATGATTATTTTTAGTAAATTTGAGGGGGATGACCGCAAGAAAAAAACAATTATCGACGAGGGGGTGGAAGCCAGCAACATACACATTCCTAATGTAAGAGGCACAATCGGATGTATTGTCCTGAACTCTAAGCTCTTGGAGGGGGGGGGGCGATCGCCCTCACACCTTGGATCCGCGCATGCATGAAGCTTATGAGACGGAATTAATCTCTACGTCTTAGATAGGCAACTCCATATACGCTCCAATGGATTAGCTTGGATTGCATTAAAATTACAAACCAGCAAAGCGATAACGCATCGAGACATAATATTGCAATACAGACAAATTATTCTTGACATTTAGGCGAGGTAAGTTAAATTATTTCAGTAATTGACTGCTGTTCGCGTATAATTTAGGTAAAAAAATTGATTTAAATATAATCATTAAATTATCAGTAGAAATTAAAAAAATATTTGTACTTATATTTATTAGCCGCCACTGCAATCTCGTTTGCATTTTCGCAATTTAAGCCCCATTTAAAAAAATTATGATTTTGGGCCTGGTATAGTAAAACCAAATAATTACCAAATACATATTCAATTATATGATAATCGAGTCATTCATACTTATTTATTAATGCTAAACAAAAATAGGAAGTGAAATTTTTTTCAGCCCAAGGATTCTGTAATTCAAAAAATACATATTTACTAACGCACCTTAATTCATCCATCATTTTAGAGAAAACTAGTATAATTAAGAAAAGTGTTAATTAGCTTAAATAGGTTTTTTAGTTTACTAAAACTATTAATAACTTGATAATCGTAAACCGGCCTGACATTTATGAACAATAATATTTATTTACATTACATTATTTCTTTGGATTTTTTGTCATATTTTAGGTACTAAAACAGTGAGCTCATGCCAATAAATGTAGTGGAAACCGCTGCTTCTGACTGAATTTACTATTTTTAGAATTTGAAGTAAAATAATAAAGGAAAAATCAAAATTTGCAATTAGTTCCACAAAAAAGTCTATAAGGGTTCAGTCGCTATTGTTATTTATAATTGACTCACATTACATGCTGCTAACCAACTTCTCCTCATAATCCACTGACAAATTTTCCATATTCTACATATTCCTACACTTAGTTGCTTTAGAGTGCGTTTACGAAGTTAAACTTTCATTAAACCCCATACATTTTCAATAGGGTTTGCATCAGACGAACGAGCAGGTCATTCCATGGTAGTAATGACATTCTTTCTCATCCAGTCCTTAGTAAGGCTGCGGTGTTCTGGTCATCGTCTTCTTGTAGGACTCGTGAGTTATAATCAGATCAAAATTAGGGTTCAGCAGACTTTATTTAAACACGTTTCATAAATTATTTGACCCAAATCCCCAGATATGCACTTGAACAGGATCCTTAACATAACTGTGTTGCGCTGTTGGGACACTGATTTTTGGAAGCATAAAACATTGGACGTCGTATTTTTAAATTTATATATATATATATATATATATATATATATATATATATATATATATATATATATATATATATATATATATATATAAAATAAACCCACAAAGATGCCCTTAAATATATTTCAAATATTATTATTTAT